>CATNEM010000280.1:825000-895000 GCA_950096795.1 Macrostomum cliftonense | reverse complement strand
GATTGTCATCGCCGTTGCCGCGGCCCCGAAGCTGCCCAAGCAGGCCCACGAATTCTTCCTGTTCGCCGGCCTGGTGTTCCTCGGCGGCTTCCTGCAGCTGCTGGTGATCTTCTACTACAACAAGCTGAAGGCCAACAGCAAGTCGAACCGAGTCGCGCCCCTAGAAATCCCCATGGACTCGGTCTCGACTGACGGCGGCACCCCCCAGCCTCCCTCCTACGAGAGCTCCGAGGAGGCGCGCAAATCCGCGCCGGCCGAGCCAAGCGACACGGCCGAGGCGTGACGTCACTTTGAAGCATAACACGTCATAAATAAAATCAATATCTGTACATATCAACCGTTGAAACCACAGATACTATAACTACTAGATGGGCCACTCAAGCTAATTTTTCCGACAAATTTTTTATTCTACTTCCTGCTGAGTAGCAATATAGGAAAGTGACAGTATTACTTGCCAAAAAAAATAAATCAAATAGTGACTTTGTACAAGAGAATTTCATTCTCTCATTGTCTCATTCTCATTCTCTAAGTAATGAGATTAAAAGTCAGAAAAAACTTGATCCATTTAAAGCGCATTTGGCTTCAGAATGTCCTTGTATTTTTCTACGATGAATCATCATGTGCTGCTATTTATCATCAGTTAGTCCATAAACATTTAGATAAATAATCTGCAATCTAGCAGCTACAGCTCATCACAGTTTGCGAAACTTTCGCATTGCGCCGCTCCTGCTCGCCGCTGCTCGCAGGCTTCTCATCTCGCAGCGGCACCAATGATGCAGTCGCAGCCGTCTGCACTGCGTCTGGCGAAACGAAAACTGGCGAATGCGTCTCTTCAGCGACGTATCTGATGGCAGAGCCAATTGCCACTGGTTTCGTAGCAGCCGATAGCCAGCAGGACTCTTGTGGTGCAGCTGCAATGCCCTGCTGATAGCAGCCTTGGACCAACGCATACCACGGCTGCGAGCGCCCAGTCGACCGCTGGAAGCTACGCCAGCCACCCCTGCACGGATGAAGGACTGCGCTGCACTCGCCTTGACTCTCGACAGTTTCTGCTGCAGCCCTTTTATCGTCGCCTGTCGCTTTCGGGATCGCCGCTGCAGCCTCTTGATCGTCGCGTCTCGAGCTTGGGATCGGTTGCAAAAGTGAGAGATCTCAGCCACAACAGCTGTGCTCGACGCAACATCTGATAGTCGAAGGTTGCTCTGCCACACTACTGGCAGCAGGCAGGTCGCAGGCTTAGCCGCAGGCAGGTCGCTCATAGGCTTCAGCACCGGAGGGTATAAGTTGTCCGCCTCTTCATCTGTCCGTTGCACAGGGGGCAGCTGGTCCATACGGACGAGTCGAGGCAACACCAGCTCACGGTGGGGGATTGCGTCCCAGCGGAGACGAGTGTCTTGCTCGTGGCGTTTTGAAGGACAGCTGTAGGCCTCGTCCGTAAAGTGTAAGCTGCAAACGCGCAGGCCCCGTGATCTGATTGTTTTCAAGTCCATATCCAGCTCCAGTAGCTGCTGCCAGCGCTTCGCCACAGTGTTGTCTCTCGGAAACCTGTGCATTCGCACTGGATTTCCATTATTAGGTGGCGACAGCACAGAGCTCGTGCAAGTGGCAGCACAGCAGTGGTTTGAATCAAAAGGCATTTCTCGAGATGTGCTGCGAGATGCCGTCGTTTCACATTTCACTGTCTGGTCTTGTTTATCGTTATCAGCTTGTATTTGGACAGGATTCGCCAGCCCGAAATTTTCTAACCCCCAACCACCCCAAAATTAGACTATGTGCAATCCTGATTCTCTACCCTATCTGCTTAAATTATCGATCCACTCCGCTCTCCCCCTCCTATCGTGCCTTTCCACACAGATTCTGTTTACCCCATTCTAGACCAACCCCATTCCTCACGTTTTAAAAGAAGCTGCAATATATGTACACTCCGTCCCGCGTCTCTGCACAAAGCTAAACAAAACAAGTTGCTTATGAAATTCTCTTGTGCAAAGCCACTATTTGATTTATTTTTTTGGCAAGTAATACTGTCACTTTCCTATATTGCTACTCAGCAGGAAGTAGAATAAAAAATTTGTCGGAAAAATTAGCTTGAGTGGCCCATCTAGTAGTTATAGTATCTGTGGTTGAAACTGATGAATTTGACTTAGCGGACCCTTGGAAGCAAAACCTTCATCTGTAGGTTTCTATTATTAGCTATGGAATCAATTAATAGCATGCCTACTCACGCGTGTACATTTGCAGTGTACAGGCCTACATCTTAGGTGTACATCTTAGTGTACAAGCGTACATAGAGAAATCAAAACTCTAGCCATGCCACCCAAGCCCAAGTCTAAAAATAGCATAAAATTGCAGGCAATAGGAACATGACAATTTTTCGATTCGTTTTACGCAACAACACATACATACTGTATTAACCACGCAGAAAAGTAATTATTATTCAAGTACTTGATCAACTTTTCATTCAGTATAATCGTTCAATCCATGTGCTCCGACTTGTTGCTGGAATGCGAAAGTTGAAGCTTTAGCTAAAACAAAAGGGATCCAGTACGAGACTATTTTATGCAAGGCAAAGCAGACATCTGCAATGCGCGAAATTTGTGAATGAATATATTATTTTGACGCTCAAATTAATTTCCGAATTTATGCAATCTGCGAGTGCGCTGCTTTAAGTATCATTCTGTGAAGTCAACAGACAAAGTCTTTGTTGCTACTTTAACTCGAAAAAAATAGACAAATTTGACGTTAAACCAATATTTTATACTGGAGACTTTCTTATCTGTCTGTCTAAAAAATATGCGGAACCAGCTTTTTGATCTTTTATAAATAAATCCCATCAATCATTTGTTACAGTTTATCACACTGACAATCATTTTTCGATTTATTACCCTACAAGAGGCATTTAGGCTGAAGAGGCATTGACGCCCCTAGCGACGAGCATTGGCGGCCCTAGCAACCATCATTGGCGCCCCCTAGCAACCAGCATTCGCTCCCCCAAGCAACTGGCATTGGTGCCACTACCTAGCAACAATAGATCATCCTAAACGACAACATGAAGCCTTGCCCCCCTTCCCCCAAGATGCGCTGCAAACAAAATCCTGGGATAAAAGTACGTACTTCTCCCACGGATGAAAATCAAGATGGGTTCCCTGCCGATGCAGGCAGTCTTTCGTTATGATTAGCTATTACCTAATAAATGTCTGTTCTCCTAACTACGAGAATTTCAGCTCGCTTAATTGAAAATTGCCCAAACAAATTCAACTCAACATCCACTAAAAATCTTAGCACTTTGGGTCATAGACGAAGCACCGGGGCCTGTAAAAGCTTTATCAAAAGCGGGCCAGTAAAAGAATGCAAAGTCACCCGGTCCAGCACCGAAGCTCGAATATTTCGGATTTGACCAAAACGCGCATCCTCAAACCAAGCCAGCAATGCGCGAGTGCATCTCCATCCACGTCGGCCAGGCCGGCATCCAGGTCGGCAACGCCTGCTGGGAGCTCTACTGCCTGGAGCACGGCATCCAGCCCGACGGCCTGATGATGGCCGGTAGGGAGAAGTGCGACGACTCGCAGGAGCCATTCTTCTCGGAGACCGGCACTGGCCACTACGTGCCCCGAGCGATCTTCGTCGACCTGGAGCCCACCGTTGTGGATGAGGTTCGGTGCGGCACCTACCGCCAGCTGTTCCACCCGGAGCAGCTCATCTCGGGCAAGGAAGACGCCGCCAACAACTACGCCCGCGGTCACTACACTGTTGGCAAGGAGCTGATCGGCAATGTGCGCGAGATTGTCAACCGACTGGCGGAGAACTGCTCCGGCCTGCAGGGCTTCCTGGTTTTCCACTCGTTCGGCGGCGGCACCGGCGCCGGCTTCACCTCGCTGCTGTGCGACCGGCTGTCGTCCGAGTACGGCAAGCGGGCCAAGCTGCAGTTCGCCATCTACCCGGCGCCGCAGATTTCCACGGCCGTTGTGGAGCCGTACAATGCCATCCTGTGCACCCACGGCACCCTGCCGCACACTGACGTTGCCTTCATGGTGGACAACGAAGCGATCTATGATATCTGTCGGAGGAATCTGGACGTTGAGCGTCCAACGTACACCAACCTGAACAGGCTGATCGCCCAGGTCGTGTCCTCTATCACTGTGTCCCTGCGGTTCGACGGTTCATTAAACGTGGACATCACCGAGTTCCAGACGAACCTGGTGCCCTACCCGAAAATCCACTTCCCCATGGCCACCTATGCGCCAATAATCTCAGTAGAGAAGGCCAATCACGAGCAGCTGAAGGTCCGGGACATCACCAACGCCTGCTTCGAGCCGGGCAACCAGATGGTGAAGTGCGACCCCCGGCACGGCAAGTACATGGCCTGCTGCCTGCTATACCGCGGCGACATCTCCTCGAAAGACGTCAACGAGTCCATACAGAAAATCAAAAACAAGCGCGAGATTCAGTTCGTGGACTGGTGCCCCACCGGCTTCAAGGTCGGCATGAACTACCAGCCCCCTATCACTGTGCCAGGCGGTGACCTCGCCAAGGTGCCCCGAGCCGTCTGCATGCTGAGCAACACCACCGCCATCGCCGAGGCCTGGGACCGGCTGGCGTACAAGTTCGACCTGATGTACTCCAAGCGCGCATTCGTGCACTGGTACGTCGGCGAGGGTATGGAGGAGGGCGAGTTCGCCGAGGCCCGCGAGGACCTTGGCTCCATGCAGAAGGACTACGAAGAGGTCGGCGTGGACAGCGTCGAAGGCGAAGAAGAAGAGGTCGAAGAGTTCGGCAAGGAAAAGGACGAATGAAAGCGCTGCTTCTTCGGTTGTTTCAAAGTTTCAACGTCTTTGAACTGCATTTAACGCGTTCCAAAGCTAATTTAGGTTGAAAGTAAGGCGCGAGAAAAGTTTCTTATTAGCAAGAACACTTTTATTTCCTGCAAGGTATTTAGCTGTATGTACAGTCAGAAGTATCGCCTTAGGGCGCTCGGTAAAATTTCATTTTTATTATGAGTTCACTTAAAAACTAAAAAATACAAAGGCTAATACTAGACTACATCTAAGTGTTTTGGTGCTATAGATGCCGAAGTTTATATACTGACTTCTGCTAACTGAATTTTAGGGAATATACATGTAGCTACTGTAAGGTAGGAAGCATTAAAGGTATTGTACAAGTCTATTTTATTAAGAGTAGAAATTTAAAATCCATAAAAAATTCTGCTACTCAAATTTTTATATTCGCATACCAGCTTGAAAAAAAAAGATTAAGCTGTGTATATATCATGTATTCAGAGCATTAAAGCGCTAATTTAGAGTGAGTGAAGAGCTGATTTGGTCGATCTTATGACAACTTTGAGTACTTAAAATTTCACGCTCACTAAAAACTTTACATTTTCATATTTCTTCGAAAGCAGAGCTCATCACGTTGCAACTGTCCGCGCGTTCTACCTCCACCGATCATTCATGTGGGTCGTGCAAGTCTGGCGTAGACTTTAAATAGGTCAAAAAACTGCTATAACTTAGAAGGCTAAAAGCAGTTAAATTACGTGTACGCTCTAACATGTATTTCTGGGTCTGAAGGACTTTGTACAACAATCAAACCCAATCCAAAGTGCTTTCTGCACTCTAATTAATTATAGCTAGCTCGTAATGACAGCATCATTCTCAACACATGGATCGAAACAAATAAAAAGAATCCAAGATTTTAGTTTCGGAATTATTTTCGGTGGTGGTTTCTGGAGACGCAGCTTAAAAGCCAGGACTTTTCGTCGACTAGGAAGGCCCTACGAGAAAAACTGCGGGCGGGCTATCGAATTTTTTTTTTCGTAGTCAATTATAAAAACAAAATACTTATTAACATTCCATACAGAATGTAATATATAACAAAATATGAATCATGTAAATAAAATAAAACCCTTCATAATTGTAGACATCAGCAAAAACCTGCACTTTAATTACCACAACAATGGTTTGAATCAATCGTCCCGCGTGCAGGTTTAAGGCCAGGGCATGAGGGCACATTAAGTTGTCTTTGGTGTAAGGGGGATTAGTCTAAGTGTGTGAGTTTCCTACCTAATATTTCGTATTTTTTCAGTTGATTTATTATCAAATATAATATAGTGTATTGAATATCAAAATATATTTGCAAAATAGGCTGCTAGGCTGTTAAAACAACAGGCAACTACTCATAATTAGTTTAGACTTAGTAGACATAATTTGAAAGTGAAACAATACATGCATGACTCGAATATAGAAAATGAACCAATGAACCAATGCGCTTTAGTTATGCTTTTTAGCACCTTAACCTTCCTTTGAAAAAATTTATTTGAAAAAATTTTAAAATCAAAGTTTTATGATTTTGGTTATATTATTGTTATTGGCTAGCTTCCAATGAATGACTGAATGACTCCTATTAAAATAATAGCTGAAATATGCTGAAGTATTTTTCTTGTATAAAAATATTTATATAATGAACAGAAAGTTCAAATCATCTCTAGATAATTGCCTTTCCTATACTAACTAAAAATGCCCTTTACTGCTAGTAACTATATACTAGACTATATTGGTGAGTTAATAAAGGTATAATTTTTTTATAATATTGAATAGACCTTTTTACAACATTAACAACATTAATGTAATAAATTTTTATTTACAACTTAAATTGAACCTTACATATAATATATAATGCATTGTGTCTAAAAAACAACAAATTAGTTTAATAAGTCCAGAAGACATTTTATCTTAAAAATTTAAATACCTAGGACCAGATTACTCATTAATTTTGAACATAGGTGTTTTCTAGGATAAATAATCTTCACTTTATTAAATAAGCTCTAGCTAGCCAGACCATGGTTATAGGCATCTGTATAAAGACAAGTGCATTTAAGCTTTTACTAAAAATCATATGAAGTTGTGGCATATTTTATTATTTTTCATCTAATCTAACAGGGCTACAAAAACTAACATTCTTTATCTACTATACTAAATGTCTAATGTCGGTGTGTCTGTCTGTCTGTGTGCAACGATGTAGAGCTCGAACGGCTCAACCGATTCTGATCAAATTTGCGCCAAAAGATTGCAAATTCTTCAAGGATGAGACCGTGAAAGTTTGCAAGCTCTGCTCCAAGTGGAAAGGGATTAAATATTCGAAAAACGAGTTTTTCCTATGCTTTTAATGCGAGGCCAACAAAGGTCAAAGTCGGCACTGTCAGAATGATGATTTTATTTTAGATTGCGTCATAAAGTTTTGTGCTCAGTTAAAATTCGCGGGCCAAAAATTCTCAAACTCTGCACTGTCAAATTTTTTATTTAAAAAGGTTGCGTCATAAAGCTAGAGTGCACTGCTCCAAGTTTAGCTAAATTATCGCGCCGGTAAGAAGAGAATATAAATTTTCTCACCTAGCTAGAGTACACTGCCCCAGCCCTAGCTTAATGGTTTTGCACAAGGGCAATAGAAAAACTGCTCAAGCGATCTGTGTACATTTTATTTGCGATTGATTATTTCTCGCCCAGCTGGAGAGCCAACAGTGAATAAATTGGCTTCAAAGTGTGGATGCTTGAGCGAAATATTTTTATTTAAGTAGCCATGGGCCGTTCTGCAGTGAATTTGCCAATCATGTCTCCAGTCAGTAAGTAAAGAATGTTAGTTTTTGTAGCCCTGTTAGATTGAGAAAACTTTTCAAAGAAGCAAAAGCAGTTTAAGAGGTCATCGTCGAGCACGATACTGATCGGTAAGTCTGATAGCCTGCCAAATCTTAAATTTTGATTAGCTTAATTTTCTTAAAGCGCATGTGTCTTTGATAAGGCGTTATAATAGCGACTTCCTACCTGCTCGCAGGATTTTTATCTGCTGTAGTGATTTTCCTACAAGCTCGGGAACAATTTTCTACACTTTTAGGGATTTCCTAGATGCTCAGGGGGATTTGCAAACTGCTTGGGAGATTTTCTAACGACTTTTATAAACTTTCTGACTGTTAGGGTGCTGGGAGACTTTCTAACTGCTTGTGGATTTCTGACTGCTCCAATGGGATTTTCTAAATGTTCTGGGAGACTTTTTTACTGCTCAAGGAGGTTTTCTTACTGCATCGGGAAGTTTTCCAACCGCTAGAAGGGGATTTTCTGGGAGATTTTTGTCTGATTGGGGGATTTCAAGCTTCTCGGCGAAATTTTCTAACTGATTAGGGGATGTCTACTCGTAAGTGCTTCCAAGGGAACTTTTTTAAGTGCTAGGGGATTTCTTGACTGCACGATTGGTATTTTCTGCCTTCTTCTGGGGATTTTCTATATGCTCGGGGAGCTTTTCTGTCTGCTTGGGAGATTTATAACTGTTTTGGGACATTTTCTATCTGATTGTGGATTTCTAATGACCCGAAGGGGAATTTCCAACTGCTGGGGGGATTTCTAACTGCTCGAAAGAGATTTTTTGTCTGCTTGGGGGTTTCAGACTGCTCGGGGAAATTTGCTGTATGCTTGGGAGATTTCTAACTGCCCGAGGGGGACTTTTTAAATGCTCGGGGAGATTTTCTAAACTACTCGAAGGATTTCAGACTGATCGGGGGAAGTTTCTATTTGATTGGGGAAGTTCCGACTTCCCAAAAGGGATTTTCTAACTTTTTGGCGGATTTCAGACTGCTCGGGGAAGTTTCTATTTGATTAGGGATTTCTAACTGCCCGAAAAGAGTTTCAAAATGCCCTGGAGATTTTCTGTCTGTTTTGAGGATTTTTTATCTGTTTAGGGAGATTTTTATCTGATTCCGGGGATTTTCGACTGCTGGGAGGTTTCCAACTGCTTGATGGAGATTTTCTAACTGCTCAGGGAGACTTTCTAACTGCTCGATGAACTTTTCTATCTGATTAGGGGATTTCTAACTGCTTGGTTGTTTTCGGACTGCTCGAGGGGGATTTTCTAAATGGCCCGGGGGATTTTCTGTCTGCTTTGATGATTTTTTATCTGTTTAGGGAGATTTCTATCGATCGGGATAGGGAGATTGCGGGGATTTCTGACTGCTAGGTTTCCAACCGTTGGGGGAGATTTTCTCACTGCTCGAAAATTTTTTAACTGCTTGGGCAACTTTTCTGTTAGCTTTGTGGATTTGTAACTGCTTGGGGAACTTTTCTGTTAGCTTTGTGGATTTGTAACTGCTTGGGGTAATTTTCTATCTAATCAGGGGATTTCTAACTGCTCGAAGCTATTTTCTTACTGTTCGGAAGTTTTCCAACTGTTTAAGGAGATATTCTTACTGCTCGGGAAGATTTCTAACTGCTCTGAGAAATTTTTTTATCTTATTGGGACTGCTCGACGGGGACTTCGAGCTGCTCGAAGGGAACAGCTTGGAGAATTTCTGACTGATCAAAGAGGATTTTCTAAATGCTCGTGGAGTTTTTTCTGTCAGCTTAGTGGATTTTCGACCTTACTCGGGGGAGATTTTTCGGCTTGGGAGATTTTGTACCTCCTATTGAGATTTTTCTGTTTGCTTAGGGATTTCTTGCTGTTTTGGGAAATTATCTTTGTGACTGGGGATTTTTAACAGCTCGAACGGCACTTTCCTAACTGCTTGGGAGATTTTCTAACTGCTAGGGAACTTTTCTGTCTACTTGGGAATTTCTGACTGCTCGAAGAAAATTTTCTAAATGCTCGGGGGGGACATTTTCCTTCTGCCTGGGAGATTTTCTACCTCTTCGATTTCTTACTGCTCGGGAAAATTTTCTATGAGGGTGGGGGATTTCTAACAGTTCGAAAGGGACTTTCTAACTGCTTAGGAGATTCCTGACTGCTTTAAAGGTATTTTCAAACTTTTCGGGAAGATTCTCTAATTGCTCAGTGAGATTTTCTGTCTGCTTGGGGGATTTTCTGTCTGCTCAAGGAGATTTTATAATTGCTCGGTGTGATTTTCTATCGGATTGGGGGATTTCTGAGAACGCTGCAGGGGAATTTCCTAACTGTTTGGGCGAATTTTTTCTGCTCGGGGAATTTTTTGGTTGACTTGGGGATTTTTTAATGCTGCAGGGGGATTTCTTAACTGCTTGGGAATTTTTTCTAACTGCTCTGGCAGATTTTTTACTGCCCGGGAACTTTTTTGTCTGCTTGGGGGATTTCTAACAGCTCCGGAATATTTTCCACCTGATTTGGGGATTTCAGACTGCCTGAACTGGACTTTTTACTTCTTGGGAGATTTTTGACTGCTCGAAGGGTCTTTCTTAATGCTCGGCGAGATTTTCTGCTTGCTTGGGAAGATTTTCTAACAGCTCGAAGAGGACTTTTTAACTACTTAGGCGATGTCTGACTGCTCGAAGGGTATTTTTTATCTGCTTGGGAAGGTTTTCTAATCTAATCTAATATCAAATCTAATGCTAAGGGAGGTTTTCTGTCTGCTTCGAGGATATCTTCTTACTGCTCAAAGGGGATTTTATAAATGTTCGGGTAGTCTGCTTGAGGAATTTTCTGTTTTCTTGGGGGATTTCTGACTGCCCGAACTGGACTTTTCTACTTCTTAGGGGATTTTTGACTGCTCGAAGGGTCTTTGTAAATGCTCCTGGAAGATTTTCTAACTGCTCGAAGAGGACTTTTTAACTACTTGGGTAGTGTCTGACTGCTCGAACGGTATTTTTTGTCTGTTCGGGAAGCTTAGGGAGGTTTTCCGTCTGCTTGGGGGATTTCTTCTAAGTGCTGAAAGGGGATTTTATAAATGTTCGAGTAGTCTGCTTGGGGAATTTTCTGTTTACTTGGGGGATTTTATAAATGTTCGAGTAGTCTGCTTTGGGAATTTTTTGTTTACTTGGGGGATTTCTGACTCCTAGAAGTGGATTTTCTAACTGCGGGGGGGGGTTTCCGTCTGCTTGAGGGGCTTTCTACCTGACTGCTGGGGAAAGATTTTCCGACTGCTCGCAAAACTTTTTTCTATG
Source organism: Macrostomum cliftonense (assembly GCA_950096795.1). Taxonomy (NCBI): domain Eukaryota; kingdom Metazoa; phylum Platyhelminthes; family Macrostomidae; genus Macrostomum; species Macrostomum cliftonense. Next base: position 884,117 of record CATNEM010000280.1, on the reverse strand, counting down.
TTTAGGGGATTTCTGACTGCTCGAAGAAAGTTTCTATTTGATTGGAATTTCCGACTTCTCAAAAGGGATTTTCTAACTGCTTGTGGGATTTTTTCTGCTCGTGGGTTTTCTACCTTATCCTGGAGGAAGATTTTTCGGCTGCTCTCAAAAAATTTTCTAGCTGCTCGAAAAAATTTTTAGCTGCTTGGGTGATTTTGCACTGCTTGAAGGAGATTTTCTAACTGCTCAGGGAGATTTTTAGTCTGCTTGGGGATTTTCTAACTGCTCGAGGAACTTTTCTGTCTGATTAGGGAATTTCTAACTGCTTGGGTGTTTTCGGACTGCTGGAGGGGGATTTTCTAAATGGTCGGGGAGATTTTTAACTGCATGAGGAGTTTTTCTAACTGCCTCGGATAGATTTTCTAACTGCTGGATGGGGATATTCTAGCTGCTCATGAAAATTTTCTGTCTGCTTAGGGGATTTCTTACTGTTAGGACAAATTTTCTATCTTATCGGGGGATTTCTAACTGCTTTGGTGATTTCGGACTGCTCGAAGGGGGTTTTCTAAATGCTCCATGAGTTTTTTTACTGCATGATAAGTTTTTCCAACTGCCTCAGGTAGATTTTCCAACTGCTTAAAGGGGATTTCCTAAATGCTCCGGAAGATTTTTCAACTGCCTTGGGTAGAATTTCCAACTGATCATGAGACTTTTTTCTTCCTGGGATTCTTTGTCTGGTTGGGGAATTCTCTGTCTGTGGGGGTATTTTTTACCCGAAGATTTTTCTACTGTGGGGGCTTTTCGGTCTGCTTAGGGGATTTTTAACTGCCCGGGGAAAGTTTCTATTTGATTGGGGGATTTTCTGACTTCTGGCGGGGCTTTACTTTACTGCTGGGGGAAGATTTTTTGACTGCTCTCAAAAATTTTCCAGCTGCTCGGAAAGATTATCTAGCTGTTTGGGAGATTTTTTTTTAAAGTGCTTGGGGCAATTGGCAAAATGCGGGGAGACTTTCAGTAGATTTTCTGAATGCACGGAAGGATATTATGTTTCTAGGGAGACTTTAATTTTGCTGCAGAGATTTTCTGGCAGCTTAGGGAGATTTCCGTTGAGTAAATGAGTGATTTAAAATGCCTGTCTGCGCCCCCCTGGGGGGGGGGGGGCACCGAAGAGCTAGTTATATCTATTGAAGTATATTGAAGTCCATTGAAATATGCTAAGTTATGGTAAACTTAGGCTTTATGACAAAAATCTGCAAGAAAACTTGTATTCCAACCATGGAACCAGTCCCCTAATTTTTATATGACCTTCCATGAATCATGATAGCTAAGTAAGATATATTAAAAAATTAAAGCTTTTGACCACATATAAGCCTGTAGATGTGGAAATGGAACTGCCATGGCTAATTTTTTAAATGCACCTGAGGCTATTTATAGCTGCTTTGTCTCTAACTAAAGGCTAGAGTACTTTGACACCCACACAAAATTTTATAACTCACATTTCGCCTTAATCTTAGTGGCCAGGGCTAAAGCGATGCAATATTTAAAGGCTTTTGCCTAAAAGTGTCAATTTTTCATTGCGGTAATAGTTGCTCCCAATGCCTTCAAGTCATCACCTGCTAAAAATTTCCTTAGTCAGCCACCCCCAGCGAGAATCGCCCTCAGTCAGCCACCCCCCAGCGAGAATCGCCCTCAGTCAGCCACCCCCCCCCCCAGCAAGAATCGCCCTTAGTCAGCCACCCCCAGCGAGAATCGCCCTCAGTCAGCCACCCCCAGCGAGAATCGCCCTCAGTCAGCCACCCCCAGCGAGAATCGCCCTCAGTCAGCCACCCCCAGTGAGAATCGCCTCATTGGCTGGCCCGTCCACCCGCAGCACAGCAAGTTTCGCGAGCAGCTCCGCCAGATCAGCGGCCTGGCCTGCCTGCTGCAGCCCCTTGTCGGCCAGCAGCTCCGCGTTGAACTTCTCGGCGGCGGCCAAATTGACGGCCGCCTGGAAGAGTTCGACGCCTCGCTGGGCGTGCTGCTAGCCGACGCAGTTGCTAGGCAACAGCCGGACGCCTCGGCAACGCAGCCGCTGGGATTCGCCAAAATTCGCGGCAGCCGCATCCGCCTGATTCGCCTGCCCGAGCAGTTCGACGCTGCGGCAGCTGTGCGCCAGGCCGCTGCCAGCGCGGCTTCCGCTGCCGCCGCCGCTTCCGGTCAGCGCCGGTTGCGCGAGGCCAAGCCGGACATTGACCAGCTGCTAGCCGAGTCCGGCGCCAATCAGTTGGCTGCCATGGCAACCGACCAGCGACTGCTCAGCCGGATGACATTCGCTCAGCGTGAGACCCTGCGCAGGAGGCTGCGCTCTTTAGGCGACGAGGGAGCGATGAAGAATCAGAGTAATAAAGAGAATTTCGAGGAGGCTGGCGTGTTGGCCGATCACCAGCTGGTGGCTGATGAGGAAGCGGACGTTGGAGACCAGGAGGAAGATTGGGGCGATTGATTTTCAGAGTTGTTTTACATTTTGTGGGCGGCGTGTTTTCTAAATAATCTCCAGCATTTTTTAACCAAGGCTGTTGCTAAGGTTAACCTGCAAATTATTTTTTTATATCTGGTGATTTACACAGCCACTGGGTCTTGCTGTCTTGTTCAACTGGCTTTCATATTTATTATGCGAAGTTTTTAGTGGCGAAATTTTTTGTGCCCCGAGCTGCCTTGTCTCTGCAGTCTGCGCCCCTGTCATTTATAATTCACATCCAATTTGAATTGCTGTCTGCTCAACTCAATGGTTTATGCCTTTTCTCTAGAAATTTTTATTTACTAATAAACGAAATGCAGGCAAAAAGATTTTGACTTTTACTTTACTTTCTTAAATTTAATGATGAATTCAAGATAGCGTTTCGAAGACCAACTGTAGAATCTAAGAGGAGTTTAATTTTTACCTAAAGAGAAACTAGGGGATGTTTTGTGACCCACTGAAGGATCTAGGGGGTGTTTTGTGACCCACTAAAGGATCTAGGGGGTGTTTTGTGACCCACTGAAGGATCTAGGGGTGTTTTGTGACCCACTGAAGGATCTATGGGGTGTTTTGTGACCCATTGAAAGATCTAGGGGGTGTTTTGTGACCCACTGAAGGATCTATGGGGTGTTTTGTGACCCATTGAAGGATGTAGGTCCATCCTAGGTATTGAGTAAGTCCATCCAATCGGAATTTACCAGCAGCTATCAATAAAATTGGCGTCAGTAAGCAGTCAGCGTATTGCATAATGCTTGCGTGACAGTGCTAGCCGTGCTAACTGCTAAATATTTAAGCATGTTGTTCACAAGTGGCCTGCCAATTTGCGGCAAAGCCAAATAAGATGGCTGAGTGAGTGACCGAGGCTTGACCAACCCGCAGTTCTTATCTAATTGTTTGATTGCGTGACTGTTTAGTTACCCAGGAAATTAAATGGCCGTTGAGCTGTTCAAACCAGCCTCTGTCGTGATTTGTCGATCCTTGTCCCGTATTGAAATTTTTAACACCTCGACAGGCTTCCGGCAAGTTTATTTCCTTGTGCAGGTGATTGACAGGCTGGCTGTAAAGCATTAATGGCAATAAAACCCTTGACTCGCTGGTCACTGCATCCATGGGATAGATGGGTCACGCTACTCACATTTAATGACAGTCTTGCTGACTGGTTTTTTTCTTGATAAACGTACCCCTAAATGGTTTCTTATCTTCACTGTTCACGGGGTTTCAAACGCAGGGCCTGAATGAGTATTAGAGTCTGTCTTTCGTCCTGAAAGTCGCCGTCTTTATAAAATAATACCCTTCCTATTTATTCTTGAAAATTGTCTTTTCACTTGGAAAATTGGTCCGTGTTTTGAATATTCCTGACTTATCTTGTCTACAAGGTGAATAAGGAGTTGTAGCCCAGTCGTTTATGGAATCCGCCTTATGACCGGAAGGTCGTGGGTTCGAGCCCCAGACAAGTTTTTCCCCTTAAGAAAGGCACGTAATCCCGTATTACTTTAGTCAGCCCATAAATAATAATAATAAATTTAGACACCCGACCTTTCGATCAGATGTACAGCCCACAGCACAGCCGCAGCTAGTTGCGCGGCGCATCCGAGGACTGTGTACAGCTTTCAGCCTGACGGGCTGGAGGGGCCGCAACACCCACACTAAATTTACCCAGCTCAACCTGGTACCCGATCTCAGCTGGGTGGACTGAAGCAATGCGGGATTAAGTGCCTTTTGCTTTAGTGCACAAATTGTATTCTAGGGCCGGGACTCGAACCCACGACCTTCTGGTCATGAGGCAGGCACCCTAGCCACTAGGCTACAACTCTATTAGTCAGTCCAAATGAGATAGGGTACCAGTATGGGATCGGGATTTCTGCAGCGGTTTTTACCATTGGTTGAGACAGACAGACACGGCTCTCTGGGCATGACCAGTTATGCGGGCCAATTTTATAGATATAAAAAAATGATTTTCAAAGTCCCACTGCCTTGCACGCACAAAATCTTCCAGTCCAGTGGCCTGTGAGGCTTTCTGCATCGTATTGAATTAACAACAACTGTGCCTCCATTGCCGCGGTTATGTCGCAGCTGGTTGACATCGATTCTACAGAGGGTCGGCCGCGTCAGCAGCAGCAGCCGCAGAAGCAGCAGCAGCAGCAGCACCAGCCGCCACCTCAGCGGCGTCATTCCTGTCGCTACTGCGGCAAGCAGTTCGCTCTGATGAACGTGCTGCGGGTGCACGAGAGAATTCACACCGGCGAGCGGCCGTACAAGTGCCAGGCCTGCGGCAAGGCGTTCAACCAGTCTGGTTGGTTGGTTTGTCTTGTGTTGGGACAAAGTCCTGAGTTCGAGTCCTCCAACCCGATCTCCCCTCCTCGACCCCCAGGCTCGCTGAACCGTCACAAGCAGACTCACACCAGGCGCTGGCAAGCCGTCGCGAACTCTGCGGAATCGGCGGCTACGGCGGCGCCGTCCAGCAGTCCGCGCTGCCGGAAGTCGGCAGCCGCTGGCGACGAGGAGAGCGCCGAGTCGCAGAAGCGACGGGCTGATGAGCCGCTGCTCGCTGAGCGTCAGTCCAGATAGATGTTTTTTTAGAATATTTTAATGAAATCCTCAATTGGCTTTTGTTTTCTGACGCTTCGCAAAAATCCAAGAAATTGCCCCATCGGCTCCTAAAAAATCCCCAATAATCGCCCTTCATTTGCTCATTAGGCATCCCAGAGAATTCCCCAAAGTTCCCAAAACGATTCCCAAATCCAAAAAAGGATCCTAGAATCCCAAAGAAGAATCCCTAATCCTAAATAAGAATCCCTAATCCAAAAGAAGAATGCCAAAAAGGATCACAAATCCCAAAAAGAATTTCAAATCCCAAAGAAGAATGCAACAATCTCAAAGAAGAATCACAAATCCCTAAGAAGAATCCCGAATCCCAAAGAAGAATCCCAATTCCCAAAGACGAATGCCACAATCTCAAAGAAGATTTACAAATCCCAAAGAAGAATCACAAATCCCAAAGAAGGATCACAAATCCCAAAAAGAATCACAAATCCCAAAAAGAATCCCAAATCCCAAAGAAGAATCACAAATTCCAAAAAGAATCCCAAATCCCAAAGAAGAATCACAAATTCCAAAAAGAATCCCAAATCCCAAAGAAACGACCTCCCTCACCCACTCAAATCCGCAGCCGCTCAGCCACCGGCGCCGATGTGGCTGCCGCCGCCGCCGCCCCTGCTGCCGCTGCTCGGCTGTTTGCCCCGCCTGCCGGCGCATCTGCAGCTGCCGACGCCGCCGGCTCAGTCGCATCAGGACCAGCAGCAGCAGCAGCAGCAACACAGGCTCCTCCTGCTCCAAGCCGCAGCCTCGGCCCACCTGCTGCTGGCTCAGTACCAGCTGCACCAGCAGCAGCAGCCGCCGCCGCCGCTGCAGGCCTCAACCGAGGCCGCCATCACCGCCGAGGAGGCGTCAGCTTTGATCGACCGTCTGGTCTCTGCCGGCCAGCTCTGCCGCTGCAGCCGCTGCCCCGCCCTGTTGCCGTCGCCGAGCCTGCTGCACCTGCACCTGTTGGCTGCTCACGAGCTGGCCGCGCCGCCCGCTGCCGCCTCTGGCCTTCAATAACGCAGCGCTCGCGTGTTTTACAAGTCTTCAATTCGTTGTGCGTTTTTTTAGTTGTAACAAATAAACTGAATTCAAACCGACCTGCTTCTTTAAATTCCCTTTAAGTTTTTTCCAATTTTGTCACTTGTTTGAGAAGAAAATAAAATTTTGTTTATCTGTTAGCCAGTTGGTGCTTTTTAAATCAGATTGTTTTTTCTTGCAGCCTCTTGCCTGAAAGCATTTTTCTTGTAGGCAACAAAAATTTTCGTTATTTGACCAAAGCATAGCTCTGTTTCTTCTGCGTTTATTAGTCAAGTTTATTTCATAATAGCTTAGTTAAATAAATTTATATCTAAAGAGTACCTTCCGGTTTTGTTTTATTTTGTTTTTTTTTGTTTTGTTCAAAAAATTGCTTTTGTTTTCGTTTTATAATTTGTAGTTCATTCTTTTTTTCGAGCCAAGGCATCAAGTTCGGGTGCCGATCCCTGTAGATCAGGATTAACCATGAAGATCATTATTTTAGTCTGAAAACCCATAGAAGTGATTTCTAACCATATCGATGCGCGCTTATTGAGAAGCCTGCACAAAATGCACCCTTAATCTACCCCCTGATTAGGGGGCGAGTGGCTCGGCGGTCTAGCGCGTCTGCCTTGTGTGCCACTGGTCCAGGTTCGATCCCGCGTTGTAGGTTGGCTATTTTCCCTAGCGCGGTTTCCTGTGCAGGGTCACATTAATTTGGGGCCTTGTGCACGAGTTGGTTGGGCTATGGGCCAGTTGCGCAATTTACGCCCATGAGGGCAACCCCCCAAGGCATAGAGAGTGTACATTCCTGGAACCACCGCTTGTACACCCTATGTGAGTGCGTGAAAGGGTGCCGGCCTGTGTGTGTGTGTGTCTATGCCTGCATACCGTATTTAGTGTGTGACTGAACGCGCTTCAGGAGTCAGCAAAATGGACAGTCATGCCCAGTCGCTGACAATGTGGCTTCAAGCGTCAATGTGCCTTCAGCCCTCCTGCAGATTTATCTGACTATCTACCCCCTGATTCCATAAGCCAAAACTTTCTGAAAGATTCTTTGTATTCATCCGCCCTCATTTCCCTGAAGCTCCCTGACGAAAGTTGTTGTAGCCTTGTGGCTAAGGTATCGGCCTTATGACCGGAAGGTCGTGGGCTCGAGCCCCAGCATTCTAAGAGACTATTTGTGCCCTCGAGCAAGGCGCTGAGGCATGGTGCTAGATTGAGATGGGTAAATTTAGGGTGAGAGTTGTTGGCTCTCCAGCCAATCAGGACTGAGCAGCTGTACACAGCCCTCGGATGCGCCGCTCAGCTGCATCTGGTCGAAAGGTCGGGTGTCTAAATGTTTAGTTTTTTCTTAAGCTTTGTCTTAAATTAGGAGCTTCAGTGTAGGTACCGTTAAAAATAAGGAATTTAAGGAATCCTAAAATCGAACATTTTCTTTTACCCCCCGTTATGCAGTGAGGCAGAATTTAAACTGAAAAAAAACATTTGGTATTCGTTTTCAATCAACTTGGCTGCATTTTTTCGAAAATTTCTTTGAAAAAAATTTTGGCCGTTGGGAATAAAAATTATAGAAAAAAATTTTTAGGAAAATTTTCCTTTTTTCAACGGGGAAAAAGATTTCCACGCGGCGTATTAAAACAAGTGAAACTTAGTGACCAAGATGACGAGGAAGCTGCTTCTGTGCGCCTCCCTGACTCTGCCGCTGCTCCTGCTGGCTCAGGCACCATCGTCAGCTGCTCTGAAATGCTTTCGAACTCTTCCGAAGCGCCAGCTGGACGGCAGCACCATGGCCGAGCTGGTTGACTGTCCGCCCAAAGACGACCAGCCCGTCAGCTGCTTCAGCGGCCTGGTCGGCCAGGGCGGCATCTATATGATCGAGGCGGCCCCGCCCCAGCTGGCCGGAGCCAAGCCCGGCGACAAAATCAAAGGCTGCGTGCCGACTGCGGTGCTGAAGAGCGTCTACATCTTGCTGGGCTTCACTGAGGACAGCATCCGGGTCTGCAATACAGATTTCTGCAATGCTTGAACTGCTCGGGGGGCTGCTGTTTGATGTTGTTATTGCTGCTGACCGCCACTGCATTGCGGGTTGAAAATATACTCACTGGGCGCGATTCCTGCCTATCCTTGAATTAAATTATTAGTATAATTGTTTTTTTATTGGTGACTTTGAATTTTTTAAGTTTTTAGCTGTTTTTTTCAGAAGGCGTTTGAGCTTCTGACCAGATTGCTGAGCTGTTGTCAGATGTAGGGGGCAATTGGCCCCCCCAAATCGGCGCCCCCCCATGACAGTAGCTTTGGCGCCCCCCATGCCAGTAGCTTTGGCGCCCCCCATGCCACTAGCTTTGGCGCCCCCCATGCCACTAGCTTTGGCGCCCCCCATGCCAGTAGCTTTGGCGCCCCCCATGCCACTAGCTTTGGCGCCCCCATGCCACTAGCTTTGGCGCCCCCCATGCCAGTAGCTTTGGCGCCCCCCATGCCACTAGCTTTGGCGCCCCCCCATGCCAGTAGCTTTGGCGCCCCCCATGCCAGTAGCTTTGGCGCCCCCCTTGCCAGTAGCTTTGGCGCCCTCTTGCCAGTAGCTTTGGCGCCCCCCGATGCCAGTAGCTTTGGCACCCCCCATGCCAGTAGCTTTGGCGCCCCCCATGCCACTAGCTTTGGCGCCCCCCATGCCAGTAGCTTTGGCGCCCCCCATGCCAGTAGCTTTGGCGCCCCCCTTGCCATTAGCGTTGGCGCCCCCCATGCCAGTAGCTTTGGCGCCCCCCTTGCCATTAGCGTTGGCGCCCAGTTATATAAAAAAACTCTTTGCCTTACAGCACAAAATCTTTAATTCTTAAAGCTTTATTTCATAATTTAAAATAGATAGGAGATCGAATCATATAGTAGCCTCCACGCATACTAAAACACTTGTTTTAAACGTCATGTAATTATGAGTACTTCTTACAACAAGAAAAAATAGTAAAATTCTCAAGTTTGCACGAACTGACACGAATTCGGCATTCAGAATTCGGATCGCGAGTTCGTAGCAAACTACTTCAAAGCAATATGAGGTGCGGAGATTCAGTCGGTTTAGGGGGAAAATGCCAGCTAAAAACTCAATCATCCGTTTTGAGGATGCACAAGAGAAGTCACCAGGTCACGACAGCCGAGTCTCCTCGTCTGGCCCCGACTCGAACTTGTCGCCCAGCGGCTGGTACTCCTCTGCCGCTGCTTCCGTGGCCGCCTTGCTGTAGCGGAATCCGTACAGGCCGTAGATCAGGAGGCCTTTTGTGGGTTGGAGTTGTTGGGATGCATTGTGGCTGGATTGGTATTTTTTCATTTGGTAAAGATCAGTGATTTTCCCTCGGTTACTGAGCGTCTGATCCTGTATTGACCTCCACCATATTTGTGGGTAGATCTGGGTACTTCAGATTTGCCTGCTCACATTCAGATCTTTCTGAACACATTCAGATCCTTCTGAACTTATTCAGATCTTTCTGAACCCCTTAAGAAACTTTGGAACCCCTTCAGATCCTTCTGAACCCCTTCACATCCTTGGCTTCTGAACCCCTTCAGATCCTTCTGAACCCCTTCACATCCTTGGCTTCTGAACCCCTTCAGATCCTTCTGAACCCCTTCACATCCTTGGCTTCTGAACCCCTTCAGATCCTTCTAAACCCCTTCACATCCTTGGCTTCTGAACCTCTTCAGATCCTTCTAAACCCCTTCACATCCTTGGCTTCTGAACCTCTTCAGATCCTTCTAAACCCATTAAGAAACTTTTGAACCACTTCAGATACTTTTTTCAAATTCTAATTCTCTAGATCCTTTGAGCCCCCTCGAATCTCTCTGACCCCCTCGAATCTCTCTGACCCCCTCGAATCTCTCTGACCCCCTCGCTCGAATCTCTCTGACCCCCTCGAATCTCTCTGACCCCCTCGAATCTCTCTGACCCCCTCGAATCTCTCTGACCCCCTCGAATCTCTCTGACCCCCTCCCCCGTCACCAACGCACCGATGGCCGTCCAGACGAGAAAGCGCAGCCAGGTGAGCGGCTTCAGGCTGGCCAGCAGCAGCCCGTTGATGAGGACGGCCACCAGCGGCGCCAGCGGCATCAGCGGCGACTCGTAGGCGCCCTGCGGAGCGTCGGCGGGCTGGAAGAGGCAGAGCGCCGCCCCCGCGAGCAGCAGCGGCAGAGCGGCCAAGCCGGTGAGCAGCCACCCCCACCAGACGCCGCGCGGCGCCGCCCAGTTGCAGGCCGCGCCAAATAGCGCCGCGGAAATCGCGTAACCAGCGAGCGTTGCCTTGGCAACAACCGCGTTACCATGACAACATCTGACGAAGCATTCCGGCGCCCATTGGCGCAGCGTTGGCTGCCTCCTGGTGTCGTGCAGGTGGCGCAGGATGTACAGGTTGACCCCGACGGCCAGGTAGGACAGCAGGGTGCCCAGCGAGAAGAGGCTGGCGAGGGTCTCAACGTCGATCAGGAGGGCGGCCACGGAGGAGATGGCGGTGCCAACGGCGAGGCCCGCCAGGGGGACGCCGAGCCGCGGATGCACCTGGGCGAAGCAGGCGAAGATCACCCGGTCGGAGGCCAGGGCGTAGAACAGGCGCGGCACGATGTACACCGTGGAGAACTTGGTGGCAGAGGTGGCCAGCAGGGTGCCCGCGGCCGCCACAAACTGCAGCCACGGGGCGCGGCTGTGCGCGAAGCCCATCACGAAGGGCGAGCCGATGTTCAAGTCCTGCGGCGGGGGCGGGTGGCGATGGCTATCGCTCGGATGTTGGAATCCCGAAGCTCAAACCAAACTCTGACCCGCGCTTAATCCTACGCTCAGTCCCACACCTAGTCCCACACCCATCTTACACCCAGTCCCACATCCATCCCACACCCATCTTACACCCAGTCCCACACCCATCCCACACCCAGTCCCACACCCAGTCCCACACCCAGTCCCACACCCAGTCCCACACCCAGTCCCACACCCAGTCCAATACCCATCCCACACCCAGTCCCACACCCAGTCCCACACCCATCTCACACCCAGTCCCACACCCAGTCCCACACCCATCTTACACCCAGTCCCACACCCATCCCACACCCAGTCCCACACCCATCTCACACCCAGTCCCACACCTATCTTACACCCAGTCCCACACCCATCCCACACCCATCTTACACCCAGTCCCACACCCAGTCCCACACCCAGTCCCACACCCAGTCCCACACCCAGTCCCACACCCAGTCCAATACCCATCCCACACCCAGTCCCACACCCATCTTACACCCAGTCCCACACCCATCCCACACCCAGTCCCACACCAAGTCCCTCTCCCAGTCTCACACCCATCACACAACCAGTCCCACACCCAGTCCCACACCCAGTCCCACACCCAGTCCCACACCCAGTCCCACACCAAGTCCCTCTCCCAGTCCCACACCCATCTTACACCCAGTCCCACACCCATCCCACACCCAGTCCCACACCAAGTCCCTCTCCCAGTCCAATACCCATCCCACACCCAGTCCCACACCCATCTTACACCCAGTCCCACACCCATCCCACACCCAGTCCCACACCAAGTCCCTCTCCCAGTCCCACACCAAGTCCCTCTCCCAGTCCCACACCCATCACACAACCAGTCCCACACCCAGTCCCATACCCAGTCCCACACCCAGTCCCACACCCAGTCCCACACCAAGTCCCTCTCCCAGTCTCACACCCATCACACAACCAGTCCCACACCCAGCCCCACACCCATCCCACACCCATCCCACACCCAGTCCCACACCTTATAGTAAACCAGGTAGGAGAGCCCGAGGCAGGTGGCCAGGTAGAGGCCGCTGATGACGCCCAGGGAGGCGAGCAGCGCCACCGGCAGGGAGCGGCGCGGATTTTCGCACTCCTCGGCGGCGTTGGCGAGGGCCTCGAAGCCGGAGAAGGCGAACACGGCCACCGTGGCGCCTTTGAAGATGCCGCCGAAGCCGAACGGGGCAAAGTCGGTCCAGTTGGTCGCGGAGCCCAGGGCGAAGCAGCCGCCGGCGATGAGTGTCAGCAGCAGCAGCTGGACGACGGTGACCACGGCGGTCAGGCGCATGGAGGCGGCCGCTCCGGTGGCGGTGACGGCGGCAGCCAGCAGCACCAGGCCGAAGGCGACCCAGTCCGGCCCCGTGTCCAGGAAGTCAGCTCGAGGCAGCGGCATGTGGCTTGTGGTGAAGTTGCTGATGGCGCGGTTGGTCAGGGCGTCCAGCGTGCTGCTGAACGTCTTGGCAACCGAGGCCACGGCCAGCAGCAGGTCGGAGAGCATCGTCCAGCCGATGATGAAGGCAGGCAGCTCGCCCATGGCAATGTAGGTGAAAGTGTAGCAGCTGCCGGCGCGGGGCACCAGAGTGGAAAATTCCACGTAGCAAAGGCCGGTGAAGAGGCTAGCCAGGGCGCAGAGGGCGAAGCTGAACACGGCCGCCGGGCCTGCGGTGTGGAATTTTCCATGGAAAAAAACGTTTGAGTTGCAATGCGGCAATATTCAGAAGAAGTGTGTTCGAACTTCAGTTTAGTTTCCTCTATCACTTATGGAAAATTTGGCACCGAAATAAATTTTTTTAATGTAAAGGTCGTTCATAGAAATCTAACGAATAGGAGCTTCAAGATGTCAAGGTCGTTCATACAAATCTAATAAACTTGATAGTCACCCGTAGGTTTCGATTGGCAACACACGAAAGTCCCAGTTGGTACATGGCTGTCACGTGATAGCTATTCCGTCCAAGATCGACTTTCCTTGCGTGTTCGAAACGGTTGGGTGGTTCCAGAAGTATCGATTTTTTTCTTTTTTCGTCCCGGTCATCAAAATCTTGTAAACCAGGATTTTAATATCTCAAGATCGTCCGTGTAGACGGAAATGTAATTAACCGGAGATTTCAAGGTCGTTCATGGAAATCTAATTATCAACCGGAGATTTCCAAGGTCGTTCTTGGAAATCTAATTATCAACCGGAGATTTCAAGGTCGTTCTTGGGAATCTAATTATCAACCGGAGATTTTAAGGTCGTTCATGGAAAATGTAATTATTAACCGGAAATTTCAAGGTCGTTCATGGAAATCTAATTATCAACCGGAGATTTCAAGGTCGTTCATGGAAATCCAATTATCAACCGGAGATTTCTAGGGCATTCATAGAAATCTAATCAACCCGTGATTTCAAGGTCGTTCATGGAAATCCAATTATCAACCGGAGATTTCTAGGGCATTCATAGAAATCTAATCAACCCGTGATTTCAAGGTCGTTCATGGAATTTGTTTCGAGAAACACATGTTGCAATGCATGTTCTAAATCTACTTACCGGCCTCATTCTTGATTATGCTGCCAACCAGCACGTAGATGCCGGCGCCCGCCATCTGAGCCACGCCGTAGAAAATCATGTCCCAGGTGGACAGGCAGCGTTTCAGCGGCGTCTCCATAGAACTGGCCTCGGCGAGGTTCTTTTTGCGGAAGAGGCTGCGCCCCAGCCATTGCAGAGCTTCGCAGTACATGCCGAATTACAGGGCAAATTGTGTAAAAACTAAAACTCGTGCAAAGTTAAAACACTTGGAATCTTTACGCTTGAATTTATAACTCGTGACAGGGAAACACGAGCCGAGTCCGCCGCCGCCCTTTCGTCCCTCGAGTACAAATAGATGGGGTGGCGGTTGGCCTCTGCAACTGCGGTGTGTGCTCTAAGCCCATTGCTTTAGTTGCTTTTAAGATCATTGTGTTTGCAGCTGCGCTTCATCAACTGAGTACAATTTTCTTACCCTGTACAGCTAGCCTAATATTTTCCGGAAATGTCATTGTCTGCTGTTTAAATAGCTTTGCAAGCGAGCAGACAAAACTGCCTCGCTTTCTTGTAGCAGTTCTCTACACTAAAAAACTGAATTGTTTGTGCAGTTCAGCTCGTAACTCGACATTGCGCTCGCATTCTTACAGATGATTCGAGGCCACGAGACTATTTAGGGGCGATTCTTAGGTGTAGATACGAGGACACTTAGCGGCGATTCTCAGGTGTAGTTACAGGGCAATTTAGGGGCGATTCTCAGGTGTAGCTACAAGGAAATTTAGGGGCGATTCTCAGGTGTAGCAACAAACCCATTTAGGGGCGATTCTCAGGTGTAGCAACAAACCCATTTAGGGGCGATTCTCAGGTGTAGCTACAGGGCAATTTAGGGGCGATTCTCAGGTGTAGCTACAAGAAAATTTAGGGGCGATTCTCAGGTGGAGCTACAGGGCAATCTAGGGGCGATTCTCAGGTGTAGCTGCAAGAAAATTTAGGGGCGATTCTCAGGTGGAGCTACAAGGACATTTAGGGGCGATTCTCAGGTGGAGCTACAAGAAAATTTAGGGGCGATTCTCAGGTGTAGCAACAAACCCATTTAGGGGCGATTCTTAGGTGTAGCTACAAGGACATTTAGGAGCGATTCTCAGGTGTAGCTTCAAGGACATTTAGGGGCGATTCTCAGGTGTAGCTACAAGGACATTTAGGAGCGATTCTCAGATGTAGCTACAAGGACATTTAGGGGCGATTCTCAGGTGTAGCTACAAGAAAATTTAGGGGCGATTCTCAGGTGTAGCTACAAGAAAATTTAGGGGCGATTCTCAGGTGTAGCAACAAACCCATTTAGGGGCGATTCTTAGGTGTAGCTACAAGGACATTTAGAAGCGATTCTCAGGTGTAGCTTCAAGGACATTTAGGGGCGATTCTCAGGTGTAGCTACAAGGACATTTAAGAGCGATTCTCAGATGTAGCTACAAGGACATTTAGGAGCGATTCTCAGGTGTAGATTCAAGGACATTTAGGAGCGATTCTCAGGTGTAGCTACAAGGACATTTAGGAGCGATTCTCAGGTGTAGCTACAAGGACATTTAGGAGCGATTCTCAGGTGTAGATACGAGGACACTTAGCGGCGATTCTCAGGTGGAGCTACAGGGCAATTTAGGGGTGATTCTCAGGTGTAGCTACAAGAAAATTTAGGGGCGATTCTCAGGTGTAGCTACAAGAAAATTTAGGGGCGATTCTCAGGTGGAGCTACAGGGCAATCTAGGGGCGATTCTCAGGTGTAGCTGCAAGAAAATTTAGGGGCGATTCTCAGGTGGAGCTACAAGAAAATTTAGGGGCGATTCTCAGGTGGAGCTACAAGAAAATTTAGGGGCGATTCTCAGGTGTAGCTACAAGGACATTTAGGGGCGATTCTCAGGTGTAGCTACAAGGACATTTAGGAGCGATTCTCAGGTGTAGATTCAAGGACATTTAGGAGCGATTCTCAGGTGTAGCTACAAGGACATTTAGGGGCGATTCTCAGGTGTAGCTACAAGGACATTTAGGAGCGATTCTCAGGTGTAGCTTCAAGGACATTTAGGGGCGATTCTCAGATGTAGCTACAAGGACATTTAGGAGCGATTCTCAGGTGTAGCTTCAAGGACATTTAGGGGCGATTCTCAGGTGTAGCTACAAGGACATTTAGGAGCGATTCTAAGGTGTAGCTACAAGGACATTTAGGAGCGATTCTCAGGTGTAGCAACAAGGACATTTAGGAGCGATTCTCAGGTGTAGATTCAAGGACATTTAGGAGCGATTCTCAGATGTAGCTACAAGGACATTTAGGAGCGATTCTCAGGTGTAGATTCAAGGACATTTAGGAGCGATTCTCAGGTGTAGATTCAAGGACATTTAGGAGCGATTCTCAGATGTAGCTACAAGGACATTTAGGAGCGATTCTTAGGTGTAGATTCAAGGACATTTAGGAGCGATTCTCAGGTGTAGATTCAAGGACATTTAGGGGCGATTCTCAGGTCTAGATTCAAGGACATTTAGGAGCGATTCTCAGGTGTAGCTACAAGAAAATTTAGGGGCGATTCTCAGGTGGAGCTACAAGAAAATTTAGGGGCGATTCTCAGGTGTAGATTCAAGGACATTTAGGGGCGATTCTCAGGTGTAGCTACAAGGACATTTAGGAGCGATTCTCAGATGTAGCTACAAGGACATTTAGGGGCGATTCTCAGGTGTAGCTACAAGAAAATTTAGGGGCGATTCTCAGGTGTAGCTACAAGAAAATTTAGGGGCGATTCTCAGGTGTAGCAACAAACCCATTTAGGGGCGATTCTTAGGTGTAGCTACAAGGACATTTAGGGGCGATTCTCAGATGTAGCTACAAGGACATTTAGGAGCGATTCTCAGATGTAGCTACAAGGACATTTAGGAGCGATTCTCAGGTGTAGATTCAAGGACATTTAGGAGCGATTCTCAGGTGTAGCTACAAGGACATTTAGGAGCGATTCTCAGGTGTAGCTACAAGGACATTTAGGAGCGATTCTCAGGTGTAGATGCGAGGACACTTAGCGGCGATTCTCAGGTGGAGCTACAGGGCAATTTAGGGGTGATTCTCAGGTGTAGCTACAAGAAAATTTAGGGGCGATTCTTAGGTGTAGCTACAAGAAAATTTAGGGGCGATTCTCAGGTGGAGCTACAGGGCAATCTAGGGGCGATTCTCAGGTGTAGCTGCAAGAAAATTTAGGGGCGATTCTCAGGTGGAGCTACAAGAAAATTTAGGGGCGATTCTCAGGTGGAGCTACAAGAAAATTTAGGGGCGATTCTCAGGTGTAGCTACAAGAAAATTTAGGGGCGATTCTCAGGTGTAGCTACAAGGACATTTAGGAGCGATTCTCAGGTGTAGCTACAAGGACATTTAGGAGCGATTCTCAGGTGTAGCTACAAGGACATTTAGGGGCGATTCTCAGGTGTAGCTACAAGGACATTTAGGAGCGATTCTCAGGTGTAGCTTCAAGGACATTTAGGGGCGATTCTCAGGTGTAGCTTCAAGGACATTTAGGGGCGATTCTCAGGTGTAGCTACAAGGACATTTAGGAGCGATTCTCAGGTGTAGCTACAAGGACATTTAGGAGCGATTCTCAGGTGTAGCTACAAGGACATTTAGGAGCGATTCTCAGGTGTAGCTACAAGGACATTTAGGAGCGATTCTCAGGTGTAGATTCAAGGACATTTAGGAGCGATTCTCAGATGTAGCTACAAGGACATTTAGGAGCGATTCTCAGGTGTAGATTCAAGGACATTTAGGAGCGATTCTCAGGTGTAGATTCAAGGACATTTAGGAGCGATTCTCAGATGTAGCTACAAGGACATTTAGGAGCGATTCTTAGGTGTAGATTCAAGGACATTTAGGAGCGATTCTCAGGTGTAGATTCAAGGACATTTAGGGGCGATTCTCAGGTCTAGATTCAAGGACATTTAGGAGCGATTCTCAGGTGTAGCTGCAAGAAAATTTAGGGGCGATTCTCAGGTGGAGCTACAAGAAAATTTAGGGGCGATTCTCAGGTGTAGATTCAAGGACATTTAGGAGCGATTCTCAGGTGTAGATTCAAGGACATTTAGGAGCGATTCTTAGGTGTAGATTCAAGGACATTTAGGAGCGATTCTCAGGTGTAGATTCAAGGACATTTAGGGGCGATTCTCAGGTGTAGCTACAAGGACATTTAGGAGCGATTCTCAGATGTAGCTACAAGGACATTTAGGAGCGATTCTCAGGTGTAGCTTCAAGGACATTTAGGGGCGATTCTCAGGTGTAGCTACAAGGACATTTAGGAGCGATTCTCAGGTGTAGCTTCAAGGACATTTAGGGGCGATTCTCAGATGTAGCTACAAGGACATTTAGGAGCGATTCTCAGGTGTAGCTTCAAGGACATTTAGGGGCGATTCTCAGGTGTAGCTACAAGGACATTTAGGAGCGATTCTCAGATGTAGCTACAAGGACATTTAGGAGCGATTCTCAGGTGTAGCTTCAAGGACATTTAGGGGCGATTCTCAGGTGTAGCTACAAGGACATTTAGGAGCGATTCTCAGGTGTAGCTACAAGGACATTTAGGAGCGATTCTCAGGTGTAGCTACAAGGACATTTAGGAGCGATTCTCAGGTGTAGCTACAAGGACATTTAGGAGCGATTCTCAGGTGTAGATTCAAGGACATTTAGGAGCGATTCTCAGATGTAGCTACAAGGACATTTAGGAGCGATTCTCAGGTGTAGATTCAAGGACATTTAGGAGCGATTCTCAGGTGTAGATTCAAGGACATTTAGGAGCGATTCTCAGATGTAGCTACAAGGACATTTAGGAGCGATTCTTAGGTGTAGATTCAAGGACATTTAGGAGCGATTCTCAGGTGTAGATTCAAGGACATTTAGGGGCGATTCTCAGGTCTAGATTCAAGGACATTTAGGAGCGATTCTCAGGTGTAGCTGCAAGAAAATTTAGGAGCGATTCTCAGGTGTAGCTACAAGGACATTTAGGGGCGATTCTCAGGTGTAGCTACAAGGACATTTAGGAGCGATTCTCAGGTGTAGCTTCAAGGACATTTAGGGGCGATTCTCAGGTGTAGCTACAAGGACATTTAGGAGCGATTCTCAGATGTAGCTACAAGGACATTTAGGAGCGATTCTCAGGTGTAGATTCAAGGACATTTAGGAGCGATTCTCAGGTGTAGATTCAAGGACATTTAGGAGCGATTCTCAGATGTAGCTACAAGGACATTTAGGAGCGATTCTTAGGTGTAGATTCAAGGACATTTAGGAGCGATTCTCAGGTGTAGATTCAAGGACATTTAGGGGCGATTCTCAGGTCTAGATTCAAGGACATTTAGGAGCGATTCTCAGGTGTAGCTACAAGAAAATTTAGGGGCGATTCTCAGGTGGAGCTACAAGAAAATTTAGGGGCGATTCTCAGGTGTAGATTCAAGGACATTTAGGGGCGATTCTCAGGTGTAGCTACAAGGACATTTAGGAGCGATTCTCAGATGTAGCTACAAGGACATTTAGGGGCGATTCTCAGGTGTAGCTACAAGAAAATTTAGGGGCGATTCTCAGGTGTAGCTACAAGAAAATTTAGGGGCGATTCTCAGGTGTAGCAACAAACCCATTTAGGGGCGATTCTTAGGTGTAGCTACAAGGACATTTAGGGGCGATTCTCAGATGTAGCTACAAGGACATTTAGGAGCGATTCTCAGATGTAGCTACAAGGACATTTAGGAGCGATTCTCAGGTGTAGATTCAAGGACATTTAGGAGCGATTCTCAGGTGTAGCTACAAGGACATTTAGGAGCGATTCTCAGGTGTAGCTACAAGGACATTTAGGAGCGATTCTCAGGTGTAGATGCGAGGACACTTAGCGGCGATTCTCAGGTGGAGCTACAGGGCAATTTAGGGGTGATTCTCAGGTGTAGCTACAAGAAAATTTAGGGGCGATTCTTAGGTGTAGCTACAAGAAAATTTAGGGGCGATTCTCAGGTGGAGCTACAGGGCAATCTAGGGGCGATTCTCAGGTGTAGCTGCAAGAAAATTTAGGGGCGATTCTCAGGTGGAGCTACAAGAAAATTTAGGGGCGATTCTCAGGTGGAGCTACAAGAAAATTTAGGGGCGATTCTCAGGTGTAGCTACAAGAAAATTTAGGGGCGATTCTCAGGTGTAGCTACAAGGACATTTAGGAGCGATTCTCAGGTGTAGCTACAAGGACATTTAGGAGCGATTCTCAGGTGTAGCTACAAGGACATTTAGGGGCGATTCTCAGGTGTAGCTACAAGGACATTTAGGAGCGATTCTCAGGTGTAGCTTCAAGGACATTTAGGGGCGATTCTCAGGTGTAGCTTCAAGGACATTTAGGGGCGATTCTCAGGTGTAGCTACAAGGACATTTAGGAGCGATTCTCAGGTGTAGCTACAAGGACATTTAGGAGCGATTCTCAGGTGTAGCTACAAGGACATTTAGGAGCGATTCTCAGGTGTAGCTACAAGGACATTTAGGAGCGATTCTCAGGTGTAGATTCAAGGACATTTAGGAGCGATTCTCAGATGTAGCTACAAGGACATTTAGGAGCGATTCTCAGGTGTAGATTCAAGGACATTTAGGAGCGATTCTCAGGTGTAGATTCAAGGACATTTAGGAGCGATTCTCAGATGTAGCTACAAGGACATTTAGGAGCGATTCTTAGGTGTAGATTCAAGGACATTTAGGAGCGATTCTCAGGTGTAGATTCAAGGACATTTAGGGGCGATTCTCAGGTCTAGATTCAAGGACATTTAGGAGCGATTCTCAGGTGTAGCTGCAAGAAAATTTAGGGGCGATTCTCAGGTGGAGCTACAAGAAAATTTAGGGGCGATTCTCAGGTGTAGATTCAAGGACATTTAGGAGCGATTCTCAGGTGTAGATTCAAGGACATTTAGGAGCGATTCTTAGGTGTAGATTCAAGGACATTTAGGAGCGATTCTCAGGTGTAGATTCAAGGACATTTAGGGGCGATTCTCAGGTGTAGCTACAAGGACATTTAGGAGCGATTCTCAGATGTAGCTACAAGGACATTTAGGAGCGATTCTCAGGTGTAGCTTCAAGGACATTTAGGGGCGATTCTCAGGTGTAGCTACAAGGACATTTAGGAGCGATTCTCAGGTGTAGCTTCAAGGACATTTAGGGGCGATTCTCAGATGTAGCTACAAGGACATTTAGGAGCGATTCTCAGGTGTAGCTTCAAGGACATTTAGGGGCGATTCTCAGGTGTAGCTACAAGGACATTTAGGAGCGATTCTCAGATGTAGCTACAAGGACATTTAGGAGCGATTCTCAGGTGTAGCTTCAAGGACATTTAGGGGCGATTCTCAGGTGTAGCTACAAGGACATTTAGGAGCGATTCTCAGGTGTAGCTACAAGGACATTTAGGAGCGATTCTCAGGTGTAGCTACAAGGACATTTAGGAGCGATTCTCAGGTGTAGCTACAAGGACATTTAGGAGCGATTCTCAGGTGTAGATTCAAGGACATTTAGGAGCGATTCTCAGATGTAGCTACAAGGACATTTAGGAGCGATTCTCAGGTGTAGATTCAAGGACATTTAGGAGCGATTCTCAGGTGTAGATTCAAGGACATTTAGGAGCGATTCTCAGATGTAGCTACAAGGACATTTAGGAGCGATTCTTAGGTGTAGATTCAAGGACATTTAGGAGCGATTCTCAGGTGTAGATTCAAGGACATTTAGGGGCGATTCTCAGGTCTAGATTCAAGGACATTTAGGAGCGATTCTCAGGTGTAGCTGCAAGAAAATTTAGGAGCGATTCTCAGGTGTAGCTACAAGGACATTTAGGGGCGATTCTCAGGTGTAGCTACAAGGACATTTAGGAGCGATTCTCAGGTGTAGCTTCAAGGACATTTAGGGGCGATTCTCAGGTGTAGCTACAAGGACATTTAGGAGCGATTCTCAGATGTAGCTACAAGGACATTTAGGAGCGATTCTCAGGTGTAGCTTCAAGGACATTTAGGGGCGATTCTCAGGTGTAGCTACAAGGACATTTAGGAGCGATTCTCAGGTGTAGCTACAAGGACATTTAGGAGCGATTCTCAGGTGTAGCTACAAGGACATTTAGGAGCGATTCTCAGGTGTAGATTCAAGGACATTTAGGAGCGATTCTCAGGTGTAGCTACAAGGACATTTAGGGGCGATTCTCAGGTGTAGCTACAAGGACATTTAGGAGCGATTCTCAGGTGTAGCTTCAAGGACATTTAGGGGCGATTCTCAGGTGTAGCTACAAGGACATTTAGGAGCGATTCTCAGATGTAGCTACAAGGACATTTAGGAGCGATTCTCAGGTGTAGCTTCAAGGACATTTAGGGGCGATTCTCAGGTGTAGCTACAAGGACATTTAGGAGCGATTCTCAGGTGTAGCTACAAGGACATTTAGGAGCGATTCTCAGGTGTAGCTACAAGGACATTTAGGAGCGATTCTCAGGTGTAGCTACAAGGACATTTAGGAGCGATTCTCAGGTGTAGATTCAAGGTCATTTAGGAGCGATTCTCAGATGTAGCTACAAGGACATTTAGGAGCGATTCTCAGGTGTAGATTCAAGGACATTTAGGAGCGATTCTCAGGTGTAGATTCAAGGACATTTAGGAGCGATTCTCAGGTGTAGCTACAAGAAAATTTAGGGGCGATTCTCAGGTGGAGCTACAAGAAAATTTAGGGGCGATTCTCAGGTGTAGATTCAAGGACATTTAGGAGCGATTCTCAGGTGTAGATTCAAGGACATTTAGGAGCGATTCTTAGGTGTAGATTCAAGGACATTTAGGAGCGATTCTCAGGTGTAGATTCAAGGACATTTAGGAGCGATTCTCAGGTCTAGATTCAAGGACATTTAGGGGCGATTCTCAGGTGTAGCAACAAACCCATTTAGGGGCGATTCTTAGGTGTAGCTACAAGGACATTTAGGAGCGATTCTCAGGTGTAGATTCAAGGACATTTAGGAGCGATTCTCAGATGTAGCTACAATGACATTTAGGAGCGATTCTCAGGTGTAGATTCAAGGACATTTAGGAGCGATTCTCAGGTGTAGATTCAAGGACATTTAGGAGCGATTCTTAGGTGTAGATTCAAGGACATTTAGGAGCGATTCTCAGGTGTAGATTCAAGGACATTTAGGAGCGATTCTCAGGTGTAGCTACAAGGACATTTAGGAGCGATTCTCAGGTGTAGCTTCAAGGACATTTAGGGGCGATTCTCAGGTGTAGCTACAAGGACATTTAGGAGCGATTCTCAGATGTAGCTACAAGGACATTTAGGAGCGATTCTCAGGTGTAGCTTCAAGGACATTTAGGGGCGATTCTCAGGTGTAGCTACAAGGACATTTAGGAGCGATTCTCAGGTGTAGCTACAAGGACATTTAGGAGCGATTCTCAGGTGTAGCTACAAGGACATTTAGGAGCGATTCTCAGGTGTAGCTACAAGGACATTTAGGAGCGATTCTCAGGTGTAGATTCAAGGACATTTAGGAGCGATTCTCAGATGTAGCTACAAGGACATTTAGGAGCGATTCTCAGGTGTAGATTCAAGGACATTTAGGAGCGATTCTCAGGTGTAGATTCAAGGACATTTAGGAGCGATTCTCAGATGTAGCTACAAGGACATTTAGGAGCGATTCTTAGGTGTAGATTCAAGGACATTTAGGAGCGATTCTCAGGTGTAGATTCAAGGACATTTAGGGGCGATTCTCAGGTCTAGATTCAAGGACATTTAGGAGCGATTCTCAGGTGTAGCTGCAAGAAAATTTAGGAGCGATTCTCAGGTGTAGCTACAAGGACATTTAGGGGCGATTCTCAGGTGTAGCTACAAGGACATTTAGGAGCGATTCTCAGGTGTAGCTTCAAGGACATTTAGGGGCGATTCTCAGGTGTAGCTACAAGGACATTTAGGAGCGATTCTCAGATGTAGCTACAAGGACATTTAGGAGCGATTCTCAGGTGTAGCTTCAAGGACATTTAGGGGCGATTCTCAGGTGTAGCTACAAGGACATTTAGGAGCGATTCTCAGGTGTAGCTACAAGGACATTTAGGAGCGATTCTCAGGTGTAGCTACAAGGACATTTAGGAGCGATTCTCAGGTGTAGATTCAAGGACATTTAGGAGCGATTCTCAGGTGTAGCTACAAGGACATTTAGGGGCGATTCTCAGGTGTAGCTACAAGGACATTTAGGAGCGATTCTCAGGTGTAGCTTCAAGGACATTTAGGGGCGATTCTCAGGTGTAGCTACAAGGACATTTAGGAGCGATTCTCAGATGTAGCTACAAGGAAATTTAGGAGCGATTCTCAGGTGTAGCTTCAAGGACATTTAGGGGCGATTCTCAGGTGTAGCTACAAGGACATTTAGGAGCGATTCTCAGGTGTAGCTACAAGGACATTTAGGAGCGATTCTCAGGTGTAGCTACAAGGACATTTAGGAGCGATTCTCAGGTGTAGCTACAAGGACATTTAGGAGCGATTCTCAGGTGTAGATTCAAGGTCATTTAGGAGCGATTCTCAGATGTAGCTACAAGGACATTTAGGAGCGATTCTCAGGTGTAGATTCAAGGACATTTAGGAGCGATTCTCAGGTGTAGATTCAAGGACATTTAGGAGCGATTCTCAGGTGTAGCTACAAGAAAATTTAGGGGCGATTCTCAGGTAGAGCTACAAGAAAATTTAGGGGCGATTCTCAGGTGTAGATTCAAGGACATTTAGGAGCGATTCTCAGGTGTAGATTCAAGGACATTTAGGAGCGATTCTTAGGTGTAGATTCAAGGACATTTAGGAGCGATTCTCAGGTGTAGATTCAAGGACATTTAGGAGCGATTCTCAGGTCTAGATTCAAGGACATTTAGGGGCGATTCTCAGGTGTAGCAACAAACCCATTTAGGGGCGATTCTTAGGTGTAGCTACAAGGACATTTAGGAGCGATTCTCAGGTGTAGATTCAAGGACATTTAGGAGCGATTCTCAGATGTAGCTACAAGGACATTTAGGAGCGATTCTCAGGTGTAGATTCAAGGACATTTAGGAGCGATTCTCAGATGTAGCTACAATGACATTTAGGAGCGATTCTCAGGTGTAGATTCAAGGACATTTAGGAGCGATTCTCAGGTGTAGATTCAAGGACATTTAGGAGCGATTCTTAGGTGTAGATTCAAGGACATTTAGGAGCGATTCTCAGGTGTAGATTCAAGGACATTTAGGGGCGATTCTCAGGTCTAGATTCAAGGACATTTAGGAGCGATTCTCAGGTGTAGCTACAAGGACATTTAGGAGCGATTCTCAGGTGTAGATTCAAGGTCACTTAGGGGCGATTCTAAGGCGTAGCTTCAAGGTCACTTAGGGGCGATTAAGGCGGAGCTTCAAGGTCACTTAGGGGCGATTCTCAGGTGTAGATTCAAGGACATTTAGGAGCGATTCTCAGGTGTAGATTCAAGGACATTTAGGGGCGATTCTCAGGTGTAGCTACACTAGTTTCATACAATCTTTATCATTTACAATAAAACAGTGATTCTGCAATAAACAAACACTAATCACACACACACAGGCAATTCAGTCTGTCAATCTTCAGACGAGAGCCTACGTAGCCATCTCGCCAGCTCTAAAAGAAAACTAACAATTCAAATATGCATATACTTTAGTATATTTTTTCTGAGCACAGATTCTAAGAAACACACACGGGGAAGAGACACGGGAGCAGCAAAGCTGGCGATGTTAGAAAACCGAATTTAGTCAACTTTATTATCATTAGGTCACGTTAAATAAGAGAAAAAGGGACCAACAAAAAGCGTTTGTGACTGGAGCGCAGAGGCGTCAAAACAAATGTTTACTACATTAGTAGAAGGCCGGCAGAAAAGCGTAGCAGAAGAAGTCGTCAAGCAGTAGATTGTATTCGTATGCTAGAAGCAATTTCTATCATATTTACTTTCAAGAAGAAAACTGGTCTTAAAAAAATTAAAATAAAAAAAACGCATAAAAATTGAAATATTGGGGAGAGGGTTTGGAGACTCAGTCCACCGTCTTGCGCGGGTTAATTATGTAAAAAAAATGAAACGATCACGTCTGTCCTTGTTGTCCATCAAATTCAGCTGCGCTGATTACACGTTTAATTAATTAATTAATTACGAGCTTTAATTTAGTAAATAGTTTGATTGAAAGGTGGGAATTTATGAGTTGACTGGCAACTGTAAGACAATAATTTCCCAAGATTTAAATTGTCAATAGCCCCCACGTGAAAACCCCGTTAAAAGGATGTCCATCCGTGATCAGTCAGGCAGTCAGCCATGCAGCCGCCGGTCAGTTTCGCCTCGGGTGCGGCCCGCCTCCGCCGCCGCCGCCTCCGCGAAAGTTGCCGCCGCCGCCGCCGCGGCCGCCACCGCGCCTGAAGCCGCTGGGCTTCTTCTCTTCAACATTGACGCAGATGCCTTTGACTGTTGGCGGCTGGCGGGTGGCAGGGAGGATCAGAATTAGCGGGATCATCAAATTATCTCAGAGGACTGGCAACCAGAAAAAAAATAATAAACAAAATGATGACGGCTCGAGAAGTCAACAAATCAAAATGACGGATCAGATAAAAAACAGAATCAAATGAAGGATCAGGGGATTAACAGGATCAGAATGAAGGATCAGGGGATTAACAGGATCAGAATGAAGGATCAGGGGATTAACAGGATCAGAATGAAGGATCAGGGGATTAACAGGATCAGAATGAAGGATCAGGGGATTAACAGGATCAGAATGAAGGATCAGGGGATTAACAGGATCAGAATGAAGGATCAGGGGATTAACAGGATCAGAATGAAGGATCAGGGGATTAACAGGATCAGAATGAAGGATCGGGGGATTAACAGGATCAGAATGAAGGATTGGGGGATTAACAGGATCAGAATGAAGGATCGGGGGATTAACAGGATCAGAATGAAGGATCAGGGAAGATGAACAGAATCACAAGGAAGAATCAGGAGATTAACAGGATCAGAATGAAGGATCAGGGAAGATGAACAGAATCACAAGGAAGAATCAGGAGATTAACAGGATCAGAATGAAGGATCAGGGAAGATGAACAGAATCACAAGGAAGAATCAGGAGATTAACAGGATCAGAATGAAGGATCAGGGAAGATGAACAGAATCACAAGGAAGAATCAGGAGATTAACAGGATCAGAATGAAGGATCAGGGAAGATGAACAGAATCACAAGGAAGAATCAGGAGATTAACAGGATCAGAATGAAGGATCAGGGAAGATGAACAGAATCACAAGGAAGAATCAGGAGATTAACAAGATCAGAATGAAGGATCAGAATAAAATACATGGGGATTAACATATTTTATTAAGGTATCGGGGATTTGCATGATTAGAATGAAGAATAAGGGATTAGCGAGATAGAAATAAAGGATTTGTTTTCAAGCCCTTGTTTCAAGCAGCTCCTCACATTCTCGACAGCAGCCCTGACGCCGTCCGTGTTGGCGAAGGTCACGAAGGCGAAGTTGGTGGCGGTGTTCTGACCGGGCCGGGGCTTGCCAACGGAGATTCGGCAGTTCGTCACCTCGCCGCACTGACGAAACGCCTCGGCCAGATCGGCTTCGCGCACATCCGGCGTCAGGCTGCCGACGAACACCTGCAGCTGGTCCGGGGCGTCGCGTTCGTAGCGGCGCTGCGGCTGCTGCTGAGGCTGCTCGGCAGCCGGGCCGTTCGTCGTAGGTGGCTGTGGCGCGGCAGCAGCTGCTGGCTGGCGCCGGGCTGCGGGAAGCTGCAGCGCCTGCGGCTGCTGCTGCCCGTTGCTAAACAGGGCGGCGAAGTTTCGCTTGCCACCGGAAGCAGCCGGCGGCGGCTGCGGCTGCTCCTTTTCCGCGCTGGTGGTCTTTGCGGTTTCTACGGCCGGAGCCGCCATCTCTGCTGCCGCCTCCTCCTCCTGCTGCTGCTCCGGCTGCCGACGGTCGCCATCGGCGTCTTTGCGGTCAGCGACGTCTTCAAGCTGCTGCTGCGGCTGCGGCTCAGTGTGCTCTTCTTTGACTTCTGGGTTGGTGGCGGCTCCGTTGGCTTCGGGTGCGGCGGTACCATCGGCAGTCGGCGGAGCTGCTGGAGCCACGGCGTCAGCTTTGCTAGTCTCAGCGGCTGCAGGGCCGTTGCTGACAGGAGCGGCTGCGGCGTCAGCGACATCTGCGTCAACGTCGTCCGAGTCGGTGAAGACCTCGTCTTGGAAGCTGCAGAACAACGGCAGGGAATTTAATGCAAGCTTTAGCTGGTTTCATTGGAATGTTCGGAGCATTTTTTGTTTCAAGGTCACTTAGGGGCGATTCTAAGGCGTGGCTTCAAGGTCACTTAGGGGCGATTCTAAGGCGTGGCTTTAAGGTCACTTAGGGGCGATTCTAAGGCGTGGCTTCAAGGTCACTTAGGGGCGATTCTAAGGCGTAGCTTCAAGGTCACTTAGGGGCGATTATAAGGCGTAGCTTCAAGGTCACTTAGGGGCGATTCTAAGGCGTGGCTTCAAGGTCACTTAGGGGCGATTCTAAGGCGTGGCTTCAAGGTCACTTAGGGGCGATTCCAAGGCGTGTCTTCAAGGTCACTTAGGGGCGATTCTAAGGCGTGGCTTCAAGGTCACTTAGGGGCGATTCTAAAGCGGAGCTTCAAGGTCACTTAGGGGCGATTCTAAGGCGTGGCTTCAAGGTCACTTAGGGGCGATTCTAAAGCGGAGCTTCAAGGTCACTTAGGGGCGACTCTAAAGCGGAGCTTCAAGGTCACTTAGGGGCGATTCCAAGGCGTGGCTTCAAGGTCACTTAGGGGCGATTCTAAGGTGTAGCTTCAAGGTCATTCTCATGCGATTGAAGGCAACCAATACGATTAATTTCCTGGCCTTTTCACCCCATTCCTAGGCAAAAAACACACGCCACACTAACCGAAAGATGTCGTTAAGAACAAAGTACTTCATCGGGCCGCTGGCCGCCAGCAGGAAGGTCTGCATGAAGCGACGCATGGGGCCGGCATTGTTGCTGATCTCGCCGCACACCTGGATGAGGACGCCGTTGGCCGGGGCAGGCAGGGAGTCCACCATCAGGATTTTAGTCCGGCAGTCGTTCAGGCCCAGCTTGGCAATCCTGGCCGCGATTTCCACCTGCCCGACGGCCGGAGGCTTCGTTGAATGGCCAGGCAGCTCGCGGCCGCCATGGACGAAATGCGAGGCGCTGGAGTAGAAGCGGTGCAGATCCTGCGGGCACTTGTTGACGCAGGTGTAGTACAGCTGCACGAATTCGTGGCCTACAATCCGGGCATGGTCCAGAAGGTTGTCAGCCACTGCTGCCAGCTGAGGCTCAGCTGGCGCCACCCGCTGCTGCTGTTCAGAAACTTCTGCTGGCTGAACCATGGCTGATATGGACTGAAGATGACAAAAAATTCATTGAGCTATTTGATAACAGCTTGATGTGAATGAAACAAAAAGCATAAAAATATGTCACTTGAGCAGCTCTTAAGTGCAAATTGAGAAAGTAAATTTTACCAATTTATTTCTATATATAAAGGTCTCATATAGTGTGCAACCAGAGGGCAAATGGGGAGGTATGCAAGAGTTTTTTTCAATATTTTGAAAAAATCTAAATTGCAAAAAACAAAATATATCATTAGAAAATTTCTAAGCTGCTTTAGGAGCTAATGAATCACCTTAACAGGCTACCAACTAGCAATTACAAGTAATAGGATTTGCTTAATAATTATGCAATAAGGTAAAGACAGCTAATGCCTAGAATCAAGCAATAAGTTTAGACATATTGACTGCTAGCATGGAATAGCTTTGGTAATATCTGAATTCTGAAATATATATTATAATATATAATTAAATTAATCTCTATTTGATAATGGAACTTTAATCTATATTTGTATTGATATCAATTGAGTTTTTGTTTCAAGCAGACTAGAATTCCCAACTATGAACATAAGTATTTTTAGTTAAGCTATTAAATTATTTCAAAGCATAATATATTATTCTAAAGTTTAATTGTTATTAAAAAAGTTTTTATATTAAATTTTTGTTACCATTCAACTAATGAATAAAATAAACAACAATAGCAACATAAAAATATGTTGTCAGATGAAAAAGCAGGGTCACAGGGAATGATACACATAAAGTTTATAAATTATAAAAATATTTATTAATCCAGCTGGATGCAGATAAGTTATACACTTTGTTGGTGTAGGCTTATATTTTGTAGGCCTTAAGAAAAAAATTTTTTTTTCTTTTTTAGGCATCTTACCAGCTTATTATTTTTTCGCTAAAGACTAGCATTAAATTACAACCCCACGACACATGTGAAACAATGAATTCTTAAGGGAGCCTATTACGACCATTAGCCTTTAAAAACAGTAACCAGTTCAACCTTTTCACTTTCATTAGCATAAGGCTACTCCGTTTTCAGAATCGGTTCCAAAGCCGTGTTATAGTTCTGGAATTTGGTTTGGATTAAAAATTTTTTCAAAGTGGCTCAGAAATAAGTTTCAGGATCACTTTTCAGGTTTCAGCTTACTTTACATTTTAAACAATTTATTCTACCTACGGTTCTTGTTTCTCAATTGTATTTTATTGTTATTATACACGATTTTTATTCGAGGCTTTCGATTTTCTATTTTGGTTTTGGCATTGGATCTTTTTCTGAGTCTCTCTCTGATAATACGAATTTACTTCAGATTTTAATCAGACTTCAAATCATAAAAATGTTGAGTTAAATTTCTTGCTTTTAGTAAATATTGCTAAATTTAAACTTAAAATTATAATTAATTTCGAAGAGCAGTGCTCAGTATTCTCATACTAGGTTCAAAAATTTTTTATCCTGTATATTTGTTAACTACTTTAAGCTTAGATTGCACATTATAATTTGATTTTCTTTGTAGGGTTATTTATTGTTTTCATTAAAATTTAAAAGTAAAAAAATACGTTTAGTGGGAGTACGTATTTTGCATTATTTTGCGCGTCTGTAACGCTGCTCTGCTCAGCAGCATGTCAAAAAATGTAACGCAACCGTTTTTCGATGTGTTTAATTTGGCTGCACTATGAATTAAAAATTAATTAAATATGGTAGATCAGGTAGAAAGGTACTAACTAAAACGCAGAATGGTGCGGAATGACGCGGATTGGGAATTTTCTTTAAAATGCTTCGTTTTTAAAAGCTCAAATTTAACCTTCTAATCAGTAGCAACGAGCTTTATTTAATTAATGAATTTGATAAGAACATGTTTGACTAAACAGGCAGTAGAGCAGTTACAATTTTTTCCGGTGTTAAATAGGTCTGCGGAATGAGTTCTAGGAAATACACTGTGGAGATACAATCCGTTTCCGTATCCGTTCCGCATTTTAGTCTGTACCAGGTAGAAATGTAGAATAGGTTTTAATAACTTTAATAGGAAAAGTTTCTAGCTTGCTTTTTACATATAATATTATATTTCTCTTATTCTCTAGATCATTATGCCTTACAAACGCAAAGGCTAATTTCACTTTAACATAGTTTAGGTCTATACCTATCATCTGTAGAGGGCCTAGCTACATAAAATAAAAGTAGGGGCTTCACTATAGTATAGTACCCTTTGACCCTATGTATGCCACTGAAAGTGGCACTGAGGATGTATTTGCATTGGAATACTTGTAATAGGTTTTTTCTAGCAAATACTTTTTCAATCATACTTGTGCAATATAAAAATTTGGTTAGCCAATGGTAGCTACTTATCACTTAAAAAAAAGTTGCAACTTGGGGCAAAAGTTTGAAGCCAAAGGACCAAAAAAGGTCCCACAAACCGCTTTTTGCCTTTATCCTGCCTAGGCCTTCTTGCTACATTTTTTGTATTTTCCTTCAAATGCTACACTTACATGTCATTGCCCATCTTATAAACTACCCCATTGGTATCCATTTTGTGGCTATCCTACAGAATCATTCAATAAATTATTTTTTAATTTAAATTTGTGCACTGATGTGTCATAAACCCCAAAAAATGATATTGAGCAATGTGAGGAAGTATGTCTGTGGCCAAAATCACTATGTTAAACTATAGGGGTTAAAGAAGATAGCTTTCCACTCTAAATCTATATGAATGAATAAAGTACACAAAGAATTGACTATAACAAACTAACTTGGCTTCCAGTTGATGTTCTATACTTTCAATGTTACATTCTTAAATTTTTATGGATTGAACAACAGTACAACATTAATATTAATAACATTAATAATCTTATTAATTTCCCATTAAGAAAATAATTCAACAAACAGATATTGTTGAACTGAGTAGCAGACTTATCCAATATTATCAGCTTGGCAGCTAATACTTCTAGCCCCTAAGCTGTCCTCTTTAATCCCCAGTTAAAATAGTGATTTTGGCCATAGGCATATTTCCTCACATTGCTCAATATTATTTTTAAAATTTATGACATTAGTATACAAATTTAAATTAAAAAATAATTTAATGAACAATTCTGCAGGATAGCCCATTTTGCAATTTTCCTCTTCAATATTTTCAATTTTGTGATATAGCTCTAGTTATTGTCAATTTTGTGACTTATGTCCTCAATTTTTGCAACTTATATTGCAAATTTTGTGATTTACATTGCCAATTTTGAAACTTTTCTTGGTCACCCACCAAATTAGTTGGCTATGTTGGCTGACTCACTTAGCCAATTGACATGTATATTTTTAAATAAGCAATGAAATTTTTTTGAAGCCTTCATTTCTAGGTTATCATAAAGCCCTTCTAAACTCATAAATTTTCCTGGGTATATATATAACAAATCAAAGTATAGGCCTAAGCTAAGCATTATAAAGCTATAATCTGGGTTTATTTTTTGTACTATAGGGATAATATAGCATCTTGACTTTCAGAATTGCATCCTAAAATTCAATATAGGATGCAATTTTGCATCCTGATTTTTTAATTATTCACAATAAAAGACCTCTAAAATGGGACTTTTAAAAGATGGCATCCCAAACCCTGAAATTGCATCCTAAAATTAATAGCATGATGTGGTTTTGCATCCTGTTCCTATAAAAAAAAACTCAGGCTGTAATAATACTAAAAAAGCTCGAATTTTTTAAATTTCTGATTAAATTACTTCTTGTGCAATTCACTTTCTTAGTGCTAATATATCAATAGTTATTCATATAGAATTATATATTTTTTCTTGTTTACAAGTTTAAAAGACATGATTAAAAAGCATATATTTTATATTAGTCTATTTTGTTGCCAAAATACAACCTTAGCTAGTGTTGCTTTAAGCACACATGTGCAAATAAGAAAATTTTTTTGGCCAGTGCAACTTAGTTGAAACAAAACTTACAACTTACTTAGGAAAATTTTTGAAGGAGCAAAAAAGGGTCCTATAAACGTATTCTTACCTGTACCTTACTCTTTGCTATGTTATATTTGCATTCTCTCCTAGTTTTTATACATACTTTGCTGATCTTACAACTTGCTCCCCCCTGAATTTTGCAACTTTTTAACTTATATCACAGATTTCGAAACCTTACCTTAGTTGGCTACCAGATTAGTTGGCCAGATTATTGTGCATATATGTTTAAGCAACTCAATTTCCAATAAATGTGCTAAAATGAATAATAATAATAATAGACGCTGACAGGTAAACCTGTAGTGTGGGTGCTGATGCAGGTGAAGACTGCACACTTATTGCACCTGAAACACTCTTGGGCATTGTAGGCACCCCACTGCCAGCTTCATCTTTTTATTTTGAACCTGCCCAGCAAACAGTGAATCTTCACTCAGAAAGCTGCACAGTAACAGGATAAGATGGGCCTGCTTCAGGATCAGTTATTACCCAGCATATGCTAGTACCCAATCACAGCTGGGTGGACTGAAGCAATGTGGGATTAAGTGCCTTGCTCAAGAGCACAAATTGTCTCCTAGGGGCCAGGACTCGAACCCACAACCTTCCAGTCATAAGGCAGGCACCCTAGCCTCTAGGCTACAACTCCCTGATCAAAATGAATATAACCCTGTATAATTGATACAGGGTATTAATTTTATATTCCTTCAAGCAAACCTTGTACTATTGAAGCATTTTTATCTACCTACTTATACTTTCTTAGAATCTATCTTATGCATTTACAGTATATTTTTCCATATTTCCTTGATCACAAGGACTTGGATAGGATCCCAATCTTCAATTTCTATGATAGAGCTATTTTAGTAAATAGTGAATAGTCTACTAAAGAATAAATAGTAGGAGTAATCATAATTAACTTCGTTGAAGTTATTTTTTAATAAATAATTAAATACTGTTTGTGAGTGAAAAAGACAAAATTGTAGAATTTATAAAAGATTACTTTTTATCAACTTATTAAAGTGATGTATGCTATTCCCAATACAAATTCTCTGCAGCAGTAAAATTCAATCCCAATTCCACTATTTTTCCCCATCCAAGCTGTTTAGATTTTTCTCTTCAACTCCCCTCACATTCACTTAGCTATGCAAAAATTTGGTTCCCTTCAGCCAGTCAGCCAGTCCCGTTGCCACTGAATGTGAGCCTCCAGACCAGAGTCCACCAAGCCTGCACCAGCACCAGAGTGGCCAGCACGCACTACTGTAATACCAGGCTCAGCTAACCTTCCGGCACAATGGACTCGCATTACAAACGGGAGCCGAATTTTGGCAGTCTGGAGAGCGACGACATGGACGACATTGGCCTGCCTGACCAGCTGGAGACCCGATTTAGCGCCGAATCCTGCGTTGACTTCCGGCCTCGGTCCTCTACGTGGCACTGCCCAGACCGTGCGGCTTCGGCCACCGCTCATCTTGGCAGCGGGCCGCTGTCCATCCAGTGTCCGCAGAGTCCTTTTCCGCAGAGTGTTTTGTCTGGAGGCTCAGAGCTAGAGCCTGGAGCTGAGAGGTGAATTGTGGCTCAAATAGCTTTATGGTCATTAGCTGTTAAGTCGTAAGAAGTTCTGGTTCATCAATGATCATCGTAAAAGTAATGGGTCATCTATTTCCAGATAATAAGACTTTTCAGATTACAAGGGTTTGTGTCATCAACTGTCAGATCAGGAGGGTTTCTGTGTCATCAACTGTCAGATCAGGAGGGTTTCTGTGTCATCAACTGTCAGATCAGCAGTGTCTGTGTCATCAACTGTCAGATCAGGAGATTTTGATTGACAGTACCCATCCGTCATTTGGCCGGTGCACCCCCCGTCTCCTTGACAGCTCGGTGAAGCTGAGCCCGTTTTATCACAGCGCCAGCAGCGCCCGCAGCTCGGCCAGTCCGAAGCCGCCGCAGCAACAGCAGCGTCAAGCGCAGTTCTCATCATCATCATCGTCAGCTTCCTCGTCGCAGAAGCGGCGCAACGCGTGGGGCAACCAGAGCTACGCGGACCTGATCACGCAGGCCATCGAGTCCAGCCCGCAGAACCGGCTCACTCTGTCCGAGATCTACGACTGGATGATCAAAAATATCGACTATTTCAGCAACAAGGGCGACACTAACAGCTCCGCCGGTTGGAAGGTTAGCCAGTCTATTTATCCCGTGTGTTGGGATTATCGAATCCTAGGCTTATTCAATATTGCCGGGATAACTAAATCTTATGTATTCCTTTTGTTAAGATTTGCGAATCTCATTTATCCTAAATAATGGGACTGGTGGATCATATTTTTCCCATATTCGAAAAATCCAACTTGTGCCCCGCCATGAAACCCAGTTGCTAAGCAGCCCCTCCCTCCCCCCTGGCAGAACTCGGTCCGGCACAACCTGTCGCTGCACAGCAAATTCGTCCGCGTCCAGCACGAGCAGACCGGCAAGTCCTCCTACTGGACCATCGACTACGGCGTCCGCGACCGCGCCAGCTACCGTCGGCGGGCAGCCACAGCCGACGACGCCAAGAGTCCCGAATTGCTGAAAAAGCGCCACGCCGCTGTAGCCGCCGCTGCCGCCTCTGGCGGTGGAGGCCAACGTCGGGGAAGCGGCGGCGGCAGCGGTATTGGCGCTTCCTCGTCCATGTCCTCGGATGCCGCGTCGCCCTCGCTGATGCCAATGTCGACGCCGGTGTCTCGGCCGCCGCAGACCCAAGCGATGCCGCATCAGGAACTTCAGGTCAGTTTTAGGTTGGCAACTGGATTTCAAACTGCTTTGAATCTTGAATTTCTCTACGAAGCGTTGTAGACTTTGACCTTCAAGCTGTTGAGTTTGACCTTAAGGCTGTGAAGATTGATGACCTTAGAGCTGTAAACATTGATGACCTTGAAGCTGTAAACAATTGATGACCTCAAGGCCGTAAACAATTGATGATCTTAAAGCTGTAAACAATTGATGACCTTGAAGCTTTGAACATTGATGACCTTGAAGCTGTAAACATTGATGACCTTGAAGCTGTAAACAAGGATGACCTTGAAGCTGTAAACAATCATGACCTTGAAGCTGTAAACAAGGATGACCTTGAAGCTGTAAACAATCATGACCTTGAAGCTGTAAACAAGGATGACCTTGAAGCTGTAAACAATCATGACCTTGAAGCTGTAAACAATCATGACCTTGAAGCTGTAAACAATCATGACCCTGAAGCTGTAAGCATTTATGACCTTGAAGCTGTAAACATTGATGACCTTGAAGCTGTAAATATTGATGACCTTGAAGCTGTAAACAATCATGACCTTGAAGCTGTAAACAATCATGACCCTGAAGCTGTAAGCATTTATGACCTTGAAGCTGTAAACAAGGATGACCTTGACTGATCCCGCCGAGCAGGTGGCGGACGTGCTGCACCAGCTGGTGCCGCAGCACCGCCTTCTGGACCCCAACCAGCCAATAGAGACGCTGCTCATCGAGTCTCTAAACGACGCTGTCCTAGAAAACTACGGCGTCGCCGAAGCCATCGAGGAAGACGTCGGCGAATTCGTCACCGACGAGAGCTCAGCCTCAGCCGCGGCCGTTGCCGACCCGTCTCTGCGCAGCATCACCGCCCAGCTGCACCTGATGACCTGCCGCCATGACATGCCCGCCTGCCTGCCAGACATTCAAGAGGGCGGCGAGACCGACGGCGCCTGCGCGATGGACGAAGCGCCGTGAAGCGCTCCAAATTTGTTTATTCTATTTTTTAATTTTATTTGAAATTTAACTTCTGAAAAATTCCGCCATTGCTACTGCCAATGAGTAGGCAGCTGCTAACGCCAGTTAATTTTCTGTGCTTTTGTTTCACTAATTAAATGCTTAGAACCGGGCACCACTATCCTATACACGCTGCACTAATGTTTCAATAATTTTTTAAAAGCATTTTTTGCTGCAAACAAATGAAGATCCAAGATCCAATTTTTTTGCCTATTTTACATCAATGGCGCCATTCTTTTTTGTCCTACTGAATTAAATGAGAAAAATCCACACTATTATGCGCACATCTTCTTTTTGTCTCTTCACTATGGACTGTTGTTGGTTTTTTTGTTTGAATTGGAAAGTGCGAATGCTAATTAAATATTACTATACATTATTATTATTATTATTATTATTATTATTATCAGCCATGGTCTGCGAAGTGCGTTAGATCTGAGTGTCTTATCCAAATCGACTCGGGCCCCACCCATGACGACTTGTTATTTAATTAGATAGAAATCAAATTGCCAGGCACTTGAAACGCCAAGCACACACGCGCAAGCATATTTTTAATTATTTTGAAACTGCGTTTTTTGTTTTTTGAATGCTGTGAAACAAAAAAATCAAAGATATCCCCAATTGAATTTTTTGTTGTCTTTTACGAACTATTATTCTTTGCCGGGTTAGCGAGCTGCTCTTGTCTGGTGCTGACGCCAATTCTTCTGGAGACTCGATAACTTTGTGTTGTAAATCCCATTTTTTCGCTTAATAGCTGGATTGCCAAATTTAGTTTTTAGTGGCTATTTCCCATCCTAATCAGCCTACTGCCTACGGCTTCGTGATAGTAGTATGCAGCGGATATGCGATGCGAAAAAAACAGACTCAAATTGAGTAGATTTTCAATTAAATTATTTTTAATTTGTCTAATTTTAGGAGGCGCTGATGGGGTTTTACTGAGGCGAGAAATCCTGTTTTTTCTATAAAAAAATACTTTGATTTTATTATTGCGAATCGCGCTTTAAAATTCCATTTGTCCATCCATGGCTAGCATTCAATATGCAAAGTACTTAAACTAATTTTTTTGTATGTGGCGGCCAGTTTGCGGCCCAGAAAGATGCGATAATTTCTCTATTGTTTTTTTCTGATAAAATGGGGCAAGTCTCTGTACCCGAAAAGTTAATGTTTCTTTCCGCGCCAATTGAAAAATTTAGCTTTTTTTCTTTAAGAAACAATAAAAACGGAGGCAGAGGGACAAGATTCGCGAGATTCGTCTCGTGGATGCCCCTTTGCCCTGTCTGTTCATGCGTGTTTTGTCTATTTTCGATTGTAAAACAATCTAAAATGTTTTTTATATCTTCTCAACGTCTTTTTTATTGTCAAATTCTAGTGCAAAAAGCACTAGATGCCTTGCATTCTTGCATTCCCCAAAAGGAGCAGCAAGAATCGGCCCTGACACAATCCAGCATTCCCCAACAGGGGCAGCAAGAATCGGCCCTGACAAAATCCAGCATTCCCCAACAGGGGCAGCAAGAATCGGCCCTGACAAAATCCAGCATTCCCCAACAGGGGCAGCAAGAATCGGCCCTGACACAATCCAGCATTCCCCAACAGGGGCAGCAAGAATCGGCCCTGACAAAATCCAGCATTCCCCAACAGGGGCTACAAGAATCGGCCCTGACACAATTCAGCATTCCCCAATAGGGGCAGCAAGAATCGGCCCTGACACAATTCAGCATTCCCCAATAGGGGCAGCAAGAATCGGCCCTGACACAATTCAGCATTCCCCAATAGGGGCAGCAAGAATCGGCCCTGACACAATTCAGCATTCCCCAATAGGGGCAGCAAGAATCGGCCCTGACACAATAGCCTTGATAGTGTATTCTTAGAAACTAATTTACCTCATGCAAGTAAAACCTGGCTAGCTATGCCCCCCAAGTACCCGTAATCTCATTGGCCGCCCACGAATCGCCAACACGATTGTATAGCCAATTGGGCAATCCATTTGCAGTTGCTCACATTAATAAATTTAGTGCATTTACTCTAGTGGGAAGGCAAAATTTCTGTTTTAGATGAATATTATAATTTCTAAGCAGAGTAAGCAGTACATGAATCTATGCATTCTCACGAATTAAGCTTCGTGTTTAGAGCAATCAGTCTGAGCTATCTACTGTGGACCAGCTGCTCCCTGGCAGCGGCTGCCGGCTCTTGGTGGTGAGGAGACTGTGTTGAATCATTTCCGTATATTTAAT
Source organism: Macrostomum cliftonense (assembly GCA_950096795.1). NCBI lineage: Eukaryota > Metazoa > Platyhelminthes > Macrostomidae > Macrostomum > Macrostomum cliftonense. The sequence goes on along the minus strand of CATNEM010000280.1, from coordinate 845,405 downwards.
AGCAGCAGCATGTTCCTTTAGCAAGCTTTGCACACGTTGACAGAAAAGCAACAGCTTGACACTGAGTTTCCGTGTACCATTGCGATATTAACATTTCTCCCTAGACAGTCACAAATGCCACCCAATAGATTTGAATCAAACAATACATTGAATACTGAGATTACATCCACTTGGTCCATGTAGAAATTTCTCGGCAGACGGAAACCACCTTAACACTATAGGTACACCACTTGATAGACTTAAACAAAGACCTAAAATGTACTGAAAACAGACACCAACGGAAATACAGATACCATGTACATAACTTAAAGATAACGAACAGAAGTACATGTACTTTAGCAACGCAAACACACTCTTGATGACCCGGTCCCCAGGAATCTGGGCCTTCTGTCTTGGCGAACAACCGCCGCGCTTGGCAGGCCAGTCGCCGACTTGTGCGCCAATGTCGCCGGTTTGTCAGCCAGCCAGACCCGGCTCTGCCGGCGCCATCTGGCGCTGATGCCAGCCGTGACAGACGGTCTGCGCCTCGGCGTCACCGAATGCGCCAGGCAGTTCAGCGGACGAATCTGGGACTGCGGAAGCGGCGGAGGAGGAGGCGGCGACGCGGCTTTCACGCTCGGGATTGCTGCGGAAGACAGTGAGCTGCCTGCTTGATCACTAGGGATAAAGGGATTGGGGATTCGAGAGGATTGGGATGTGGGAGGATTGGGTATCCTGATAGGTCCACCGCAGAAACAATCAATGCAGTCCCCATTTTGATCCCTCTGCCAATATGCGAGAGCATTTATAAGTGCAGGGAAGCTTGAGATGCTCATTGATGTTATTTCAACGCATTGACGTCTCAGTTATTTAGACGCAATGTTTCTCAGGTCAGAGCGCGAAGCTTGTCACTATACTATGCACCTTGGTACACAATAGCGCGCAAAATTGCAGGGTATCTATTCTGTCTAATTAGTATGCGTTTTTAACAGCAATTCTCAGAGCAAGCCGAAGGCTCAGAAGCCGACTCAGCTGCCTGTTCAGACAAAATGTTTTTCTTGAGTGCTAACTCACCATTTCACAACACTTCTCTAGCGCCCTCCAATCTTGCCAACCAGCCGAAAAACTCTAGGCAAGAATCCAGCCGCTGCTGATGGGGTGTTTAAATTGTAAAGCTCTTTTGTTACCTCACTGGGAGCTTTTCGCGCGGCATGGGGGATCCATTAACACTTTGGAGACAGATTTTGCACGGACAATGCAATCCTCAGCATGGAGGACCCCTGCGGGCACCGCCTTGACCGCTGAGCAGCTGCGCGGCTTGTTCTCAGGGGCTTGTTTAACAAACGGCCTTTGAGTAGCGAGCCACTTTGTGCCGACCTCTTTGCTCACTGCACGGCCATTTTTGTTGGCAGCCAAGTATGGCTCGAACAGATAGAAACTGAAAATCTAAACCTTGTTTCAATTTGCATCCTACATGCACTCTGCGTCCAACAATAATTTATCACTGTCTATTACACGACCCTATAGACATATTATTGTCTCACGACTATTAATAGACATGATTTCCCGCATGTTTGACAATGCAATAGAACTCCGACCGTATAATTTTAATCCTGCAATTAGCGGACACCATAGACAAACCATTGCGCAAAATAGCTGCGGAAGAATTTAATATCGGTTCTATTTTATGCTCGTAAATACAGACGGTTAACTGATTTCTGTGGACTAGCTAAATTGGTACGAATCATTTTATCTTGCAACTGCGCTCACATGTCCCAGAAATGCTGAAAAGGGTACTAAATGTTCTTCTCGGCTGCTGGCTTATAACGAGATCGGTGGCAACGAATCAAGGCTCTGCTTCGAAACCCGACCTTCTGCCGGCGCTGCAGCGCCAGCCACTGTTCCACGGCTCCGCCTCGTACTACTTGCCCGCTGGTGAGGACTGGAGACCCGGAGGATCCACGCTCATCTCCGTGCTCATGGCGGACCAGCCGCTCCAGTTTCGCACCGATCCGACGGGAAGCAAGTCGGGTCTCCAGTCAGTCCGACTGCTCTACAAGTGCTCGTCAACGGACGCCGACTTTAAAGAGGTTCTGCTCGAGTCGAGCGACCAGAGCAGCACGCACTGCCGACCGCTGCGACCGTTCGTGCTGGAGCGGTTGAGCGCGTCGATTTACCGACTGACTCTGCTACGGGAGAACGGAGTGGCGTTTGAGCAGGCGCTCAGGCACAGCTTGGAGTTCCGGCTGAGGCTGAGCTTCTACCAGGGCGAGCTCGAGTCGGCCAGCCTCTTCGTGTTCAACTTTGACGCGCTGACCAAGATCCCGAAGTATACTTTAGCCGATAATCCAACACTCTACTCAAACTTTTCCTACTTGCGAGGCACGGATCCCTGCGTCGATGCTTTTCCTCTCGATTGGAACTTGTACATGTATTTAAAATTCCAAAGTATTAATATGATTCCATTCACGAGTAATGCAACCAGTGCCACAGCAAAACTTCAGCTGCTGCGCCGGGAGTTTCTCGATGCGCTCCACCAGTCGGAGCCGATGGTGCGCAACTTGCTCTACTTGACAGTCTTCTACAGCAGGAACTGCAGCGACTCCAGGGAGACTCCGGTAGTTCTGGCAACTGCCGGACTGGGCGGAACTGTCGGGCGAAGCTCCTTCAAGCCACTGAAGCAGTTCCTGCTTGACCCTGACAGCGGCATGCTTCACATTGTAGAAGATGGATTTGCATTATTTTTAGAGGAACTTTACAAAACGAAAGGCGTTCTGGACGCGTGTCTCAGCGTGTCTGTCAAGGGCGGATATTGGCCATACCGTCTGCCCCTCCGGCTGACACAATCCATGGATTTTGAGGCCTTGTCAAAGCGCCGGCGTCGCCGAAGTGTTAGGCCTCCAGGTGATGGATCAGATGTCAGTCACGTTCCTGTTGGACTGAATGTGTTGGAAATAGCTGACCTGTATGAGTTGTCTTCTAAAAAGGAGCATCATGATTTGGCGGCTTCCATAAGAAAAATACCTAGCACAGCAGCAGCCGAGCCAACACCTGCCCTCCTGTCTGAAACCTACAGAAGAACTCGAAGAGCTGCAAATTTGTCTTCCGACGTGCAGTTGTGCAACCTTTCAAGCAACAGAACCTACTCGAGAATTCAACTTCCTGGCAAGCTTTTCAATGTGTCCCTTGCCTGTCCGGTGTTTTGTCGAAGTCGATTCCGAACGCTCGTACAGTTCGATGGACATTTTTGCAGCAGTCAAAGATCCGGTAACACTGATCCTCGGCCACCGTGTTCCAGCTTCTTCTCTGTGAAATCCGATTCTTGCGAGATCGACCTTGTTGGGCCCACCTCCCGGATGCACTCCGGTAACTACACCATCATAGCGGCGAAGGTGAAGTACACTTACTATGTAAGGGTGGTGTCGCTGCCTGTATTCACGCCCGAATCTCTCAGCACTGACTCCATAGATTTCAATCCGACATTTGCGCCTGCAAATATCAGTTGCGCAATCAGTTATTATGGAATTTCACCAATCTTTGTGCTGCCCGAGTTCAGAATGAAATACAAATTGAAGCTTGTCAACCCATGGCTCTACGTTTCGCCGCGAGATTTCGGAAAAATGGTATTGGATGGCAACCCGGCGAGCCTGGTTTTGACGAAAAACGACACAGAAAATTTTTATGAAATTTTTATACGAGCGGAAAGCAAAAAAACCGAGCTATGGTGGCTGTCATGGGAGGCTGCCTTCGAATGCTCAGCCTCCGCGTCCAAGGCTGATGCGCTTTTGTTCAACCTTCCGCACTACCAAGTCAAGGCAACATGGAACCTGGTGTACAATAAGTTAGGCCCGCTAGCATCAGACTTGATAAATCGGTACATGAACTCTGATGTAGCATTATTTCAAAGTCTATCTGTCTTATTGATTTCGCTGATTGCCATTCGCATTCTACTCATTGACCTGGCAACGTTGCTCTGATTACTGCACTGTCAGGTCATTGGGCTAATGTTGATGCATTTCAAATTACAAAAATGATTATTTGACGATTTTTTGCTGAATTTTATGAGTAGTTTAAAACCACTTGACTGTAATGCAAGTAGCTCTGCACGCATGCATAGCAGCAAGTGATAGACAGACGTAGAAGCAAGCTCGAATAACGAAATTTAATATAATTTTACAGTACAATGTCAAAGAATTACAGATGCATAAATCCTTCCAGTGTTATTTTGGATTTTTTCCTTATCTTTATTTCCTCTGCGTCCGCCACATCATTCGATGTTGCTTGAAGGCCACTCATTGGGCGAAAATTCATACTTCTTTGGGATGGCGCTCTTGTTGCCAAGGCATCCTCGTTAGAGCGGCTTATGAGTAACCAAAATTAAGTCACCAAACCCGAGTTGGCTGGGTATTACGGCCATGCAGCAACGCTTGGCTATGCTCGGACAGAAAAATTACAAAATAGTACAAAATAATCGAACTGATTTGCATCTACCGGATGCTTTGTGAAAAAAAATCGTTTTGGAGTGAACCGAGTAATAATTTTTCACACCTGATTACAGGACTCGTGCCAGTTAGAGTTAAATTGGTTTTGGTTGCTACTTGTCTTCCCCTTATTTCCTGCCACCTAGTCCTCACCTTGTGTTCCCATGGTAGCAGTTGGTTGTCATAACTTGGTGTATTCCGTTGCTACGGTTATCCCCCTGGGATAGACTGCTTGCCTGCTATCCTTTTTGCTTCCCTTTCTCGTCGGCCCCTGATCGGCGAAAAACTTTTGATTTAATGTGTTCAAACTGTTTATTAAGAATTGTATTTTTGCAAAACCGCTCCATTGATAGACAGTCAATTCCCCCCCAGACTGACTAACCAATGCGTCTGGCTGCATCGCTTCATAGCGCTGCTTTGTTAAGAAAACCATTGCATTTAAACTCTCCGGAATTTTCACCATGAATAGCACTCATTTTGCAAGGACTGCTATCGTTTCCTAGCGGTCCTTGTCGTTCTGTCTATGGTATTGTATCTATTTATGCAACACGACAATAAAAAACAACGATTTATGAAAACATGGCTAGTACTCATAAAACATACTCAACTTACATGATTAAACGATATCCATGACAGCAAACGATTCCAGACAAGAAAAGACATGCTCAAATGAGTCAAGCTAACTATGACAATAAAGCGACCGCCGTTTGTGCTAGTGTTGATGCGTTTCATTTTCAGCAGCTGCGCTCTGGCTGTATCCATTGAACAGACGTCAGAATTTGCATCTAAAAGCGACCTCCTACCGGCGCTGCAGCGCCAGCCACTGTTCCACGGCTCCGCCTCGTACTACTTGCCCGCTGGTGAGGACTGGAGACCCGGAGGATCCACGCTCATCTCCGTGCTCATGGCGGACCAGCCGCTCCAGTTTCGCACCGATCCGACGGGAAGCAAGTCGGGTCTCCAGTCAGTCCGACTGCTCTACAAGTGCTCGTCAACGGACGCCGACTTCAAGGAGGTTCTGCTCGAGTCGAGCGACCAGAGCAGCACGCACTGCCGACCGCTGCGACCGTTCGTGCTGGAGCGGTTGAGCGCGTCGCTTTACCGACTGACTCTGCTACGGGAGAACGGAGTGGCGTTTGAGCAGGCGCTCAGGCACAGCTTGGAGTTCCGGCTGAGGCTGAGCTTCTACCAGGGGGAGCTCGAGTCGGCCAGCCTCTTCGTGTTCAACTTTGACGCGCTGACCAAGATCCCTGAGTACAATTTTGCTGATAATCCAGAGGGATATTTTTTGATTAAAGGAATTCGAGGCAACGAGACCTGCTTTGACGTTGTTGCATTCGAGTGGCGTGTATTTCGCTACTTGTTGACTCAACGCGTAGATGAGTTTGATTTTGAGAGCAATGCAGGATTTCGCTCAGCAAAACTTCAGCTGCTGCGTCAGGAGTTTCTCGATGCGCTCCACCAGTCGGAGCCGATGGTGCGCAACTTGCTCTACTTGACAGTCTTCTACAGCAGGAACTGCAGCGACTCCAGGCAGACTCCGGTAGCTCTGGCAACTGCCGGACTGGGCGGAACTGTCGGGCGAAGCTCCTTCAAACCACTGAAGCACTTCCTGCTTGACCCTGACAGCGGCATGCTTCACATAACCACAGCTGGATTACAAACAATTAATGCGAAACTCAGCAAAGTGAAAGGAATCCTAGACGCGTGTCTTAGCGTGTCCGTCAAGGGCGGTTACTGGCCGTATCGACTGGTGCTCCGGATTACGGAGGCACTAGATTATTCTCTATATAATTATAATTTAAAGCGCCGACGACGCAAAAGTGTGAGACTTCTGGACACGGTCGATAGACCAGAGCTGACGCAGCCTCCTGTTGCAGCGAATGTGTCGAAAATTGCTCACCTTAATGGGACAACATCTAAAAAGAAGCATGCTGAATTGCCCGCTTCTATAAAAATGCAAAGGGCAACAGAAGCAATGAAAATTGAGCCAACGGAAGCTTGGAGGTCGCCCTTAGGTACAGCCCCACCAAAAACCGAGTCAAGCTCGCCAGTTCCTATCAAAAACAGATTAAAGGCGCAGGTTTCCAGCAGGACCTCGAGAGCCTCGCTCAGCAGGCCGTTGGCGAGTCTGAAAGACGTACCTAGCAAGGATTGCTTATTTCCCAATGAAAATAGAAGCTCCGTGATTCTGCTGCCTGCAAATCTTTTTAACGTGTCGCTGGCATGTCCCGTGTATTGCCTTCCCGAGCGTATCAGAGTTTTTGTAAATTTCGTTGGCCAATTTTGTAGCAGCTCACAATCCGACGGCACAGATCTCCGACCATGGTGCTCAAGCCTATTTTCTGTGCAATCTGACTCCTGTGAGATCGAGCTGATGGGTCCCACATCCCACTTGCACGCTGGCAACTACACAATCGTTGCAGGAGGAGCTAAGTACACGTATCTTGTGTCGGTGGTGTCTCTGCCAGTGTTCACTGCCGACTCATTGAGCTCTGAGGTTATCGACTTTAACCCGAAGTTCAGGCCCGCTAATTTACGATGCGCAGTCAGCTACCACGGCGTTGAGCCAGTCGATTTGCGCCCGCAGTTCAAACTGATTGAGAGATTCAAGTCCGGCAGCCGTTGGATGGAAGTTTCGCCTCGAGTGTTTGGCAGTACTGTGCTTCACGACTACCCTAAAAGCGTTATAGTGTCTATCAATCAAACCGAAATGCGCAGTGAAATGCACATCCGGGTCGAGAGCAAGATGCAAGAGGTCTGGTGGGTATCCTGGAAGGCTGCGTTCGAATGCTCAGCATCTGCATCCAAGACTGATGCAAAGCTTTTCGGTCTGTCGGAATACCAAGTAAAAGCCGCTTGGAACTTGGCGTTTAAGAAATATTTGGAGCTTGAGTCCAACATCCGGGGTCGAGCTGCAGCACGGCGGGAATCTGTGTTGGATAAAATATTTCTGGTGCTGTGTGTTCTGACTGGCTCATGTGCTCAGTATTGGAACTGGTCGTCACTTTTGTAATTATTTAATTTTCGTGTCTTTTGTGATTTTTGCAATGATTTTTTGGAAATGGCCACAATTGAATTGCGGGAGATTTCTTGATTTGAGGTAAAGCGCTGCATTTTACTTTCACCTACTATTATAGCACGATTAAAAATTCTAAATATTTTTCTATCAGTGGTCCTTATATTTCTAAAAAATTGTGTTGCAACTTACATCTTTTAAATATTTATTCATACAAAGAAGCTTTATAAAAGGAAATGAAGTTGAGGAAAAGCAGATTGCCTTTGGGGAATCTGGCAAGTGAACAACAATATGCGGCCCCATCATGAGGCCCATCATTTAGGCATCATTCGGGCAAATCGAGAGTGGCCTGGATCCATTAGCTAGTATATTGGTTGCTCTTTGTGTCAAAATTGCATAGTAATTTTTTTCCTCAATTAAAGCCTGATTGGGCAATTTGTTTTGATGGCCCGTGAGTCATCATGCCTTCAACTGATTTATTCGTATCCACAGACCAATAATATCTAGACCACACATAGAGCACTGCCTTCCCAGGCATGTTTTGGGGGCGCTTTGATAGACACCAAAATTTCACAACGCCGAAAGAGCACTTTCTTTCACAACAACACTGAAATTTCATAACACCGAAAATTCATATCACCAAAACTTGATAACACCGAAACTTCACAATGCCAAAAAGCCATTTTAGCCGCCTCTTTCACAACACCGAAACTTCATAACACCGAAAAGTACAGCCAGAGCCTAGCTCTATATTGCTTTTCTGTGCCGTGAAGTTTCGGTGTTGTAAAAAAAACTTTCGGCGTTGTGAACCCCCCCCTCCACTGTTTTGGGAAAAAGACTAATGCTAAAAATTTCCCCTGAGATTCCTTCCCCAACCGATCGATAATTGGTGCAGGACGGGAACCCTCTAACTCTCTTTCGCTAACTTTAAATGTGAATAAGATGATGCAGACGGTAAAAAAACCTAATTAAATGCAAACTCAAAACAATATCAGTGATCTCTAGAATTTAGAAGCAACCATCAATACTCTAGCCTCTTAAAGCATCAAAATGGCACAAGCTGAAGCTTGAAGAGTCTCAAAAATGTTGAAGAGTCTTTGGTATGGCTGCAGCAACAGTTCTTAAAACACAAGCGGACGCAGTGTATCGTTTCACTCTTTTCCAAAAGACAGCGAGATGAAAAACAAATGGCTCATCGCATTGCGGCGCGTGGACTTCGAACCCTCCGCTCCGTGTCATCGAAAATCGGCTCTGAGCACTTCACTGCAAACTGGTCTGTGGACCAGCTTGAAGGTTCTCGACAAACTGCCTCTATCTCAAACGGCGAATTTATCCGAACGCCGTGCCATCCATCTTCCCTTAAAGAGAGCGAAATGGAGACCGAAGCTGCAGCTTCAGCTCAAGAATTTGATTTCGCAGTCTTCATGGGATTGAAAGCCGACACTAAAGCATCTGAGCAAGTTGCAGCAGCAGCAGGGCCTTTTGTAGAAGAGCCTCTTAAAGAGCCAGGACATATCGTAAGGCGCTGCGCGAAAACGGCTGGCCGGTGCTGTAGCCGGTGCTCAGGCAAGGGGCACACTGCAGCGGTCTGTCCGACACCAGCTGGACAGCCGCAGGGAAACTTCTGAGGGTCAGCAGCCTAGGGCCAGCGCCGACCCATTCAGAAAGGGCCCACAGTTCCGCGCCGTCAATTTTTGTGCAGGTGCAGGTCAGCGATACGTCAGCGGCTGCTCTGCTCGACACAGGTGCACAAGTTTCGCTAATTGATAAGTCCTTGTTCGACAGGCTGCCCTGTCAAATCGATTCGCGGAAGATTGCAGCCATGCCAACCTCTGTGGACGGCTCCCAGCTACGCTGCCGCGGTCTAACGATGGCAGACGTTTTAGTTGGCAAGAACATCCGGGTGCGGCACAGTTTTTCAGTGGTCGACGGCATTCAGCCCAATCTAATCCTTGGTATGGATTTTATCAGCCAGGTGGCGCAAACTGTGACAATCGATCTCAAGGAAGGTTTTGTCAAGTTCGATGGCGCGCCGGTGGCCTTCAACACCGAGCCTTCAAGGTCCCATTGCCGTCTGATGCCTAGTGTGCTGGTAGCGCGCGTAGCAGCCAATACCGAGCTTCCGGCTCGCAGCGAGAAGCTGGTGTGGCTAAAAGTAAACTCGAGCGGTGAGCAGGGAGTATTCGAGCCGAGCGAGGACTTCGTGACGTCCACGGCAATCCTACCTGCTCGCGTGCTGGCAGTCTCGGACAAGTGCCGCATCCCAGTGAGAATGTGCAACCTGTCAGAGGAGCCCGTGCTGCTGTTCGCCAACAAAACTATCGGGACGTTCGAGGGCGCGATGGCTGACAGTGTTGGACAGGAGCAAGCTGCTCCAGAAACTGCTTCCGACTGGAATATAAACCCGGAACTGTCGGAGGGTGATGGGAAGAGGTTGCGCCAGCTACTGGAGACCAACAAGGATCTGTTTGCAAAGCATGAATACGACCTGGGCACGACAAAGCTGCTGCAACACGAGATCAAGCTGGAACCTGGGGCACGCCCGTACCGACGAGTCCAACGTCGGCTGCCGCTGACCATTCGAGACCCCAGGTAGACAAGAAGATCGGTCAGATGTTGGACAGCGGAATCATTGAGCCGTCGGCGTCACCGTGGGCCAGCAACCTGCTGGTGGTGCGCTAGAAAAATGGCGACATCAGGCTGTGTACGGACTGGCGGCAGCTGAACGCCTGTACGGTCAAGGACGCGTACCCGCTGCCGCATCTGCAACATGCCATGGACGCGCTGGTCGGGTGCTCCTGGTTCTCCACTATCGACTGCCGGCAGGGCTACCACTAGGTAGAGGTCGTGGAAGAAGACAGGAATAAAACGGCGTTCTACTCGACACGCGGTCTGATGCAGTTCCGTAAAATGGGCTTTGGAATGTGCAACGCCCCAGCGACGTTCCAACAGCTCATGGAGCTCGTCATGTCCGGTCTGTTATGGGAGACGGTCCTCACCTACATCGACGACATCATCGTCTTCAGCAGGACGTTCGACGAGCACTTGACGAAGCTAACAGAGGTTTTTAAACGGCTAAGAGATGCGTGGCTGAAACTACATCGAGCAAAGAGCGTGTTTGCCCACCGTGAGGTACTTTACCTAGGACACCTGGTCAGCGAACGAGGCATCGCACCGGATCCGAGCAAGGCAGAGGTCATTCACAGCATGCCCAGTCCTACGTCAGCAGAGGAGGTTAAGCGTTTCCTAGGAATGATGGGATTTTATCGTCGCTTCATAAAAGGTTTCAGCGACACAGCCCGGGTCCTGCACGAGGTTAGTCAACGACCCAGGGACTTCAAATGGAGCCCCGACTGCGAGCATGCGTTTGACCAGCTGAAAAACAAGCTGACGACGGCACCTGTGCTGAGGCTACCTGATTTCAGCAAACAGTTTGTGCTGAGCTGCGACAGCAGCCAGTTCGCTCTCGGAGCGGTGCTAAGCCAGCTGTATGGAGGTGCCGAGCTGCCGGTGGACTTTGCGTCGCGCACTCTCAACAAGGCCGAGCGCAACTATTCAGCAACTGACCGGGAGCTGCTGGCACTAGTGTGGAGCCTGAAGCACTTTAGGACTTATTTGCTGGGTCCATTTGTCTATTTGCTCGATACTCCCTGGGTGGTGAAATTACATGGCGCTGTAATTTCAACCGAAATTCAAATTTGACCGACTAGATTTCAAGATCTAAACGTCGACCTGTTACTGACATAGCCCTAACCAAACCAGTTAAGGGTTTTTTGGGGCTTCTTCGCGTTTGGATTATCTGTGATGGATCATTTTGACCTCACTGCGACAGCCTTGGACGGTTAAGTAATTGATATTTTCTTTATTTTCCTTGTTATACGAGCGTAAATTGCTCTGCTTAAAACCCTCCACTTCTTTTTTTACTGCACAAAGCTGAAGTTTAACGAGACTCGCTCAAGTACGGGCTTTGTAACCTCGCTTTCTGGAGATTTGAGCCAAATAATGCTGCCGCTTGTTGACTTGGTTTGGCTGCGTCTTTTGTCGCTGCTGGTTGCTGCTTCAATTTTTGTTTTCGTTATGGCAATATCCTTAGGACCCTACGAGTTGAATTCGTCCTACTAGTTTTTAACCTCAAAGTCAGTTTTGTGTGCAAGTGAGTAAGTTGGCCAGCTTCAGCGCACAAGTCAAGATCCCGATGCTACTAATGATCCTAATACATCTCCATACAAAAGTAGCAATCATGTTTTAAGCTAAATTTAAAGTGGCTTGAAAAGGTCATCAGCTAGGGTCCAGCCGTAGACAAACTAAGCAAAACATCTAGTCGAAAATAGAGAAACCACACAACCATTAAGCCAACATGCGGCTTATTTAAATCAATTTCAAATGAGATTCAGATAAGGATATACGCTCGCATTTTGATTATTGCAGATAATCAAACCATTTTATCTACAAAAACCGCCCTGTGAAACCGACTGAGCGAAAATCAAGTCTTGCGTTCTACCTAAACTCCGATGGTTCATTTAGTAAAAGAGAAGTTGTGACGAATCTTTAAAGCTATCAACCAAGCCATGATTCCAACCAGCCTGATCTGCATTCTCGGATGCTACTTTGTAACTGTGAAAACAATTCAAGGCTTTGCTTCCGAACCTGAGCTCCTACCGGCGCTGCAGTGCCAGCCACTGTTCCACGGCTCCGCCTCGTACTACTTGCCCGCTGGCGAGGACTGGAGACCCGGAGGATCCACGCTCATCTCCGTGCTCATGGCGGACCAGCCGCTCCAGTTTCGCACCGATCCGACGGGAAGCAAGTCGGGTCTCCAGTCAGTCCGACTGCTCTACAAGTGCTCGTCAACGGACGCCGACTTCAAAGAGGTTCTGCTCGAGTCGAGCGACCAGAGCAGCACGCACTGCCAACCGCTGCGACCGTTCGTGCTGGAGCGGGTGAGCGCGTCGCTTTACCGACTGACTCTGCTACGGGAGAACGGAGTGGCGTTTGAGCAGGCGCTCAGGCACAGCTTGGAGTTCCGGCTGAGGCTGAGCTTCTACCAGGGCGAGCTCGAGTCGGCCAGCCTCTTCGTGTTCAACTTTGACGCGCTGACCAAGATCCCGAAGTATTCCCCCGACGACAACGTGGACATATATCGTTACATTAAAAGCACTCGTGGCAACGGCTCCTACTCTGACATTGCTTCTTTCCATCCACTTGTTTTTTCGTACTTTAGAACTCTAAACATAGAGGCGTTTGTGTTTCAACATGAACTAGAAGCTGAACTTCGGCTGCTGCGCCGGGAGTTTCTCGATGCGCTCCACCAGTCGGAGCCGATGGTGCGCAACTTGCTCTACTTGACAGTCTTCTACAGCAGGAACTGCAGCGACTCCAGGGAGACTCCGGTAGTTCTGGCAACTGCCGGACTGGGCGGAACTGTCGGGCGAAGCTCCTTCAAGCCACTGAAGCACTTCCTGCTTGACCTTGACAGCGGAATCATTTACTCAAGTTCGCCTGGACTGAGGGCATTTGGTGACATAGTCACAAACTTGAAAGGAGTTCAGGATGTTTGTGTCAGCGTGTCCGTCAAGGGCGGGTACTGGCCGTACCGTCTGTTGCTACGGTTGGCACAATCAATAGATTTTTCTTCGTTTAAAGATCATTCAAAACGCCGACGACGCAAAAGTGTGAGACCACCAGGTACGGACAGTAGACCAGAGCTGCTGCAGTTTCCTGTTGCAGAAAAATTGATTGAAATGGCACCAAAAACCGAGTCAAGCTCGCCAGTTCCTATAAAAAACAGATTGAAGGCGCAGGTTTTCGGCAGGACCTCGAGAGCCTCGCTCAGCAGGCCGTTGGCGAGTCTGAAAGATGTACCTAGCAAGGACTGCTTATTTCCCAATGAAAATAGAAGCTCCGTGATTCTGCTGCCTGCAAATCTTTTTAACGTGTCGCTGGCATGTCCCGTGTATTGCCTTCCCGAGCGAATCAGAGTTTTTGTAAACTTCGTTGGCCAATTTTGTAGCAGCTCACAATCCGACGGCACAGATCTCCGACCATGGTGCTCAAGCCTATTTTCTGTGCAATCTGACTCCTGTGAGATCGAGCTGATGGGTCCCACATCCCACTTGCACGCTGGCAACTACACAATCGTTGCAGGAGGAGCTAAGTACACGTATCTTGTGTCAGTGGTGTCTCTGCCAGTGTTCACTGCCGACTCATTGAGCTCTGAGGTTATCGACTTTAACCCGAAGTTCAGGCCCGCTAATTTACGATGCGCAGTCAGCTACCACGGCGTTGAGCCAGTCGATTTGCGCCCGCAGTTCAAACTGATTGAGAGATTCAAGTCCGGCAGCCGTTGGATGGAAGTTTCGCCTCGAGTGTTTGGCAGTACTGTGCTTCACGACTACCCTAAAAGCGTTATAGTGTCTATCAATCAAACCGAAATGCGCAGTGAAATGCACATCCGGGTCGAGAGCAAGATGCAAGAGGTCTGGTGGGTATCCTGGAAGGCTGCGTTCGAATGCTCAGCGTCTGCATCCAAGACTGATGCAAAGCTTTTCGGTTTGTCAGAATACCAAGTAAAAACTGGTTGGAACTTGGCGTTTAAGAAATACTTGCAGCTTGAGTCAGACATGCGGGGTCGAGCTGCAGCACGGCGGGAAGCTGCGTTGGTTAAAATATTTCTGGTGCTGTGTGTTCTGACTTGCTCATGTGCTCACTATTGGAACTGGTCGTCACTTTTGTAATTATTTAATTTTTTTGTCTGTGATTTTTGCACTGATTTTTTCTAAATGCCTACAGTTTCCGACGTAATTTTATTTCAAGTGCTGTCAAATTATCTGAGTATTTCTAAGATGTGTTTTAAAAAAGCAACGAATTAAAAAATTACAGTCCTAATGAGTAAAGTTCTGTGTTTAAGTTTTTTCCCGTTGTTTCTTTACTAACAATGATTATCAGAAACGGTGAAAAGTGTGGTAATAAAAATGCGAGCTATTAGTGAAAGAAACTCGACGTTATCGCATCTCTATCCAATTTAACCTATTAAGTTTCTGCACTTGAAGACATTGATTTTGGGCTTCCATTTACGCAAGAATCACAGAGCTCCAATGAACCCCAAAATGGGTCGTTAGATGGTAGAAATGCTGGGTCGCAGCGATGCATAATTAGGGGCGCCGGCGTCAGCCGGCAGGTAGTCGATGAAACACAGAGTCCGCGCTTGTCGGTAGGTCGCCTGCAGCGTAAGCAGCAGCACCTTCTGCACCGGCTCTGGGCAGTACGACTCAGCGCGGATGACGTGGCCCACCAACTGGAGTCGCCGATGGTGCATCAGTTCGCTTGGACGGTCCAGGCCGTCGCGGCGATAGAGTGCCGCGTTGGACACCCGCTCGTAGCCGAACTTAAGGCCACGTGCAGCAGGCCAGCGTGCGCCGCGTCAACTTGCTGCTCTAGCGAGTCAATCAGCGTCCAGGTCTCGGCGTTGTACTGCGGGACTGTCTCGATCACCGCCCGAATCAACGCCACCCCCTGGCCGTCTGGCAGGGCCTCGGACTGCAGGACTGAGCTTATCGAATAGAAGGCAGCCCAGGCAAGTCCTCTGCGACGCCGCATCTCTTCACGGACGTCAGGGACCAGACGGCCGAGTTAGACTAACTGCTGACAGCGCGGAAGTTTCCAGATTACGCCTACAATACGATCGTTCCCATGCACTGCCACCATACGAGGCACCCGAATTAAGACAGGGTTTTTGGATTATTCCATTGGATGAGCACATGAAATGTGCATAAAATCTAGCTCGATTGAAAGCATCTCAAGAGCTCGGTTTCATTTTTCAACGTAGACAGGATCTGATATTGTTTTCAGCATATTTTATTTAATCTTATAAGCCTTGGTAACATGCGAAACGGTGCTATGTACCAGAGAAACAACTGTTTTTAGGAAATTCGAAGAGAACCAGGATTTTTTTATTGAGTCATTCTGGAATTCTAACAGCGATGCATGCTATATGCCTAATTCTTCCACCAATGCTGGCGAAATTTAATCCACTAAATAAGAGCTGAATTGGCCTGCCAGAAATGACTGGAAAGTTCCAGAGAATTCTCATGAATCGGGGCTTGCCTTCTGACCCTGGCGCGGCAACTCAGCCCCACCCTACCCACGCACGATGGAGAGTCGGTGGGATCAGATAGTGCTTATGTCTCCAGCGCGGGTACTGATTTGTTCCTTTGTGTCATGCCTGCATGCCGAGTTTGTACGAGCTAACTAAATGCTCACTTTCCAGCAACTGCTTGGCAGCCCAGTAAGTTGCAATGAAGAGTGAGCTCACCTTACAATAATAATGAACAAATAAATTTAGACACCCGACCTTTCGACCAGATGTACTGCCCACGGCACAGTCAGAGCTGCTCAGTCCTGACGGGCTGGAGGGGCCGCAACACCCACTCTAAATTTACCCAGCCCAAACTGGTACCCGATCTCAGGTGGGTGGACTGAAGCAACAAATTGTCCCCTATAGCTGGGACTCGAATCACGACTTTCTGGTCATAAGGCAGACGCCACTAGCCACTGGGCCGCAACTATTCCTACCTTAAAACATTGGGCTTTTTTAGTTGGGTCCTGTGTATGATGCTCCGAGCCTTAGAGCAAAAGCCTAAAAAAAATACAATGCGCACAGGCAGGACACACCCCCTGCTAATAAAAGCCGGAATTCATTTAGCTGGAAGCAGTGTATCTCTTAGTGTAAATGTTTTTTTTAATTTAACGTGACCCAGAGTCGACTGTTTGGTAAGGCAAATGCAAAAGACAAAAAGCCGGGGTGCCCATTGGGTCCTGCTTAAAGAGAAGCAGCCATGGCGGTTCGGCTAATCCAAAAGAGAGCTTTCAATATTGCCAGCCAATTTAGTGTGGCAGGGTTTTTTGCCCTGGGTTTTCTTATCTTAGAGGTGAAAGCTATAGGGAGAAAGCGGAAGCACTGAGGATCGTTACTGCAATATTTATCGCAATTCGTTTTTTTGTATTTACTGAATGGTTTGTGGATCAACCTCTTCTTCTAGATGGCATCTCTTGATTGGGTCCTCGCTGGCTTGGTCAATTGAAACGCCCTCTATACCAGCTAACCGCTCCCCCCTCAGACAGCAACTTTACTGCCGAACGTTCAACAGTCTATTTTTCGTGTCTGAACGTGTGCTATAGTTTTAAAGTTCGTTGCTACGAGCTAAGCTCCATATGTCCATAAACCGGCGAACCTAGAAGCCATAGACACATGCAATCAAACATTCCTAGTCATCGTGGGCAGATAGTTTAAATTAGGCTAAGGGCATTCCGCTCTTTTAGATTTTAGTTAAAATGATTTCTCTGTAAAAATCCATTGAAGCACTGAAGTTTTACGAGACAATTGATCGCTAAAATAAAAAAAGCAGCTAGCAATTTGTTAAAAGAAACATTAAACAAGCTATGCTTCAAACAAAGCTAATCTGCATTCTCAGCAGCTGGCTTATGACTGGATCAGCAGCTGTGACGTCAGAATTATCACCTAGTAGCGACCTTCTGCCGGCGCTGCAGCGCCAGCCACTGTTCCACGGCTCCGCCTCGTACTACTTGCCCGCTGGCGAGGACTGGAGACCCGGAGGATCCACGCTCATCTCCGTGCTCATGGCGGACCAGCCGCTCCAGTTTCGCACCGATCCGACGGGAAGCAAGTCGGGTCTCCAGTCAGTCCGACTGCTCTACAAGTGCTCGTCAACGGACGCCGACTTCAAAGAGGTTCTGCTCGAGTCGAGCGACCAGAGCAGCACGCACTGCCAACCGCTGCGACCGTTCGTGCTGGAGCGGGTGAGCGCGTCGCTTTACCGACTGACTCTGCTACGGGAGAACGGAGTGGCGTTTGAGCAGGCGCTCAGGCACAGCTTGGAGTTCCGGCTGAGGCTGAGCTTCTACCAGGGCGAGCTCGAGTCGGCCAGCCTCTTCGTGTTCAACTTTGACGCGCTGACCAAGATCCCGAAGTATTCCAAGGCCGAAAACCCGAATATTTACTCCTTTATTTCTCATTATCGCGGTGATTGGGCCATTGACATTGTGCCATTCGCTTTCGACGCCTACAAATACCTCGCTACTCAAGACTTTGATGCCTTTAGTTGGAATCAGATCTCAAAAACTATATTAATGTCTAAAATTAAGCTGCTGCGTCAGGAGTTTCTCGACGCGCTCCACCAGTCGGAGCCGATGGTGCGCAACTTGCTTTACTTGACAGTCTTCTACAGCAGGAACTGCAGCGACTCCAGGGAGACTCCAGTTGTTCTGGCAACTGCCGGACTGGGCGGAACTGTCGGGCGAAGCTCCTTCAAGACACTAAAGCACTTCCTGCTTGACGCCCAAAGCGGCATGCTTCACATGCACGAAAAAGGATTCGTTCTCTTTTCGAAACGGCTTAGCCGAGTGAAGGGCGCTCTGGATGTGTGCCTAAATATCTCTGTCAAGGGCGATCTTTGGCCGTACCACATGTCACTTCTTTTGTCAAGATCTCGCGATTTTTCCATCAAAAATACCAACAGTTCTCGGATTCCAGTGCAGATTGTGACAAACTCGTTGACGGTAGCCAGGCTGTCTTCCTATCTGTGTCATTTTCCCGACGATAAGACCTCCTCTGAAATCCAGCTGCCCGCCCAACTGTACAACGTGTCGCTCGCGTGTCCGGTATTCTGCCAAGAGCGCTTCAGGATATTTGTGCATTTCGAGGGGATTTTTTGCAGCAGCTCGAACTTGAGTGACAGAGATCCTCGACCTCCGTGCTCCGACTTTTTCTCAGTGTCATCCGATTCCTGCGGCATCGATTTGATTGGCGCGACCTCTCGAATGCACGCTGGCAACTACACCATCATCGCCGCTGATATCAAGTACACCTACCGCGTGTCGGTGGTATCCCTGCCAGTGTTCTCGCCTGAATTTCTGAGCTCGGAGACCATCGACTTCAATCCGACATTCGCCACTATGGAACTCACCTGCGGAGTCAACTACTACGGTATTGAGCCGATTGAAGTGCGTCCGCAGTTTCGAATATTGCAAAATTTTATACCCGGCCTCTCTTGGATCGAAATTTTGCCCCACCTCCTGAGCGGCAAGCTGCTGGACGGCGACCCCGGCAGCGTGGCGCTGACGAGAAGCTTCAATGACACTCGAAGCGACGTTAAAATTGAAATCAAGAGCACACAGAAAGAGGCTTGGTGGGTGTCCTGGAAAGCTGCCTTCAAATGCTCGGCCCCTGTAACCAAGGCAGTCGCTCAACTATTCGGTTTGCCCGAGTATGAAGCTCAGGCGTCTTGGAATTTAAGGTATAACAGGAAAGTGAGCAGAGGAGGCATGCAGAGCCAGACTGCTCTGCCAGAGGCGAACCCGAGCTTTCGTCTGCTTACGGCTCTCGTCGGGTTGTCGGCTGTTTGCCTTTTCACGAACTTTTGGCTCTACTGAGTCTACAGAATGAGATAAAATCATCCCGAAATCAATTAGCGTGAAACTTTCGTTGATTTTTTCCTAAATGTGAAATCCTTAAATTTTTTCCAATTTTTCAACAATACTTGAAACTCGTGATGGGTTTCGTCCGCCACCAAGATTGCAACGAACTGATTTTTCTTCGTGTGCGATCGGCAGTAACAGTAAATTCACCGATTGTACGACTCGTACTTTATTCAAATTATTGATAATTACAGACCGTAATTAGTAAAATAAATGATAAAAAATGAGATCGAAAGAAAATCTTTAGCAATCGCGAATGACCCTATTTAAAAATTGTCTTTTTTCTTCTATTCAACAATTTTTGGTCTAGATGATGCAGATGGGGTACAAGGGTTGTTAGTGACTAGTGCATGCTGAAACTAGAGCATGCTTCATTGAGATTGGAGAGCCCACAAATTGTTTCGAATGTTTCTCGAACTCCGCCTGCTGCAGTGACTCGGGAAGCCGCATTTGCCCACGCCATCACCGCAGCGGGCGTCGTTCACGCGGTCGCCCGCGCCTGCCGCCAGGCGTCGTCTGGGATCGCGCGACTTGACGGACCCGACGACGGAACAGCCGGTCACAGCAGCGCCTGCGGCTGCTCAACAGCCCTGAGACCCAGCAGCCTGCACAGGGACTGGCTGTGGGGCGGCTGCGGCGACAATGTGTTGTTTGGCTACAAGTTCGCGCGCACTTTTGTGGACGCTCGCGAGACCGAGGGCAGCCATCCGAGACGGAGTACCTGGCTGGCCAGGGCGCTGATGAACCTCCACAACAATGAGGCCGGCAGAAGGGTAGGCCGCGCTTTCGGTTTGAGATACCGTACTGCCTGCTCCACCAGTCTACCTCCTCCACCAGTCCGACTACTCTACCAATCTGTCTTATCTACCAATCTGTCTTCACCAATCTGTCTTCTCTACCAATCTGTCTTTACCAATCTGTCTTATCCACCAATCTGTCTTATCTACCAATCTGTCTTATCCACCAATCTGTCTTTTCTAGCAATCTGTCTTTTCTAGCAATCTGTCTTATCTACCAATCTGTCTTTTCTAGCAATCTGTCTTAACTAGCAATCTATCTTATCTACCAATCTGTCTTTTCTACCAATCTGTCTTATCTACCAATCTGTCTTATCTACCAATCTGTCTCTACCAATCTGCCTCCTCTACCAGACTGCCTCCTCTACCAGTCTGTCCTTCTATGAAAGTGCCTTGTTTACTGGGCCGAACCCTCTGAAAATGATTGGGGTCACAGCCAGCCTCTCACGCCTTGCCTCATCACTCGTTGTCAGGCGGTGTTTAGAAGCGCCGAGGTGGCCTGCAAGTGCCACGGCGTCTCCGGCAGCTGCTCCCTCCGCACCTGCTGGCAGCAGCTCGCCCAGTTTGGCCGCACAGGCGACCAGCTTCTGTCGATGTTCGCCGCTGCGGAGAGAGTCCGCCTGGACGCCCGTCGGG
>CATNEM010000280.1:742500-820000 GCA_950096795.1 Macrostomum cliftonense | reverse complement strand
GCGCGTTCAGCGCCACACGGCGGAATCCCTTTCATCCTTGGCAAACAAAAACCGTTGCGAGATGCCGATCTGTCAAACCAAGCTTAAGCAAACAAGCCGCTCTTGTAGCGCGGTCCCCATTCTGCGGTGTGAAGCTGGGGCACGCAGCATAGATGCAGCCGGAGTCTGTGATCCCCCTTCCAGCTCGTTTGCAGCTGGGAAATTAGAGGTTGTCAAATTAGCGACTTTAATTTCCGTGGGGGGGGCCTGCACTGTCTTCCCCAGCCCCGCAGGGACAGCCCCGCTTCGATCTGAAGAGAGCAGGAGATGAGAAGTTACGGTACAGACAGTTTCGAGTTGAGAAGCTGCACTGCTCCCCGCTGGGGGGCTGGGAGCTTCGTAGACCATGCGGGTTCTGACGGTGACCCTGGCGACCGCAGCTGATGGAATTCTGAAAAATTTTCCATCGAGTCCTAAGATATCTCAGTATTTATTGATTTCGGGAGGCTGGATTGCGATGAAGGAGTCAGTCGCGCGAGGAATTATAAACGATAGGAGCGCGGGATGCAATGGGTCAGAGAATAGATTGGTGGAAACTGCCTAGCCTGCTTTCAAATGATTGAATGGGTAAGCCGTGCTTATTTTTATTTACTATGACCGTATCGTTTTAAAAAATGGATAAAATTTGTACAAATGAACAAACTTGTTTACTTTTCTATTCTATGAATGCAATGTGATTCATGAGTGAAAAATTGCTGTCTTGACTTTTTCCACTTTGCCTACTTGGGTCTGTGGTGGTGTTTCTTCAGACTTAATGCTCAATCATGCCGCCATTAAATAAGTTAAATGTTGCGTGGATTTACAATTGTTCATAAAATGAATGGTCAGAGAACTCGATGTACATTCGTGTGATTTGATAGCAGTGTGAACAAGCCTTTAGAGGTAGGCTTGGTTTGATAAGCGGCTGTACATTAAGCGATAAGACAAGCAGAGTTGTCTTGAATGTACATTATCAAGGTAGTAAACACCACGTGCTTGACGAAAAAATTTTAAAAATAAAATAAAATGTACATTCGTTTGACTTAGCTTTATTTATTAGCGATTTGAATGCCTTGAGAATTATTAAGGCCAGCCAGTCAAGTTAGTTAGTTAAAAGTACATTTAATGTAAACGCAATTTCACGCAATTTGTCTTCATTATATTTCGGTGTTTAGGACTTTAGGTGTGTTCCAAGTCCCACGTAGAATTCGGAATTGACTAGAGACATAATTTACACATTAGGCCAGCGTTCAAGGTGAGAAAGGTGATTAAAATCGAGCCGGCACTGGGACTGGGTGGGGAGAAAAGTGGAAAGTGCCGAGTAATAAATTGGCCCGAGACTGATAGGAATTAATTGAAAAATAAATTTCCAGACGGAGGGGAGGCCGAGGCGCAGAAAGTGTCGCAGGAAAATTGGGCCGTAGGGGCCAGGTGAGAGAGGCCAGCTTGGGAGGTCTTGGGTCAAGGATCCCATCAAAGATTGGCGACGATAAGATGCACACAGTTGCGACCGGGCAGCCCGCAGCAAAATGCTTGAAAAAGACAAGAAGAAATTGAGGCAAAACAGCGCGCTGAGTATCGGCCTGGTCAGACGGACATGGTGCAGATCCCACAAGGGCTGATATTGCTGGGGAATTAGATTTGCCGCTGGCTCACTAGCCTGATCGAGATTTTCCTATCTGCCCTGCTCATGCGGGCACTTTAGCCTGCGAATTGGCATTTCCTTCCTGCAGCCAACCTCTGACACACACGCGCTGAATTTATCCTCAGCTGAACAAATCCCCTTCAGAAATGCTCAAAACTACTCCTCCAGCAATTTGTAGGGAAAAAACAAACTTGTAGATGGTTGATCGGGCAAGAAGATTTAAGTAGATTAATTTTGCGCTTCGCACTGTCAGATAACCAAATCCGTAGTGGGGCAGAAAACTTTTAACCTTCAGACGTGCATCTTCATGTGTCTATAGGAAATGGCATATCAAGAACGCAAACTGAAAGTTACCAAATTATTTGTGAGCAATTTGTCTCTCAGATGGCAGCTGCAAGCTATGCGATGAATGGCAATGAGGAATTTTATCCTATTTGTTAGGGTGTTCGACTAATCATAAGCGCAAGATCCCGGGACCCAGGATCCAACTCTCGGAGATAATTTGTCCCCTATATCAGTTCCTTGCTTGCCTATCCTGGGTGGATAATTTTCCTTGTCTAGCTTTTAAAAATTCTCCCTTTTGAAGACGAATTTAAAAAAGCAACTGACGAAGTTAAATTTTGAGAAATTCACAAACGTGAAAGCGCTGTGATCACCGCATTCACTCCCTTACCCTTCCCTCCTGATCTTCGCTCGGCTGTCTTCCAAAATTTCGAGCCCTCCCTACCTGAGGAGGGCGCCCAATCTCAGCCAGCCAATGACGCTTGGAGGCCGTGTTTTCCGCACTTGCTAAAAGCCGCGCCGTGGGACCAAACTCACGGCACTTCACGGACGCAGCGCTTCAAGACCGCCAGCTCCACAGGCTCACATCTTTATCCTCAAGTCCAGTGAGGCTGCCATGCCGCCTCCCCCAGCTGACCGCGGCTCCGAGCTGCGCAGGCAATTCGTCCGCTTCTGCGAGAACACCACCATCCGCGGCATCCCTCGTATCGTCAAGTCGGAGTCGCGGAGGCTCCGCCTGTTGTGGACCTTCTTCGTGTTGATGCTATTCGCCAGCTGCGTGGTCTGTCTCAGCTTCCTAGTTGGCCAGTTCCTCGAGTACGACGTCATGCACCCGCCGCGCGTGCTGAAGGACGCCAGCTCGCCGTTTCCCTCGCTGACCATCTGCAACATGCGGCCGCTGTCCTCGCGCGGCAAATCGCTGATCAAGCAGCGCGGCTGGAAGAACCCGCGCCAGTTCTCCATGGCGCTGGAGGCAGCGGCCAGAAGGCAGTACTTTGCCAAGGCGGAATCGCGGCACAAGTACCACTACTTGACCGGCTCGTTCGGACTGCCCGCCTTCCTGGAGAGCCTCCCCAGCGGGCAGGACAGCCAGCTCGGCCACCAGTTAGTTGACTTCATTGTCGACTGCAAAGCGGTTCTGCGCAACGGCAGCGCGCGCAACCAGTACTACTGCTCCAAGGAGTTCGCCCCGTCCGCCGACGATCTTTGGGCCGGCCGGTTTCACGCCTTCGTCCACGGCAGCTACCTGAACTGCTTCACGTTGGACATCGACGAGGCGCTGCGGCAGAACACCGCCCTGGTGGAGATGGCCGTCTACCTGGATAATGAGTGGAGCCCGGAGCACTTCTACTGCACCGACTGCTACCTGCAGGTGAGGTTGGAGACTGGTTGGAGAGTGGTTGGAGAGTGGTTGGGGACTGGTTGGAGAGTGGTTGGGGACTGGTTGGAGAGTGGTTGGGGACTGGTTGGAGAGTGGTTGGGGACTGGTTGGAGAGTGGTTGGGGACTGGTTGGAGAGTGGTTGGGGACTGGTTGGAGAGTGGATGGGGACTGGTTGGAGAGTGGTTGGGGACTGGTTGGAGAGTGGTTGGGGACTGGTTGGAGAGTGTTTGGAAACTGGTTGGAGAGTGGTTGGGGACTGGTTGGAGAGTGGTTGGGGACTGGTTGGAGAGTGGTTGGGGACTGGTTGGAGAGTGGTTGGGGACTGGTTGGAGAGTGGTTGGGGACTGGTTGGAGAGTGGTTGGGGACTGGTTGGAGAGTGGTTGGGGACTGGTTGGAGAGTGGTTGGGGACTGGTTGGAGAGTGGTTGGGGACTGGTTGGAGAGTGGTTGGGGACTGGTTGGAGAGTGGTTGGGGACTGGTTGGAGAGTGGTTGGGGACTGGTTGGAGAGTGGTTGGGGACTGGTTGGAGAGTGGTTGGGGACTGGTTGGAGAGTGGTTGGGGACTGGTTGGAGAGTGGTTGGGGACTGGTTGGAGACTGGTTGGAGACTGGTTGGAGACTGGTAACCGACGACTAATGCGGAAGTTGATACGTAGTTCATTAATGAGAAACATTTTCAACTCTGAAATTTGATTATGAAAATCTCAAGTTCTTGCTGAGTAAATGCTTTTCTAAAAAAACTTCTGGCGCATTTAAAAAAAAAAAAACTTTGAGGCCCGTGATAAGACAGTGCATTAGCAAACAAACACTTAAATTGCCTCCGACTAACCAAAATGTCGGAAAAGCTTTGTCATCTGTTCTGCAGGCTGAATGCAACCCAAACCCGCCGATGCGGAAATGCAGATGCATTAAAAGCAGTTGTGGGATTATTTGGTAACCTAAATTGCTTTTCCCCGTTTAACTGTGTGTATCTTACAACACCTGCGCAGCTTGTCGCAGAATCAGCTAAGCTAACTTTCGACCAGATTTTTACAGCACTGTTGCGTGCAGGCAAAATGACGCTCAGAATTTCTAAGGGCGGCTCTTTTGTTTCTAATAGGGTAATTATTCTGTTTATTGGAGGAACTTTTTGGTGCTACGAGGAGAATCGTTTAGCTCCAACAACGAGATTAGAAAATGGATTTTCTCGATGCTAGGAGGATTCATAATTCGTCAGCAACAGCAGAATTTAACCAGCTCTCCGATGCCAATACAGGAGGAGAATTATTTAAACAATGAAAAAAGAGGAAAATTTATCTCAGCGCAAAAATGAAAATCCTTTGATTTCTAGAATCCAGTCAGTTTAGCAATCCGGTCATCATCAGATTTACGCTCGCAGACTCGCAGACGCATAATTTAGAGCTGGAAATCCCCAAAGAGGAATGACTGCATTGAATCCATTATTTGCTCAAACGCAAACGATTCCCAAGACGCTGTGACTGACCCGGCGCCACTTTGAATTGACTTATGAGGTCTGCGAATAAGAGCTGCAAGCTCACTTTATGGTTGCATTCTTATAAGCCAGTCAAGGTATTAGTCTGTCTTTAGCGAGCCAATGGCTGAAGGAATTTTAGATTTTTATTATTTATGCATCGTGCGCAGGCTAACTCAAGATGTTGCCTGCATCCTAGAAAAATTCTTTTATACTCGAACATTTACCAAATAAGAATTTCTTAGTGTATTTCAGCTGCGAATGCAGTCAAAGGTCCCCTCTAAGAAATTGAAATCGGCAAAGAAATTTTGGCCAATTAATTTTAAGATTTCTAAAATTAGGATGCGGAAATCAATAATCATTAGCGTTATGAAAGGAATTTTCCTAGTAGCGTATGGAGAATTCCCTTCTTGGGCTAGAAAGAATGAAGAAACTTTTTATACTGCACCGAGATGCGGTTAATTTGAAATCCAAAAGCCGCCTCCTTCGCGCCAGGACATCAACACGCAGCTGTCCGGAGCTGTGCTCACCATCCACGCCGGCGACACGCACCCGGACGTAAACAACAACGCTGTACACCTGAAGTCCGGCTCCCTCACGGAGGTGAAGCTCAAGCACATCCTCAACGTTCAGAAGCAGCCACCGTACGGCCGCTGCTCGCCCGACACCGCCCAGTCGCTTGGGCTGCTTGGCCGCGAGTACCGCTACAGCGAGGACGCCTGCAGGCAGATGACAATCCAGATGGACATCAGGGAGTCCTGCGGCTGCCAGGTGCGCCACCTTGCCAGCTTCTGTCATTTATTGAGAGCCGTATGAAAGTGCACTGTTCAAGAAGTATCTTTTCGTGATTCCTAAGAAGTATCTTTTCCTGAGTTCCAAGAAGTATCTTCTGATTTCCATCAATTATCTTTTCCTCATTCCCAAAAAAGTTTCTTTTCCTGATTTCCAAGAAATGCCTTCTCCTGATTTTCAATAAGTATCTTTTCAATTCCTGATTTCCCAGAACTATCTTTTCCTGATTTCCAAGAAGTATCTTTTTCTGATTTCCAAGAAGTATCTTTTCCTGATTTCCAAGAAGTATCTTTTCCTGATTTCCCAGAAGTATCTTTTCGTAATTTCCCAGAAGTATCTTTTCGTGATTTCCAAGAATTATCTTTTCGTGATTTCCAAGAAGTATCTTTTCCTGATTTCCAAGAGGTATCTTTTCCTGATTTCCAAGAAGTATCTTTTCCTGATTTCCCAGAAGTATTTTTTCGCAATTTCCCAGAAGTATCTTTTCGTGATTTCCAAGAATTATCTTTTCGTGATTTCCAAGAAGTATCTTTTCCTGATTTCCAAGAGGTATCTTTTCCTGATTTCCCAGAAGTATCTTTTCGCAATTTCCAAGAAGTATCTTTTCCTGATTTCCAAGAAGTATCTTTTCGCAATTTCCCAGAAGTATCTTTTCGTGATTTCCAAGAATTATCTTTTCGTGATTTCCAAGAAGTATCTTTTCCTGATTTCCAAGAAGTATCTTTTCCAGATTTCCAAGAATTATCTTTTCCTGAGTTCCAAGAGGTATCTTTTCCTGAGTTCCAATAAGTATCTTTTCCTTAGTGTTTCTTAAAGTACTAATGCTTCAATATTATTTTAAATAGGATTTCCCACTACATATGAATATTATTAGGAGCTCTATGAAAAATAATTCGGTCTTAATCAAAAGCATCCTTGATGTCTTATATAATTATCATGGCGCCAAATTCTGAGAACTGCCTTTAATTTGCAAGAAAGGGATTCCATCTTTTTCCAAGGATAGTTTTCCTTGGTCCCAGTCACACGCCACTGACTTGTCAATCCAAAAAAACCTCACAGGCCATCGAGTACCCGTTGGTGCCCGAGGAAGCTGGCAGCAACATCAGCTACTGCGCCCGCATGCCCGAATTTCTGCCCCTCGGAGCCTGCGCTGCTGGCGACCCGGCCGACCGAAGCAGCAACGACACCGAGCTCTGCGAGGCGGCCATGGACCGCGCCTACGACCGCATTCGCTGCAAGCAGGCGGTTATCTCCAAGTATTCGAAAGACGTCGTGCTGAGCTGCAGCCTGCCCTGCGCCTTCTACAGCTACCAGACTGAGCGGTCCACCTCCGACTGGCCTACCAAGGCCTGGCAGCTGCACCTGCTGCAGAGCCGAGTGTACAGGCGGCTGCAGGGCCGGCCGGAGATGCGGGTGTACACCAGGGCCATCGAGCTGGAGCGGGCGGGCCAGCTGGACTCAGCCTTCCAGCTGGTGCAAAACGTCAGCATCCTGGAACGGAACCTGCTGTCCATCCAGCTGATCAGGCCGAACTTCGATCTGCACCGAGTCGAGGAGAAGGAGGTCCTGTCCCTGACCTCCTTCCTCAGCCAGGTCGGCGGCCTGCTGTCCATCTTCGTCGGCCTGACAATGATTTTCATAGTCGAGCTGATCGACTTCCTCGTGCACTGCTGCGGTGTGTACGCCGCGGCTGGAGGACGGGCTGGCGGCGACGGCGGCTCCGGGCAGCAGCTGCGCGAGCTGCCGGACCTGCAGAAGCCGCTGCGGAGCAGCAGAGACGGCGAGGCCGAAGCCACTTGACCTCTTCTTCATCCGGCATCTGGGAAGTGTCCCTGAGAAAACAAAGCACGCCTATTACCATCGCGCCCCTTTACGCTAAGAAAACTGAGAACAGGTTTATGCCGAGTGGCTTCTGGTTCCCAATAGTTTATCGCTTTTGTTTGATTATCCCTCACTCTCGGAGAGTCCACTCGCTGGGAAAAATTTTATTCGCCCCATTATTTAGCAGGGAACTGTGGAGCTGGGAGTTGACTTGATGACGATCACTCTCCAGGTCACGTTCTCATCCTCAGTGCAGCAACGAGGCAGTGTTGAAAAAGCTTCTCAAAGCTCTGACAGCTGCTCTCTGCTCCGTGAAGCCACGCCTGCCGCTGGGAAAGCTTCACCGTTCTCTGCTTTTTCTACTTGATAAGTCAAGTGTGCTGAGTTAAAATTTCCCTCGAGAATCTTTCACGAGTGACTCCGAGCGGTGTGTCTTAAAACTGAAATTATTCTTCTAATTTTTTTACAATTTAAGAGCTCTCAATGTTGTTGTGCCATCGCTATTGTTCTGCCCTATTGTTCCTGGCGCTTTTTAAACAAAATTATGGAATTCACTGCGTGCGGTAGTCAACCAATATTGTAACAAAGCCTGTAATTTACAAAGCACCCACCAGTGGCTTCTGTTACTTCTGAATTTAGTAAACTATATCTCATCTTTTCACCAGATGCCAGACAGGCACAAAGACCAACAGACAGACAGACAGACAGACAGACACACAGACACACAGACACACAGACAGACACACAGCCACACAGACAGACACACAGACACACAGAAAGACAAACACACAGACAGACACACAGACAGACACACAGACACACAGACAGACAGTAAGACAGACAGACAGACAGACAGACAGACAAACAGACAGATACACACAGACACATAGACAGACAGACAGATAGACAGACAGACAGACACACAGACAGGCAGGCAGGCAGACAGACAGACAAACATCCCCATCCAGTCATTGCATATTTCATGAGCCCAATGATAATCAAAACTGAAAGCAGAACCCAACCGCCTCATCATCAAGGAGATTTCATGCACAAAATAATTGCTTAATTAAATAAAATTTCGCTATTAAAAAATATTTTGCTATTCAATAAAAATAAAAAAATCTGCCGCGGCATCGCCCGCATGCAATGCAGGCGCCACTGCTGCTAAGCGGCCCCGGCTGCCCTCTGCTACATTTAAATGCCGATTAAAACAAATTTTTCCTACAACCACCTCGTGGGGGAAAACCTTTAAGCCATTCTAATCCCCGGATTAGCGCTCGGCCGGCTGATGCACTGCATGCATGGCTTGCCGATCCCAAGAGGAAGAAATATTTTCACGTCCTTAGCGACTTCCGGGAGCCGGGAAATTCGAAATTCCCCAATTCTTCCAGAATTCCAGGTCAATCTTTCCGCGTGCGTTTCTTACTTTCAGCGGCATTTTTTACGACAAAATTTTTGGACTCTTAGCTTTTGCTGACCTCTGTCAAACAGCCTATCGTCTCGCTCCGCATTTGACCTTCACTGATTTCCGCTAACTAAGGGGAAATATGAACTGAGAGATAGATAGATGGATAGATAGATAAAAAATTGATAAATGGATTGTTGGCAAACTACGCAGCCCTGAGCTTTCTGCTTAAATCAACGAAGCAAAAGTTATTTCTCCTGAATGTCAAAAGCAAATTCTGCGTGATTTTATGAGAATCCTTTTGGCCTCAGAACTCCCGCTGAGCAGTTGCGAGTTCAGTCTCAGGCTCATCTTGCGGCTGGAAAGGTGTGGTGGCTGCAGGGGGGGGGCAGAGCAAACTCCCCACGATAGCGCAGACAGCAGCCACAGGAGAAGCTCCGTAATTGGCAATTCTGGCAGCGGGGCAGCCTTTGCCTACCTGCTGCTCCAAACGAATGTTTGCTAAAAGCGGCTGGAAGGTTTGGGCACGTTTTGCAAGACAGAAACCTCGCCCGCCTCCCGGTTGGAAGTGCAGCTGGCAGCGGATAATGGCTTTTTTGAAACACCAGCCACTTTTTATAACTTTAACCTCAGCATCGCAGCTCTAGCTATCACTCTCTCTCTGCATCCGCTTGAAGCAGCCTCGTCCCCGTCTGTCTAACCTATTTATCCCTACTCACGGACAGGCTCCCATCAGTCTCACGCATCTCCTAGGAGTATCTATCTGTCTGCCTAAATAGTGAAAGTGCACTTATACATATATAGTCTCAATCTCAGCAGTACTAGGCTCAATTAAACTATTACCAACGAGCAAAGGTAGCTCGTAAGGAAGCAACATCGTTCAGAGCTTATCGCCTGTCAATCTTTCTAACCGATTTTTGAGCCCTCTTGAGCCCCCGAGCATTTTTTGTCCATAGCTGGAATCTTCCCTTACGTCTTTCTCCGAATGAATAAGCAGCGTGTCTGCAAATTGATTTATTACAGTTGAATGCACTTGAAAGCTTAATTGAATCAAAATTCCATCGCGTGGCTTATTTATTCTAAAAATAAGACCAAATCATTCTATTTCTAGTAGTACGTTGTGTGAATAAATCAAAATGGATCTATCGCATAACAATGATCCTCTTCACGAAGCGGTTCCAGAACCAGAATTTTACAAGAAATATAGGAGTTTAACAAAAAATTACACTAGTTTTTCATTTTTCATTCTCCTAAATCTTAAATCTTTTGTAAGAATTTACGTTGACTATGAGTAAATTTTTGTTGTTGAAAACAAATAAACCGAATCCTAAATCGCAGCCTATTCGCCGCTGAAAAGTTATACTTTGCAAAATGGTTCTAGTTCTAGTTCTAGAAATGTACACTCCAAATGGTTCTGGTTCTAGAACCAGAACCGACGAAATGAAGAGGCTCAATATCTGTTTGATATCTACGAAACGTGCAATTATAAGTACGCAGATATATTGTTGACCAGCCCCTGCTTGACATGAATTTTAAAAGGACACAGGAGCAGCTCCCTTTTAATTTGGTTAAATTTACAATTGAATCTATTTATCGATATAAGTTGCTCGTAAAGTTAGTGAAAGCGGCTAGGCTGGCCTCTTCATTTATGGGCGGGGGGTAGAAAATCTACCCCAATTTAGAGTGTACATTTTGTACACTAACTAGGAAAATGTACACTTGGGTGTGAGGTCTCAGCCAGGGGTTAGAAAACCCCGCCGCCCCGCTCCTCGCGCTCTAAATAGCTAACGAAACAGCCCAGTGCGTGTCTTTTCCTCAGTGTGAAGCTAAAATTATAAAGCTAGCCGGCCAGTTTAGTCTGGTTTAGCCAGTTCCTTTACCATCACCGCGATTCTATCAGTCAGGCTTAAAGGCTTCGAACTTCGAAGGCTTTGAAGACAGCCAGCATGGCCCGCCTATTTGACGTCCAGCAGCGGGTCATCCTGTGCCTGCTAAGTTTCTTCGGCTTCGTTATTGTGTACATGCTGCGGGTGAATCTCAGCGTGGCCTTAGTTGCCATGGTGAACGGAACAGCCAAAGCCGCGCCGTTGGCATTGAACCAATCAGGGTCCAAAGATGACGAAGTCTGTCAGCCTGATTCGGCGTCAAATGATACAACGACTGCTAGGGTAATCTCAGTTGTGAAACTTCACTAACCTATGACCATGGGGAAGAGGGTGGCGGAGCCTCACTGAAGTATCAGGAAGAGGGGTAGCGGAGCCTCACTGAAGTATCGGGAAGAGGGGTAGTGACGCCTCACTGAAGTATCGGGAAGAGGGGTAGTGACGCCTCACTGAAGTATCGGGAAGAGGGGTAGTGACGCCTCACTGAAGTATCGGGAAGAGGGGTAGCGGAGGCTCACTGAAGTATGGGGAAGAGGGGTAGCGGAGCCTCACTTAAGTATCAGGAAGAGGGGTAGCGGAGCCTCACTGAAGTATCGGGAAGAGGGGTAGCGGATCCTCACTGAAGTATCGGGAAGAGGGTAGCGGAGCCTCACTGAAGTATCGGGAAGAGGGGTAGCGGATCCTCACTGAAGTATC
Organism: Macrostomum cliftonense; assembly: GCA_950096795.1. Lineage (NCBI taxonomy): Eukaryota > Metazoa > Platyhelminthes > Macrostomidae > Macrostomum > Macrostomum cliftonense. Next base: position 808,605 of record CATNEM010000280.1, on the reverse strand, counting down.
GGGAAGAGGGTAGCGGAGCCTCACTGAAGTATCGGGAAGAGGGGTAGCGGATCCTCACTGAAGTATCGGGAAGAGGGTAGTGGCCCCTCACTGAAGTATCGGGAAGAGGGGTAGCCGATCCTCACTGAAGTATCGGGAAGAGGGGTAGCGGATCCTCACTGAAGTATCGGGAAGAGGGGTAGCGGATCCTCACTGAAGTATCGGGAAGAGGGGTAGCCGATCCTCACTGAAGTATCGGGAAGAGGGGTAGTGGCGCCTCACTGAAGTATCGGGAAGAGGGGTAGCGGAGCCTCACTGAAGTATCGGGAAGAGGGGTAGCGGATCCTCACTGAAGTATCGGGAAGAGGGTAGCGGCGCCTCACTGAAGTATCGGGAAGAGGGGTAGCGGAGCCTCACTCAAGTATGGGGAAGAGGGGTAGCGGATCCTCACTGAAGTATCGGGAAGAGGGGTAGTGGCGCCTCACTCAAGTATGGGGAAGAGGGGTAGCGGAGCCTCACTGAAGTATCGGGAAGAGGGGTAGCGGATCCTCACTGAAGTATCGGGAAGAGGGGTAGCCGATCCTCACTGAAGTATCGGGAAGAGGGGTAGTGGCGCCTCACTGAAGTATCGGGAAGAGGGGTAGCGGATCCTCACTGAAGTATCGGGAAGAGGGTAGTGGCGCCTCACTGAAGTATCGGGAAGAGGGGTAGCGGAGCCTCACTGAAGTATCAGGAAGAGGGTAGTGGCGCCTCACTGAAGTATCAGGAAGAGGGGTAGCGGAGCCTCACTGAAGTATCGGGAAGAGGGGTAGCGGATCCTCACTGAAGTATCGGGAAGAGGGTAGCGGAGCCTCACTGAAGTATCGGGAAGAGGGGTAGCGGATCCTCACTGAAGTATCGGGAAGAGGGTAGTGGCCCCTCACTGAAGTATCGGGAAGAGGGGTAGCCGATCCTCACTGAAGTATCGGGAAGAGGGGTAGTGGCGCCTCACTCAAGTATGGGGAAGAGGGGTAGCGGAGCCTCACTGAAGTATCGGGAAGAGGGGTAGTGGCGCCTCACTCAAGTATGGGGAAGAGGGGTAGCCGATCCTCACTGAAGTATCGGGAAGAGGGGTAGTGGCGCCTCACTCAAGTATGGGGAAGAGGGGTAGCGGAGCCTCACTGAAGTATCGGGAAGAGGGGTAGCCGATCCTCACTGAAGTATCGGGAAGAGGGGTAGTGGCGCCTCACTCAAGTATGGGGAAGAGGGGTAGCGGAGCCTCACTGAAGTATCGGGAAGAGGGGTAGTGGCGCCTCACTGAAGTATCGGCAAGAGGGTAGCGGAGCCTTAATCCAATTGAATGGCTAACTAAGATTATCCAGCATCCTCAACCCCCACGCAGGCTGGCGAGTTTAACTGGGACGAGCAGACGCAGGGGCTGATCCTCGGCTCATTCTTCTGGGGCTACATCGTCACCCAGATCCCCGGCGGACTATTGGCTGAGCGTTTCGGCGCCAAGTGGGTCCTCGGGATCGGCGTTGTGTGGACGGCGGTGCTGACCCTGCTGACGCCGCTGGCTGCGCGTTGGGGTGTCGCGGCATTCATCTGCTTGCGCGTGCTTGAAGGCGTTGGAGAGGTGGGCCAAGTCTTTGTTCACGCACGGAACTCTGAGTGCGAAGTCTTTGTTTAAAGTTTCTTAATTCAACTATTTAAGGTTCAGTCGTGGCCCTCTAACTATTGGAATTAGGAACTCATTAACTCATGCAGTGAAAAGGGTTTTGAGACATTTTTTAAGACTCTTTGTACAGAGTCTTGGTTCTACTGTGTTTTTGTAACCATTTTATTTCTCTTTCTCAGACTCGGTAGAAATTCTTGGTTCGACTGTTTCCTGTGGTCCCTACGTTGCAAGACTGTAACGCGCTTGCAGTCTCTTCACAAAAGTTAAAGAGCTTAGAAAACAAAATTCACTGTTTTCATTGCAGGGTGTCACATTTCCTTCCTTGAACGCCATGCTGAGCCAGTGGGCGCCGCCTGCGGAGAGGACCACCATGGCTGTCTTCATCATATCAGGTTGACAAAACTGTGCTTTAAAAATCCGAGAAATGCTAAGCATGTGCGCTGAGAAAATAACTACGTCAAGTAGATTAGATACTGTCTCCATAGCAACTATTTGTTTTATTTCTCGTGGGGAAAACAATGCGGGATTAAGCGCCTTTGTCTCCTAAGAGCTGGGTTTCGAACTCAGAACTTTCCAGTCATAAAACTCTATGCTATAAAGCAGCAACTCCTAGCAAGCTCATAAATCACTCAGGCAGCCACATGGGCACAGTTATTGGCTTGCCACTCAGCGGCTACCTGTGCTCCATCAGCTTCCTTGGCGGCTGGCCATCCGTGTTCTACACCTTTGGTGAGAGACCGCCCAGTTGTTTACTTCTAAGCGACCATAAATAATGCCGCATTGTGCAAGCTCATGTACAATCGAATCCTGCGCAGGCGCATCCGGAATCGTCTGGTTCATCGTCTGGTGCATCTTGGCGCACAGCTCGCCAGCCAGCAATCCGTGGATCAGCCGGGAGGAGCTCCAGTACATTCAGGACAGCCTCAAGCACCAGGTTGACGTAGGAGGCGGTCGCGTTGAGAAGGTGCGACTGTCTTCAATTCCAGGATGATTATAAACTTAAAATAGGCAGCCTCTACTACAAGTAGGCAGAACAGCCAGCAACGCGATATTTTTATTTCTATCCGCAGCGCTTAGCCAGGGCGCCGTTAAAGGCGATGCTGACCTCCCCGCCGGTCCTGAGCATGATCGGCATGCACATGGCCTACAACTGGCAGTTCTACACCCTGCTCACCTGCCTGCCCGCCTTCTTTGCCGACGTCCTCGGCATGCCGCTAACCGAGGCAAGTCAGCCACGCATCCACCCGTCCATCCATCTACCTATCTACCCACCTATCTATCCATTCATCTGCCCGCCCCTCTATCCATTCACCTACCCACCCCTCTATCCATTCATCTACCCACCTATCTATCCATTCATCTGCCCGACCCTCTATCCATTCATCTACCCACCCCTCTATCCATTAATCTACCACCCCTCTATCCATTCATCTACCCACTCCTCTATCCATTAAACTACCCGCCCCTCTATCCATTCATCTACCCACTCCTCTATCCATTAAACTACCCGCCCCTCTATCCATTCATCTACTCACTCCTCTATCCATTCATCTACCCGCCCCTCTATCCATTCATCTACCCACCCCTCTATCCATTCATCTACCCACCCCTCTATCCATTCGTCTACTCGCCCCTCTATCCATTTATCTACCCGCCCCTCTATCCATTCATCTACCCACTCCTCTATCCATTCATCTACCCACTCCTCTATCCATTCATCTACCCACTCCTCTATCCATTCATCTACCCACTCCTCTATCCATTCATCTACCCACTCCTCTATCCATTTATCTTATCCATTCATCTACTCGCCCCTCTATCCATTCATCTACCCGCCCCTCTATCCATTCATCTACCCGCCCCTCTATCCATTCATCTACCCGCTCCTCTATCCATTCATCTACCCGCCTCTCTATCCACGCATCTACCCACCCATCATTCGATGGTCGCAGATGTCAATCATTCAATTATTTCCGCCCCCCACTAAAACTCAGGACGGGCTGCTGTCCGCCCTGCCCTACCTGGTCCTCGCCGCGGTCTCCAACGCCTCGGCGCTCCTGTCGGACGTCGCCAGGCGCCGCGGCTGGCTCGGCGTGACGGCCATCAGGAAGCTGAGCGTCGGGCTCGGGGCCATTGGCGGCGCCGCCGGCATCGTGTCGGTCGGGCACCTGGGCTGCCGGCGCGGCCTCGCCGTCGCCGTCCTGACGGTGTCAACGGGCCTGTCGGGCCTGATGGTCAGCGGCTTCGGGCCCAACCAGCTGGACCTGGCGCCCCGTTTTGCCGGCACTCTGCACGGCCTTAGCAACACCATGGCAACGCTGCCGGGCATGGTGGCGCCCGTCATAGTCGGCGGATTCACCAACGGCGCCAGCGTGCGCACCAACTGGCTGAAGGTGTTCTACCTGAGCGCCGGCGTGGTGCTGGCCGGCTGCCTCGGCTTCCTGGCGTTCGGCTCCGCACAGGTGCAGCCCTGGGCGGTCGCCGGCTCGGAGGTCGAGCGACGCCCGCTGCTGGCGGATCAAACTGGCGAGGCCGAGGATGACAAATCGGGCGGTGCCGGTGACGACGAGGTGGGCGCCGGGAAGATCCAGGATCTCTGACGAGTCCACTTCGAGCTTTTTCCATTTGCTAAGTTACAGTCAAATGGCAGACTGTTTTGATTTTCTGTGCGGTCTTTCCTGTATTATCATATTTGGCGACAGCAAACCTCGCAACTGTACGAGCCGATAATGTACTTTTATTTATGCTAGATTACTATGTTCTTTGTTTTCCTCATGCGAGTATTTTTCTAGTTGCGCTTGGCAACAAATAAAATGATTGGTACATAGAAATAATTTTTTAGTATGAATACAGCAACGCTATGATAAATCACCGTTGGAACTCAGTAAAACGACTGTCTGCAAATTTCTAACACTATGTAGTTAAGCAACCAACACTCAAATGTGGCGAAATTGGGGCAACCAACTCACTGTTATTGGGACAACCAACTCACTGAAGTTGGGGCAACCAACTCACATTGATTGGGTCAACCAACTCACTAATTGGGGCAACAAACTCACTGTTATTGGGGCAACAAACTCACTCTAATTGGGGCAACCAACTCGCTGTCATTGACTCATTGGGGCAACCAACTCGCTGTCATTGACTCATTGGGGCAACCAACTCAATATAATTGGGGCAACCAAATCACTGTTAATGGGGCAACCAACTCACTGTAATTGGGGCAACCAACTCACTGTAATTGGGGCAACCAACTCACTCACTGTTATTGGGGCAACCAAATCACTGTTATTGTGGCAACCAACTCACTGTTATTGGGGCAACCAACTCAATATAATTGGGGCAACCAAATCACTGTTATTGGGGCAACCAACTCACTGAATTTGGGGCAACCAACTCACTCACTGTTACTGGGGCAACCAACTCAATATAATTGGGGCAACCAACTCACTGTTATTGGGGCAACCAACTCAATATAATTGGGGCAACCAACTCAATATAATTGGGGCAACCAACTTACTGTTATTGGGGCAACCAACTCACTGAATTTGGGGCAACCAACTCACTCAGCTAGCAATTAACCGGCATCAACAAAGTAGCAATCCAAGAACAAAATTAGGACCACTTTTCCACACATTCATCATACAAAACATTATCATCGGCATCTTCAAATTAATACTTTAAAGTTATTACTAATTTTATTACAAAAAACCTACAATAGCAGGTTACTTTATGCCAAGCATAACAAATAAAGAGAAACAACAGAAAGATAGAAACGTTAAAAGGGATCAGACAGAAAAAACATAGCCAATATGCAATAAAACTAATTATCCAGATCTGCTTTGTGCACCTCTAACTAATACAATAATATAATCAAAGAGAAAATTTATAAGTTCATAAGATTTTCTAAAAAGTACATAACAGTTGCGCTTGGCAACAAATAAAATGATTGGTACATAGAAATAATTTTTTAGTATGAATACAGCAACGCTATGATAAATCACCGTTGGAACTCAGTAAAACGACTGTCTGCAAATTTCTAACACTATGTAGTTAAGCAACCAACACTCAAATGTGGCGAAATTGGGGCAACCAACTCACTGTTATTGGGACAACCAACTCACTGAAGTTGGGGCAACCAACTCACATTGATTGGGTCAACCAACTCACTGTAATTGGGGCAACCAACTCACTGTTATTGGGGCAACAAACTCACTCTAATTGGGGCAACCAACTCGCTGTCATTGACTCATTGGGGCAACCAACTCGCTGTCATTGACTCATTGGGGCAACCAACTCGCTGTCATTGACTCATTGGGGCAACCAACTCAATATAATTGGGGCAACCAAATCACTGTTAATGGGGCAACCAACTCACTGTAATTGGGGCAACCAACTCACTGTAATTGGGGCAACCAACTCACTCACTGTTATTGGGGCAACCAAATCACTGTTATTGTGGCAACCAACTCACTGTTATTGGGGCAACCAACTCAATATAATTGGGGCAACCAAATCACTGTTATTGGGGCAACCAACTCACTGAATTTGGGGCAACCAACTCACTCACTGTTACTGGGGCAACCAACTCAATATAATTGGGGCAACCAACTCACTGTTATTGGGGCAACCAACTCAATATAATTGGGGCAACCAACTCAATATAATTGGGGCAACCAACTTACTGTTATTGGGGCAACCAACTCACTGAATTTGGGGCAACCAACTCACTCAGCTAGCAATTAACCGGCATCAACAAAGTAGCAATCCAAGAACAAAATTAGGACCACTTTTCCACACAAATTCATCATACAAAACATTATCATCGGCATCTTCAAATTAATACTTTAAAGTTATTACTAATTTTATTACAAAAAACCTACAATAGCAGGTTACTTTATGCCAAGCATAACAAATAAAGAGAAACAACAGAAAGATAGAAACGTTAAAAGGGATCAGACAGAAAAAACATAGCCAATATGCAATAAAACTAATTATCCAGATCTGCTTTGTGCACCTCTAACTAATACAATAATATAATCAAAGAGAAAATTTATAAGTTCATAAGATTTTCTAAAAAGTACATAACAGTTACAGAAGAGGTCTCCGGGTCCCTGTAGAGTTGCAGACAATATCCAGTTGCACCGCCAGTACCCAGTTGCCTTACCGCAGCAAAATAGAAACTTCTGTACAGCAGGTTAGCAAAGAAATATGAGAATGAAATCGAAACAAAAAATACAGCTAGTCAACTAGGAGAAGCGCATTACTGCAATAAGAAAATTCGGGTGAACTTATAAGCAGGGAGATATTTGTACGATTGATTTCGAATAGTTTCCAAAAAATTTCATCGAAAGGCTAACAGACAAATTTGTTGCTATGCGGAAATAAGAATTTTTTCTATTATAGCCATAATGTTTCTATGGGAATTTGATTGTTATTTTCAAAATTATGCCGACAGGAAATTTGTGTCTGGGTAGAGGCGAATTTTCTAAACACAGTTGCTTTACAGAAATTTGTTTTTTTGGTATTTTGGTTTTAAGGAACTCAATTTGTTGCTATGCGGAACTCAATTTGTAACTATGCGGAACTTAATTTTTTGCTATGCGGAACTTAATTTGTTGCTATGCGGAACCAATTTGTAACTATGCGGAACTCAATTTGTTGCTATGCGGAACTTAATTTGTAGCTATGCGGAACTCAATTTGTAACTATGCGGAACTCAATTTGTTGCTATGCGGAACTTAATTTGTAGCTATGCGGAACTCAATTTGTTGCTATGCGGAACTTAAGTTGTTGCTATTCGGAACTTAGTTTGTTGCTATGCGGAAGTTAAGTTGTTGCTATGTGGAACTCAAGTTGTTGCTATGGGGAACTTAATTTGTTGCTATGCGGAAGTTAAGGTGTTGCTATGCGGAAGTTAAGGTGTTGCTATGCGGAACTCAAGTTGTTGCTATGCAGAACTCAAGTTGTTGCTATGCAGAACTCAAGTTGTTGCTATGCGGAACTCAATTTGTTGCTATGCTGCTGCGATTGTGAACTTAACCTATTCGAATGCTGTTGCTATGCGGAACTGCAGGCGTTAAAAATGGTTTTTATGCTATTCAAATGCTAAATTTGGGATCGCATTTTGTTGCTAAGCAAGCCATTGTTTTTTTTACGAGACCCGCACGGGTTTCTATGCTGCCTGAATGCGAAGAAGCCGCTCGCAGTTCCGGGCTCAGTTTTTCCTAAGGCTCCGGGCCCGGTGCCGGCGATGCCGTGCGGCGGCCGCCGACAGAGCAGCCGCCGCTGCCGCCGCTTTCGTCGCGGCCGTTGAAGACGACGACGCGGACGAGGGCGGCGCCACAGCGAGCTTCGGCTGGCGAAGCGCCTGTCGAGGATCGAAGCCCGCAGCTGCAGCGCCGGAGAAGCCGTTGAGACGTCGGCGGCGGCTGCTCAGCCGATCGGCGGTGTCCCTCAGCGAGTAGGACGGCCGGCGCCTCGGCGCGGTGGCGCCGTTCAGCTGCAAGTCGGCGACGACGCCAGGAGCTGCAGTGGACAGCGCCAGCTGGGAAGCCGCGGTCAGCTGCGTCGGAGTCGACACCGCGTTCGGGCAAGTCGACGAAGCCGACGGCGTCAACGTCGAGGTTGGCGGCAACTGCAGCGACACATCGGACTGAGGCGCCGATCGGCTGGCGGCGCGGGCAGCGAAGGCGCCGCAGCCGCGTAGCTCGCAGGTTTCGCACTCGCACTGACATTATGGGGAAGCCGGGTTAGGGTCACGTTGGTGCACAACTTGACCTGATAAACCCCCTTGAATGCCTCCAGGCACCCCCTGATAAACCCCCTTAAGAGTCTCCAGGCACCTCGCATAAACCCTCTTAAATGTCGCGAGGCACCCGATAAACACCCTTAAGTGTCTCCCCAGATACCCTCCCTGTCGTTCCAGACCCAACCACCCTCCACCGAGACGCTCCAGCAGCGCCCGCGGCCACCCCCACCCCAAGGCGAGCCCAGCCAACCTGAGAGTTGCCCCGGCCAAAGAAATCCGGCCCGTAGTGCAGCAGCACCTCCTGGCCCCGTTTGATGGGCCGCACAGTCCGATAATAGTGAGCCGCCGGGCCGCCGGCGCATGATGAAGAAGCGGACGGATGCTGGGCAAGCTCCACGTTGGGCTCGCAGTCGTGATTGATGTAGGCGGCCGGCCCTAGCCAGAGCTGGGAGCGCTGCCTCCTGCTGGAATAGATCACTGAAAAATCGTTGACACCAGGCCGCAGGTAGTGCTGCTCATCGTCCGGTGTCAAGTCGGCGGCGCAGCCAATCAGCATGGAGACGGGCTCGCCGGCTGGCCAATCGCGAGTTGACACGATGCGCGCGCCTGTGCCCTGCTCGTGACGGTAGCTGGCGGCGGGAGAATTTTTGAATCGGAATTGCGCAATCAGTGGATAAGCTGTGACAGCGACTTGAAGAAAAATGCTCAATTGAGACAGTTTTGATCCACAATGGGGAAATCGTCGGACAAGTTTTGATCCTCAATGGGGAAATCGTCGGAAAAGTTTTGATCCTCAATGGGGAAATTGTCGTACATTTTTGATCCTCAATGGGGAAATCGTCGGAAAAGTTTTGATCCTCAATTGGGAAATCGTCGGACAAGTTTTGATCCTCAATGGGGAAATCGTCGGAAAAGTTTTGATCCTCAATTGGGAAATCGTCGGACAAGTTTTGATCCTCAATGGGAAAATCCTCGGACAAGCTTTGATCCTCAATGGGGAAATTGTCGTACATTTTTGATCCTCAATGGGGAAATCGTCGGACAAGTTTTGATCCTCAGTGGGGAATCGATGGACAAGTTTTGATCCTCAATGGGGAAATCGTCGGACAAGTTTTGATCCTCAATGGGGAATCGTCGGAAAAGTTTTGATCCTCAATGGGAAATCGTCGGACAAGTTTTGATCCTCAATTGGGAAATCGTCGGACAAGTTTTGATCCTAAATTATGAGGCAATTCCATTGCTCATATGACGGATTGCTCACCGATCGCAACGCTGAATCTGCACCCCAGACCTGGGATCGAACAGGTGCAAATAGCGGAACAGGTGCAAACGGAGGTTGGGATCGGATCTGGCGGCCTCGTCCAGGCAGCATTTCTGGCCGCTGATGGGGTCGCCGAACACGAGGCTGCGGTAGGCGGCCTCATAGTCTGTGTCGCAGCAGAATCGCTCGATAACTTTGCGCCAGAAGCGGCGCAGATGCCGGGAGCTGCGAAATGTGTCCGACATTTTGTGACTATCAATGTCCAGGTAGGCGTCCACCACCATTGAATTGGCCAGATCGTCCAGGTCACCAAGCTGCCGGGCCGACAGACCGCCGGTGTACAGGCACGGCTCCACCGGCTGCTGATGGTCCAGCTGAGGAGGGCGCAGGTGAACTGGCATTGGCCAATAGCTAGGCTGTAGTTTTATGCTGCATCCTGATCATTTATAGCTGCTTATTGATTTCCTATATGTCAGCATCATTTTCTCTAAACTAATAGATAGAATAGTTACATTAGAGAACAAGCAAAAGTTGCAAGATTCGTTAAAGATTGCCCTAAATGAAGCCTATAAATCAAATATAATATTAAACTAGCTTTTAACTCACCTACATCTAGGTAGGTATTACACAAAAAAGTCAAGATTGAAGCTATAGTTAAAAGCATTTAGCAAAAAACCAAATAAATAACTTAAATCATATACCAATTTAAGTGCTAAGATATTCTTTTTGGGTTAAAAAATTAAAAAATCTATAAACTAGGTAATTGACTTATTTAGTATTCATGGGGAAAGGGACACATGCCCCATGTGCCCCTCTAAATCTGCCATTGCTTCAGTCCAATTTCACAATACTGCAATATTTTTTCTTGATATAGGTAAGCTGGGCAATATAAGGAAGGGTGTATTAGATACAGCTAATTTTGAGGGAAAAAATAAATCAATAGATAAACTAAAAAATTAATTAGATATATTCCAAAATAAAAAATAACATTGTTTGTAAAAAATAGATAAAAAGGCATTATATTCAAAACAAAAAATTAATATTTATAATAGCTAAAAATACCTAAGTTATAATATTTTTATAATTTTATAATATTTTTATAACTTGAATCTAGACTCTGATACACACACACATACACACACACACACACACACACACACACACTCACACACACTAACAGTAACACATTAATTTTATCGAAAAATTAAGTAATTTTTACAAGAAAAGTATACTTTAAGCACAGCATATGGTCATATTTGTCTTATGCAATTTATTTTATTAAAAATTGCATTATTCATTTTTTGAAGGCCCCTATCAAAATATATTATAATTTCCCAGACAAAAAATTGAACAAATATTTCTATGTAGAAAAACGTGCTATAAATACTGCTTGACCGATACAGTTGCCATAAAATAGTAATAGGTTATAACTGTCAAAAATTAAAAGTAACCTAAATTGAATAAAAAACTCCATGAAAAAACATGCGCACGAAAAGATACGGTCATTGTTAACGCAGATCATTATGTACAATGTTATTTAAAAATATAAGTAAATTTAGAACAAAAATATAAAATTTCTAGACATCCTTTGCAGGCAGTAAAAAGCGTAAGTGATTAACTATGCCTAAAATATACTTCTTTTGCTTAAAATGTTGCGTCTAGATACCAACATATTTAAATTTGTTTTTTACACAATTTTATTTCTTGTAATCAAGTTAAAAGAAGGTACTAGCTTCGACAAGGTTTAAGACAAGTCACTGAGGCATAGTTTTTTCTTTATATTGAAAACCAACATATTTTTTAAAAGAATCAACATGCGTAGCCAGGTTTTCTTGACGATTCTTCTGGCTAGCGCAATAGCTACTGCGGTATGGTCTCATGATCTTCTTTACAAGCCAGTTCAACGCAATCCTTTTGAAGAACTGCCAGATACCATTCCAATTTTTAAAAAGATTCCTGCTTTCAAAAGATCCCAGCCATTGCACCTGCCAAACCTTAAATCGTCAACATCGCACGGTAATAGATGCTCAGATGGTGAAAATAAGTGTCTTCTTAGTACCGGACAAGAGGGCTGCTGTCCGTATGAGAACGGCGTTTGTTGTGCTGATAAGTTAACCTGCTGCCCACAAGGACACCAATGTAATATTAAGGATGGAACCTGCGTTGCTAAGCAAGTCCAAGATGTCGGTGCAGTTGTTTGTCCTGATGGTCAGAGCCAGTGTCCTGACGGGTCGACGTGCTGCAAACTGCAGTCAGGAGATTACGGATGCTGTCCTTTGGAGAAAGCTACCTGCTGCAGCGACGGTGTGCACTGCTGTCCGAACGGCTACAAGTGTGATGTGTCAGCTGGTACCTGCACTAAGGGCGATATTGTGCACGCCTTGACAAAGACTAAGACAAAGACAAAGAGCAAGTCCGTTGTGTGTCCTGACGGTCAGAGCCAGTGCCCTGACGGGTCGACCTGCTGCAAACTGCAGTCAGGAGATTACGGATGCTGTCCTTTGGAGAAGGCCACCTGCTGCAGCGACGGTGTGCACTGCTGTCCGAACGGCTACAAGTGTGATGTGTCCGCTGGTACCTGCACTAAGGGTGATTTTGTGCACGCCTTGACAAAGACTAAGACAAAGACAAAGAGCAAGTCCGTTGTGTGTCCTGACGGTCAGAGCCAGTGTCCTGACGGTTCGACGTGCTGCAAGCTTCAGTCAGGAGATTACGGATGCTGTCCTTTGGAGAAGGCCACCTGCTGCAGCGACGGTGTGCACTGCTGTCCGAATGGGTACAAGTGTGATGTGTCCGCTGGTACCTGCACTAAGGGTAGTATCGTCCATACATTGACAAAAACAAAGAGCAAGTCCGTTGTGTGTCCTGACGGTCAGAGCCAGTGCCCTGACGGGTCGACCTGCTGCAAACTGCAGTCAGGAGATTACGGATGCTGTCCTTTGGAGAAGGCCACCTGCTGCAGCGACGGTGTGCACTGCTGTCCGAACGGCTACAAGTGTGATGTGTCAGCTGGTACCTGCACTAAGGGTGATTTTGTGCACGCCTTGACAAAGACTAAGACAAAGACAAAGAGCAAGTCCGTTGTGTGTCCTGACAGCCAGAGCCAGTGTCCTGACGGTTCGACGTGCTGCAAACTGCAGTCAGGAGATTACGGATGCTGTCCTTTGGAGAAAGCTACCTGCTGCAGCGACGGTGTGCACTGCTGTCCGAACGGCTACAAGTGTGATGTGTCCGCTGGTACCTGCACTAAGGGTGATTTTGTGCACGCCTTGACAAAGACTAAGACAAAGACAAAGAGCAAGTCCGTTGTGTGTCCTGACAGCCAGAGCCAGTGTCCTGACGGTTCGACGTGCTGCAAACTGCAGTCAGGAGATTACGGATGCTGTCCTTTGGAGAAGGCCACCTGCTGCAGCGACGGTGTGCACTGCTGTCCGAACGGCTACAAGTGTGATGTGTCCGCTGGTACCTGCACTAAGGGTGATTTTGTGCACGCCTTGACAAAGACTAAGACAAAGACAAAGAGCAAGTCCGTTGTGTGTCCTGACAGCCAGAGCCAGTGTCCTGACGGTTCGACGTGCTGCAAACTGCAGTCAGGAGATTACGGATGCTGTCCTTTGGAGAAGGCCACCTGCTGCAGCGACGGTGTGCACTGCTGTCCGAATGGGTACAAGTGTGATGTGTCCGCTGGTACCTGCACTAAGGGTAGTATCGTCCATACATTGACAAAAACAAAGAGCAAGTCCGTTGTGTGTCCTGACGGTCAGAGCCAGTGCCCTGACGGGTCGACCTGCTGCAAACTGCAGTCAGGAGATTACGGATGCTGTCCTTTGGAGAAGGCCACCTGCTGCAGCGACGGTGTGCACTGCTGTCCGAACGGCTACAAGTGTGATGTGTCCGCTGGTACCTGCACTAAGGGTGATTTTGTGCACGCCTTGACAAAGACTAAGACAAAGACAAAGAGCAAGTCCGTTGTGTGTCCTGACGGTCAGAGCCAGTGTCCTGACGGTTCGACGTGCTGCAAGCTTCAGTCAGGAGATTACGGATGCTGTCCTTTGGAGAAGGCCACCTGCTGCAGCGACGGTGTGCACTGCTGTCCGAATGGGTACAAGTGTGATGTGTCCGCCGGTACCTGCACTAAGGGTAGTATCGTCCATACATTGACAAAAACAAAGACCAAATCCGTTGTGTGTCCTGACGGTCAGAGCCAGTGCCCTGACGGGTCGACCTGCTGCAAGCTTCAGTCAGGAGATTACGGATGCTGTCCTTTGGAGAAGGCCACCTGCTGCAGCGACGGTGTGCACTGCTGTCCGAACGGCTACACGTGTGATGTGTCCGCCGGTACCTGCTCCAAATCTGGCTCCCTGGCCAGCCGTGCCAAGCTATCCAGCTGTTGCACCTTCTTCTCTGGTTCGATTCTCTGCTGCAAGAACGGTCTGGTTTGCAACCCGAAGACTTATCAGTGCAGCGCTCCGCAGTCTGGCGTTGATCAAGTTGCCACCACTGAGCCCGTCAAAGCAGCTGAGCCTAGGGGCTCTGGTCACGTGTCCATGTTCGCCGCCCAGAGGCGTCTGGTTGCCTGCGCCGCTGGTCTTAACTGCGGCAGCAAGTCAACCTGCTGCATCACCGACTCCGGCACTCCGAGATGCTGCGGTCATCCTCATGTACGTCTGCGCTTTAGCTTACCAAGTGTCTATTTAGATTAGTTTGTCTTAATAAACCAGAACATGAACTTTAGAACTCTATTTCAAACCTTTCCAGGGCGTCTGCTGCGCCGGCGGCTCCACCTGCTGTCCGCGCGGGTTCTCCTGCGCCTCCAATGGCAAGTGTGTCGCCTCGACCTCGGCCCCGCTGCCGTGAGGCGCTGAGATCTGTCTGACTGTCGGTGATTGATAGTTTTTTTTTCATCCGAAGTTGCAGTGCTTTGCAGTGAAACTTTTTCATTAGTAATGAACCTGATTGAGTAGGTGGTAGTAGCTGTTACCGTATGCTTCGCCGTTATTCCAGATTTTTACTGTTAATTTGAAGTTTAATGAAGAAACTCATGCGTATCCATGTGCGTGAATTACCTACTGAGACTTCGATCTCTGCTCCGCCCCCTGATCTTATCTCTGCCCCCTGATCTCTTCTCCGCCCCTTGATCTCTGCTCCGCCCACTGATCTCTGCTCCGCCCCCTGATCTCTTCTCCGCCCCTTGATCTCTTCTCCGCCCCTTGATCTCTGCTCCGCCCACTGATCTCTGCTCCGCCCCCTGATCTCATCTCCGCCTCTGATCTCTGCTCCGCCCCCTGATCTCATCTCCGCCCCTTGATCTCTTCTCCGCCCCTTGATCTCTGCTCCGCCCACTGATCTCTGCTCCGCCCCCTGATCTCATCTCCGCCTCTGATCTCTGCTCCGCCCCTTGATCTCTTCTCCGCCCCCTGATCTCATCTCCGCCCCTGATCTCTGCTCCGCCCCTTGATCTCTTCTCCGCCCCTGATCTCATCTCCGCCCCCTGATCTCTGCTCTGCGGTGCCACTATCAACAACTTTGTAACCAAGATCTTGTTATAATAGAAAAGGTCATAAATTTTTCCCTAAAACTGATTCGCCTTTTTTGATTAAAATTTAATGTTTTACAACGCAACGAAATATTTTTGGTCGGAATTGTCCTGTTTTTTTTGTTTCCATGATATTCAGAAACTGAGGGAATAACATTTTTATTGGAATAATTCATAATTTGCACTATTGTTTTCGTAAGTAGTAACAGTTTGAGTAATTATTGTCATTTGAAGTGCCGTTTTCAATGCGCGCAGTGTAACAATCTCTTAGCTAAAAAAGCGAATATGTAATCAGCGTCTCTTGCAGTTACAGTAACTATTGTTTTCAATCAAGTTTATGTCGTAATTGCCTTCACACTGATTAATTACATCAGCGATATTTTTCAATTTCGTATTTTGTTGTAATTTTTTTTCAAGGCCAAACACTAATAATAAAATTTTACCGGTTTCTCCATTGATTAGCTTACCTACGAGTAATTTTTCATTCAAATTCGTGCCGGAGTTTTTAGTAAATTTTTGACTGACTCTCCAATCTATCTTTACCAAACCTCGAAACTCAAGCATGACAAGCTTAAATTTGACACAGGATAAGTCTAAGGATGACTTTGCGCGTTGGAATTCGGTTTAGAACTAGATATTTAATCCGAACTTTCACTGCAATTGCGAAAGTCTGAACTGAATTTCTGCAGCATAATGTTGCCGCTATACATTTTGCTTCAATAGCTCTGAAAGTTCCACCTTATCTAATCAATACCCTGGCTAAACCCCTGGGCCAGAATTAAGTTTGACGATAAAGTTATACAGTAAATATCGCCAATTGCAATAATTTTCGTACATGTCCGAGTAAGTGACAGTAAAAATATTCTGATAAACTCTGGTCCAATTTTGTCCAGTATTCTTATCTATCTCGAATCGAGCCCTCAAGAAATGAGAGTTGTGTGACTTTACATCTAAATGTACGTGTATACAGAAGACTAAACTTGTCACAATTACTGAAGGCATTTTTCTTAGCCATGCGATCAAGTGCATGGTGCATCTGCCAAGTACTAAAGAAAAATAAAAGTGAAACTGTGGCTGTTTAGATTCAGAAGCAAATTTTGTTGCTCAGTTTGATGAAAAAGCATTCTAATGTTTAGCTTGGCTGTGCATTGTTCTGCTGCTCTCTGTTTATGTTTCACATTCTGTGTGAAATATACTTAGCATTAGTGAAACATACTAATGCTGATCCGGCACGCCCAAGCGTGCAGAATTGACGTTGTCTATGGCAAATTCTTATGAATCAAATGAGAATGAGATTCATGAACGCTAACTCGTGCGTCTATGGCAGAAAGCACTCGTGTTTGTGCCAATGACGCACTCGTTAGCGTTCAATAATCCTTACAGTGAGGCAAGTTTGGCTAGTTAGCCACGACACAGCATCCTTCCCGAGCCTTCTATTTTTCAAAGCAAGATTCGGATGCCCCTGGCTCGTTTTCTAACGTCTTTATGATCTCTTCCTGACAAGTCTGCTGAAAATCGTTTCATTTTTTTAAGTCTCTAAAATAATCCCTATTTATCTCTACAGTGCTATGCTTACATACCCTGATAGCCCTGATAGCTACTTCGTACTTTATTACTTATTGTTGTATTCTGTAATGCGGCATCCCAGCACCCACAAATTTCCCTTTAGTTTTTTTTCACAAGAGATTTATCACATTTATCAATGGCAGTTCAGGCCTGACATTCAAAGCAAATATCTTTTAACGAACTTGCTATTAAAATGCTACTTCACAATTTCAAATCCAACGCAACTAAAAAGTAGTATGTAAAGCTTTTTAATCTCCGCATTTGCATGCAAACTGAAATCGAATGAGATGATTAAGCTTCAATGAAACCGATTAAAGCTTCACCACGTGACATCCAATCACTAAGTGGCGAACAGTTATTAGTCGAAGATCTCGTAGTACTTCAAAGGCGCCTCTCCTGGCGTGAACAGAACGCATGGCAGAATCCAGCCGTAGGGCGTCCAGCCCTCCTTGTGCAGGCGGCTGCTGAAGGTGCGCGGATCCTGGAACGGCCTAGTCGGGTCCAGCTGCACCTTGCCAAACTTAGCCATGTCCTCGCGACGCGCGCCGCCCTTCTTTGGCAGTTGGAATTTCGGCGCCGGCGGCTTTGTTTGATCCGGCGTCGTCTTGGCTTTGTCGGCGTTGCTGGCGTTTTCCGGTGGACTGCCCGCGCAGCCGCTTGTCTCGGAGCGCTGGACAGCCTCGTCAGCCATATGAAGCCTTTTTAGGGACTTATTCTTGGGCCTTGAACTCCCAATGGCATTCGAATAAATTTTCCGAGTTCGTGAGCCGGTTTGACCGTGTGAGCTGCTTGCACTAATAACTATTCGTGGCCAATCTATGGCAAACAGCTCGATTATATGAATAATAATACACTGAAACGGGGAGATAGTCTATGCGTAAACTCCGAGGCGAAGCCGAGTCAAATTTAATACACGGCCTTTTCCTTCATCCATCGCCCCAGGAATCTATTTATAGCAGAAAAGAATCCCCGGCGGAGAAAATACTCTGCGCTCGCTCAGAACTTAGTCTATTGTTTAAAATCACACTAAAACTTCTGTCTATGGTAGCGGAGTTACAACACTGAGTAACACTAGCGAGTTAGCAAGGCGAACAGGCAAAGGGTATTAAATAGAATAAAAGAAGCCAGTGTAAGCGAGAAATAGCGAAGTAAGCAGAATTCTTAATAAGTGAGGAAATATTATGTTAGCGGTTGTGGATCACTAGGACTTAGTGGCGAGTATAGGGGACGAAGCGTTAAATTAGTTAAAGTTAAACAGTGGAATTTAAAAAAGTAGCGCACGAAAAGGAAATGTTAGGCATGGTTCAAAACTGAGGATGAGCTGCAGTCCCGTCTCCAAGAAACAAGGCAGCATTGCGAACTACAATTGCTTGTATCTATTACTCATCGAGACTAAGCAAACAACGAAGACAAGCTCAGTACAATTTGGTTAAAACTAGTGAGCTACCAGCTCAGTGCAAGCATATATTTAGCCTGAGAGCCTCAAGCGGCTCAGAAGTCAGGTCTCAGTCAGCCAAGTCAAAGTCAAAGCCAAGCGCTTCAGTTCTGCTTCAGCGGCGGCTTGTCGGGCAGCTGCGGGATGGCCAGGCCGTACTGGGCGGCCAGCCTCTTAAACACGGTGATGTGGAAGAAGCCCATCAGCACCTCCATGTCCTTGTCGGTGAGCTGCCTCGGAATCTCCTTGCGCTCGATGGTGGTCTTCTCGTAGATGCCTCCGACGTAGGACTTGTGGTTCTGGATGTACTGCACGTTGGGCGCCAGGATGAAGGCCTGGGCGACGTTCACCACGATGACGTTGTACTTGCCGTCGCCGCGGTTCGCGCACACGACGTCGACGAACTGCACGCGGCTGGTGGAGGACCGGTCAGCGTTGAAGGCGATCTCGAAGTCGTTCCAGGTCTGCGACTCGGCCATAGAGCCGATGATGATGGCGTCCTCGACATTCTTGAACACATCGGTGTTCAGGTTGATGAGGCGGGGAAGTACGCTGAGGTAGGGGCCAATCAGGTTCGCTTGGTTGATGCCCTGGGTCACCGAGGTCTTGGCGGTCTGCTCGTAGCGGGAGAAGCCCTCGCCGGCGACCTCCTTGATGATGGAGCTGGTGCTGGTGGTCTTGAACATGTTGATCACCTTCGGGACGATGTCGAGGCCGGCGCTGATGATGCCGATGACGGTCAGCGGGTCGACGAAGGGCTGCTCCAGGCCGGGGACCTGGATGTCCAGCATCCTGGCGAAGCGACCGAGAGCGGCCTGGCAGAAGAAGGACTTCAGCAGCTCGACATCCTGCAGCTTCAGCTTGGCGGGAATGCGCTCCACGCGGATGTTGGCGCGCTGCACCAGACCCCACAGGTAGCTCTTGCGCTCCTCAATCAGCACAATGTCGGGAGCCAGCTGGAAGGAGCTCTTGAAGTCGGCGATCATGAAGTCGTAGGTGTCGTGGTCCAGGTCGCGGTGGCCCAGCACGCAGACGTACTTGCAGTTGGAGCCGCTGTTCTGGTCGAAGATGATGTCAATCAGGCTCCAGTCGGTGTTGTCGGCGAACTTGATGATGTCCATGCTGGCCAGGAAGCCGTCGCGCTTGTCCTTCCTGATCTCCAGGCTGTCGGCCAGGTAGGCGGCGAAGCCGTCAAAGTTGTCGGCGTCGACACCCTCGATGGCCTGCATGGAGGCGGACTGGCTGTAGTGGGTGTAGCCGTTGTTGGTCACCCTCTGCAGCTCGACCGGCAGGGCGGTGCTCTTGGAGTCGATGAGGTTCTTGATGCTCGGGAAGCGCTCGGCCCAGGTCTTGATCTTCTCGCGCAGGGCGCGGGTGTAGGGCTCGGGGGCGCGGTACTCGCGCTGCTTGGGCTGGAAGTCGTAGCCGTAGTAGTTGTCGGCGCTGAACGTCTCTGAAAGGTGGCGGCGGTTGAGGGGCGGCGCATTGAGCGGCGGGGAGAGCAGCTGAGGGCGGCGCATTGAGCGGCGGGGAGAGCAGCTGAGGGGCGGCGCATTGAGCGGCGGGGAGGGCAGCTGAGGGGCGGCGCATTGAGCGGCGGGGAGAGCAGCTGAGGGCGGCGCATTGAGCGGCGAGGAGAGTAGCTGAGGGGCGGCGCATTGAGCGGCGGGGAGAGCAGCTGAGGGACGGCACATTGAGCGGCGGGGAGAGTAGCTGAGGGGCGGTGGACTTACCAGCGGCCGCCAGGGCGGCGAGGGACAGCACAATGAGGAGCTTCATGGCGTGCAGGAAATCGAGGTTCACTCGAAAGCTGAGGTTTTTAGGGCACAAACTGGCTTGTTTTTATAGGCTTGCTCGGAGCGATCCCAACTCGCAGCTTGCGGCTCGGCAACTCCTGGGAACGGGCGCGGCTGGCGAGCCCGGGAGCTGTCAAATATTCCTACCGAGCTCCCAACGAATTCCTTGACAGGCTGATTTCTGCTGCTGTACCACTTGAGCTGGTGGGTTGTCAGCGAGGCATTCTCATAAATCTGCGATAGCGTCACCTGTCAGAAGTCGCTCTGCATGCCAAGCCTCAGTCCGCTGGCGGCTATCAGCGGCCGCGCCTATAAACTGGTAAATCAAGCGCAAATTAGTCGAAAAAAAATCGAACCAGTTTAGCCGTTTTATGCTGACGGAATTTACCGAGATTTTTCCGTTGGAGAAGCACGACAGAGATAGCGCTTGATTGTTTCGGGGTTTTTTACACCATAGGGCATAGTATTATTGAATGATGGGACCGCATAACAGAGGTTTTCCGAACCCCTTTTGCCCCCCCCTTTGGCTACGCCCCTATACTGCAATTGATTATTTTGTGAAGTTTTGCGTGTGAGTTTAGCGCAGGGTACAATGTTAATGCATCAGAACCAACTATCATTAAGGCTAATTCACCAAGTTCAACAAAAATTGCGCAATTATTCTAGTGGCCACAGCTGATCTCAGCTCACCGCTAGCATGTACACCTGATTGCAGGAATGCAGCCATAGTTTTCATATCGTCGTGAAACAACAAACAAACAAGCAAGAAACAACGAGTGATTAATTGAATTAGAGCTGACAAAACTCATTAATACTTTAGTTTTTTCTGTGGATAGATTAATTTGTTACCAACGGGCTGGTATGAAGCCCCTCGCATCTCGCTGCCTCAACTTGCCTTCGTACTGTGAAAAATTATGACTGTTTGATACTTTAGATAAGTCTCGAGCTGAATCATGAAGCGCACTCGTAGCCTTTCAACAGAGACGTGACCTACCACATTTGCACACGTGAGGGTTGGCTACGTCTGGACAAAAAAGCAGAACTTTCGCAAAGGCTTCGTGCGCATATGCAAGCTGATAAACTAGCTCCATGAGAGACGAGCATATGGACCTTCCGGATATCTTGTGGGCTGCAGTGCACGACTCAGTGGTAGTAAGCAGTGGATGCAGGCCTCCAGGCAGCAGCGGATCCGACTGCTGAAGCTGCGCATAGAAGAATCGCAGCTGAAGTCGGAGTTCGCCCAGCTTCGGCTCGGCCTTGAGGAGCCACACGATTTGCCCGATCGATGAATTGCTGAATTTTTTTAACTGGAGTAGCTCAGCCCGGGGTTGGTTCTCACCATGACGTTGTGCCGTTGTGTGACGTTGACGCTTGTGGGCAAGTGTAAGCTTGTAACCTTCTTGGCCAGAGCAAAGCAATTCTGAAGAAATAGAAACAGAACGTGCTGGTGCTATCGCAAAAGCAACCAATTTTTATCCACTGATCTTTTTCTGCAAATGCAAAGAGTAACGGTTTGACGGCTTTCGTAATACTAAACGTCAAACCGTTAGACCGTTACTATTCGCATTCTAAGCATCAGGAGATGTTCGAGAAAATCTCGAATGAGCTCCGTCTTAGTCGGTATCGTCTCTGCCCTGTTGTGTTGCCCAAATACCATCGCTAGATGACCATCATGTTGCAGGCTTGAGGTTGCGTTTCAATGTCGATTATGCCTCTGTTGGCGTTGCCGCTGTGGCGAGCTTCTGCTGCCACCGCCTGAGCCACATAAAGCACGATTTGATTTTGAATATGTACGAGCGTAGTTCTGCATTGGTAAAATACAAATTTTGTATTTGTCTACGAAGCACATGTACTCTTAAAGGATTTACTGCACTAAATTTATCCCTATCTGCGTATGTCACCACGCAATCTTACACTGCTAACCTGCAATGCTCGTATACTGAATATAACTTTCACTAGCGCCTAACCGAAGAGCTCCATTTGTAGATAACTGCAGCCAATAGAAGAGTCGCGGCTTGCAGGCTTGTATCTATGCAATAGTTTATCAGTTCGGTAAGAGACAATGGTTTAATACGCCGCTCCACTAGGTTGGCTTGTCACAAAAAACTAAAAAATCTCCACGAAAATCGCCATGCACCGAGTCCTCGGTCTTCTGACCTCGCTGCTGCTCACTCTGTCCCTGGCCGAGTTCTCAGCTCAAGGCGCCTGTCCGAATGCAACCAACAAGCAAGTCCGCTTCGAACCGGTTCCCTCGCCAAGGCTGTGCTCCGATGATCTGCAGGCCGCTGAACGCATCAACTCCCAGTCTGTTGGCCAATGCGTGATGATTTGCGCCAGACGGCCAACCTGCAACTCGGTGAGCTTCTCCGCCACCCTTGGGCGCTGCTTCGTCTCCAACGAGACCGACTGCGCGCTGTCCGACTCACTGACTGTGTGGCGCAAGGTGGGACCAGGTGAGAGGGGGGCGAAGGGTCCGCTGTTCTTCGCCCAGTCTTTGATTTCAACAGTAATACATGTAGAAGCAGGTATTTCATTTGGCGGATCTTAGTTTAAAGCTTGGGAGCTGTTCAGGAATTTATGGAATTTTGCAGTGAAATCTTCGCCAGACAACTGGATGATCATCATAACTTTGGGATAAGCGTGAGAGTCGTACAGAGCCGTTGAATCACCCTAGAAAATGCAATAAGACAACGTGGCTTTCTAATTGACGGATCGCAATTTCCTAGAAAACAGAATATTGATCTAGAAAAAACATAATGTCAGAAAACAGAGGCGAGAGTAAACAAATGCATCGAAAAGCCTGTAAAAAATTATTCAGTGCGAAATCAGTCGGTCTAAATTTGAGACCAAATGCTGTATCCTGTATGTGGTTGCATGTTTATACATTTTTGACCTATCTTGCATGCAGATTAATCCTACCTTGGAGCTAATACTTTCAGGCGGCCCCAGCAACAATGTTTGTCAAATATTGATCAACGGCAGAGCGCACGCTCTAGTTCAGCGCAGGGCCCACAGCGCACCGAGCTTCGCTAGGAACTGGACTTCCTATGAGACGGGACTCGGGGACTGCAGCTCTGACTACTGGATTGGTAAAGACAATTCGCAGCTTGCTCTCTGACGTCATATTTTGGGATGGGATTTTACTTTATCAATGCTTTCTTTCAATTCTAATGTAATTGTCTACTTCAGTCTTATAGGTACTCAGCAAGCACCATCAAAAAAGCAACCTGCAGTCCATAGTTCTTGGCATGTACTTGTAGCAACTTTGTAGTGTACTGCATTTCGCGTAACTATAAAAGATTTTGATGCAAAATAAGAGACCTGATAGAGCATATGCTAAAAGCTAGCATGCATAAATGAGAAAGCATGGCAGCTGCGCGACAGAGTGGAAAATGCGACAGATGGGTTCAAAACTCATCCGATCTGTCTGTACGTGTGAAATTTGCTGCCGATCTGGAGAAAAGTTAGGAGAGGAAAAAATTTTTTAGTATTCAAGTTTAGCTTGTACCCATGCTCAAACTTTCACGACACCAATTATCCCAGCAACATTGAATAGCTACTTGCGCTTTTCTAATCCCAACGATAGTACTGTATGCGATGCTATTGTCTACCTGACACTAGCCAATTATCAAATCGTTTAGGTAACTTCGACTAAGAAAATTCTACGTACTCGTCATCATGGCGTTCCACGTACATTTACTCAGCAGTTAAAATCCTATTTACAGGCCTATTAGGCTTGCACAAGCTGACGAATCCTACTGGGAAGAATCTTAGAATCGAGCTGACCACACCTGGAGGTGCCAAGCACGTCCTATTATATTCTGGTTTCACTGTCGGTTCTGCTGCTAGCAAGTACTCGCTTAACTACAACGCCATGATTCTCAACAACGGTTCGAGTGTGGACCCGATGGCCTCAATGCGGGGCATGCCGTTTTCAACGTATGACAGAGACAGCACTAGCGATGGCTGCGCAACGAGCCTTCTTCAAGGCGGTTGGTGGATGCACAGGTGCGACACCCTGCAGCTGTTTCTCAATGGCGATCCGGCGTCCATCTCGGTCTGGCAGAAACTCTGGATCATGACAACCAATGGCTGGATGTACCCAACAGCCAGTCGGCTGCTCATTGAACTTTGATTACGTAACTGAACGATGGAGATTATTGGGTTGCGGATTTCTGGTGGCAGTGCAACCCTTACATACTGCAGTAGTTGTTTGGGCCGGGGTCATATTTAGAGTATGTCCGCTATCTCACACACAAAAGGGAAAATGTATTATTCTTTTTTAATAAATATTTGATATATCGCCCATGAACTCACATGAAAAATTTTCTTAAGATTTCTTCGAAAAGCTTTCTTTTACTTGTTGGGGATGCACTTTTATGCTCGCGTCGAACTAGTTCTTTGGCCATACCTTTTTGTCAACTTATGGGCAGTAGTTTATTGTTCATCCAGAATTTTTTGTATTTTATGACAGACCAGTAAACGTCGTTAGGTACTCTTTCTAGAGTCGCAAATCATTTTTCCAGACTAATTACCCCCCTTTTCACAGCTTTTATATAGGCACCAGTCTGGAAAACCCGTGACTGCAACGATTCTTTTGTTAATAATTTGACAGAAAGATAGTTCTTCCCCCCCCCTTGAGTCGATTTTCTCATTTTCTTTTTTTCGTTTAATTTTCACAGCCGTACTACTAAATTCTAAAAGTTCTACTCGTACTTCTACGTCTGCTGTTCGTAAGCTGTCTTTGCTTTTCTTTACGACATTCTGCAGCTGCGAAATACCATAAATAATGTTTGCTCACGGTTCATATATTCATAATGACACCTGAAAATGGACAAAGTCGTAAAACGATGCCAAAAATAATATCTACGATCGTATAAGCTACTTTTTTTCAACAGAGATGCTACAATTCAGAGTCAGAAAATATTTCGCTAATAATTTTCCTAGTCTGCACGATTAGGCCAGGTGTTTCAGCAGTCTAATTTATTTTTTCTTTTTCCTCTCCCATTTTTTGCGCAAATTATAGCATAATGCCAAGTTACAATTATAGCTACTACAAGTACTACTACTGCAGCCCCTTTGTTAAGCCCTTGTATATTAAAAACAATTTCGCCTTGAATTTTCGTTTTATTTAGCACAGAATCCATTATTCAAAAAAATTACAAGCCAAAAGCAAACATTTATTTTTGGACAAGTGTAAAAGTTTTTAAGTTGTGGACAAGTACTCGTTTTGTTGAAATATAGTATTGTAAGAAGTTTGCGAAGTTTTAAGTTTATTTGCAGTTTAGTACAGTAACATTTGTCCCTGACTGCCATCGTAATATAAGTAACAAAACTAAAATGAAAATTTCAATTCAGAATAAAAGAACAAGTAAAACTAAGCTTTAAAAGAAATTAAATAAGAATCAAATCATAAAAATCAATATAGATAGACTATAAAAATTTTCTATGCAAGCAGACTAGGTGCTGTAGGCGAAGTAAAAATGCTGTTAGTCCACTAAGCAAAAAGCTGATGAGTTTCAGTTAATCCCTCACTCCCTCTTGCAATATCCGTCTGATCCATCTTGCTTTAGTCATCTGAAACCGTGAAAAAAGAAAACTTTTTTTTAATTACAAAATATCTATCTAGTCGGACAGAGCGGCGCTGTCACGATATAAATTACTCAGCGAATGCAATAAGTTAGTCGTCAGCTGGTGGTTGCCATAGCGACGGGTAAACGGTTTAAAAAACATCATTGTAGAAAGCTTTATAAAAATCAACTAAGAGTTTAATTTTACACAATAATAGACTAATTACTTACAAGATAGTTCAGGATGGCGGCAGAAAATCTAAAATGCAAGGCAGTGGGTGGTCTTTGTTTAACAATAGTCTCTAACCATTAGTCTAAATGCATAAAGTAAAGCCCTAATAGAGATCAGAGAGGGCAAGTAAGTCGGCAGTTGGCTATTGCCATAGCGAAGAGTAAACAATAGGACATCATTTAGGAGCTTTTAAACTCAACAACAAATAAATTACAAACAAAGACTTACGGCTATAATAATTGACAAAGACTACTTGTCGCGTAAGCCTGAAAAAGCAGAGGACACAGAATTAATTAGCGTCAAACTAACTAAGCAGTACAACAATATTACTGATTAGAAAAAAGCCTAAATCAGAGAGGGCAAGTTAGTCGTCACTTGGCTAGTTGCCATAGCGACGGGTAAACGGTAGACATCCTTCATGTAGAATTGTTTATGATTCTAGCTCAATATATAATTAGCGATTTGAGGCACCCCGCAGTGCTGCACTACCACCCACTATTGAATGAATACGATGACCAATTTAGATACTACTAACCAGTGTCAACAATAAGTAGTAGGAGTAAAACTTACCACATTGGCCAGATACTGCAGACCCAGGCCCGTAGCTGAAAGAGTGCGTATATTATATAAGAAAATCTTAATTCTCTTGCAGTTAGGAAGTTATGTTTTTAAAACAGTCAAACAAACAAAAAATCAGAGAGGGCAAGTTAGTCGGCATGATGTGGCGGTTGCCATAGCGACGGGTAAACGAAAAACATCACGTAATGTAGCGTTTTTATTATTAAAAAAGACTCTATACAGCATACCAAAAATAAATATCCCATTCAGGACATTACTAAGGGCTCAGATAGCAAATCCTCATCAAGGAAGAAGCCAGCCTGCACGGGCGCTTGGCGCACCCAGCCAGCATCTGACGGTAATTCCAATCATCATGCAAAGCCCTAGCAAACTGATTACATTAGGGGACTGCTGGGTTAGGGTTAGGGTTAGGGTTAGGTAAAGTGCAAGCTGTCTCACCTGATCTATCACAGGTGTCACGTGACGTGCGCCGTAACGCAGCGGAAGATCAAAAAAGTTCCAGACTGAAAAAAAGTTAGTAAAACAATTTTTCATTACAAAATGACAAGCCAAAAACTTTAGAGCAAAATTTTCTTGCGCTGAAATCAATCAGAGAGGGCAAGTTACTCGTCATTTGGCGGTTACCATAACGACGTATATAAAAGATAAACATCATAGAAAAAATTAATAGGAAAAATTTAAGTACAAAAAATTAAACAGAAACAAAGACTTAAAGCTTGCCTCACAGACAAAGACCATATAGATTGCGAACGTTTTTGGCGATACTGAAAAATAAATACAGAGCAAAAAATTTAGAAATCCATAAAAAACCCACAGCAGTCACTACACAAGCGCACCCAACAGGTAATCAGAGAGGGCAAGTAAATCGTCACTTGGTGGTTGCCATAGCGACAATTAAACAAAGAACATCATGTCATTAAAATTGTTTCCCAATTGGTAGAAAAGAATGGACTCACCGCTTGGGTAGAAACAAAGACTAGCTCATCGCCGTTGGAAAATCTAAAATAATTTGATTAGAAATTAATTTTAAGCCGAAACAATAAATGTTAAAACAAATTTCATTGAAAAACAGAAATCAGAGAGGGCAAGTTAGTCGTCAGCTGGCGGTTGCCATAGCGACGGATAAACGGTTAAAAAAACATCATTGTGGAAAGATAAGAGAAATCATTTTAAAGTAGGTAATATTGTACATTCAAATAAATTACTTACTTGATTTTTCAGGACAGTTAGAAAACCTGAAAAACAAGAAAACGGTGGCCCATGGTTAAGCAGGGTATCTACATTTTGTCCATAAATAAAATTAATAAAAGACAAAGCTCTAAATAGCAATCAGAGAGGGCAAGTAAATCGTCAGTTGGTGGTTGCCATAGCGACGGGTAAACGATTAGAACATCATTATGGTAAATCTAAACAAAGGAAAATAAGAATGATTGGAAAAAAACAATAAAACTTACCGACTGACGTCTCAAGGATAGGCAAAACTATCTGATTGCGAATCATAATTATATGATTTGATTTGAGTCGGGACCCAAGCTGAAAGTATGAAAAAAGTAAACTCAATATTGGATTCTTTTGTTAAAGGTAGCCGTCTAATCTTATCTAGCTTCCTAAAATTAAGTTCTAAACTTACCCTAGCAAGAATCCCACACATACATTATCCTCACTAGTTACCCCATCAAGATCGCCAAATCAAACGCTGGTATTGAAAATGTTCCAAGAAAACCTACTAGGGCCTCAAAAAACTAATTAGCTAGCGAGCAAAAAAATCAGACATAATAATTGACAAAACAAGCTGAGTGTTTAGAAAAATATTATTATTATTAGTATTAGTACATTAGCCCTAATTCAGCGATCAAACATTGCAGACACAAGCCAACAGGAACTAGAAACTAGTAATTGGTAATTACAGTAAATCACGGGACTCAGAGTAGTTCAACAAGCGGATTACAAAAAAACCGAATACAGTTCATGAAAATTAGAACAGATTATAGCGTAAAGCACTGGGATAATAGACCATACGGTATCCGCATAATAATACACACAGAGTGGCATTATCTATATACACAAGCGCAAAGCATTGGCTGGCCAATTATTTGAAGGTACAAAACGAAAAGTTCGCACCTAATCCCCCTCCCTAGCAACAAAAGTACAATCCACATACTAAAGTACAAATGACGCGGTAAAAGCAATCTCTGGCAGGTCAGCGAGACCGCAGGCATGCAGGCAGGCAGGCAGGCAGGCAGGCAGCGAAGGTCACTCACTCCACCCGGGCCTGCTTGGCGGGTGTGTTCGGGCCAGCTGCGGTTGCTGGCCGTTTCGCAGCGGGAGCGGCCGAAGCTGGCGAACTGGCTGGCGGCGGCGGCACCAGCGGCGGCATGTCGAGAACCCGATGGAGCTGGCGGAAGGCGATGAGACGCAGGGCCTGCTGGGCGGACGCCGTGATGTCCTCGCGCTCCTGGGCAGTCATGGAGCCGGCGGCGTCCACCGGGGCCTTCTCGCACGGGTCGCGCAGGCCGGGGCCGAGGGGCAGCAGGATGCCGGAGGCCAGGCACTCCATCACTCGGCGAATTGCTTCGCCCGGAGACAGCGGCTGCCCGCCGTTGGCACAGCTGATGCAGCGTTCAACCAGCAGCTCCATCGCCTGCGGGAAGAGTGTTCAAAGCGGACTGTGCGAGTTTTCTAGTGTGTTTGATAAGATATGCTATGCAAGTATGTCAGTGACTGCCTGCAGACACTGTGGGAGTCTGTCAGTGACTGCCTGCAGACACTGTGGGAGTCTGTCAGTGACTGCCTGCAGACACTGTGGGAGTCTGTCAGTGACTGCCTGCAGACACTGTGGGAGTCTGTCAGTGACTGCCTGCAGGCACTGTGGGAGTCTGTCAGTGACAGCCTGCAGGCACTGTGGGAGTCTGTCAGTGACAGCCTGCAGACACTGTGGGAGTCTGTCAGTGACTGCCTGCAGACACTGTGGGAGTCTGTCAGTGACTGCCTGCAGGCACTGTGGAAGTCTGTCAGTGACTGCCTGCAGACACTGTGGGAGTCTGTCAGTGACTGCCTGCAGACACTGTGGCCCTCCCCAATAAGCAATGACCATTGGGATAATGGGGCAGACCGGCAGCTCACCCAGTTGGGCAGGGGGCCCCAGACGGGCAGCCGCTGGCACATGTCCCGCATGACTCGAATGACTGGCACGCATGACTGCAGGCTGCTGGCCTTGGCCTGGAACCATTTGGCTTGTCGGAGAGCCGCTAGCGCCTCCAGGCATTTGTCTCGGTCCAGGGCGCCCTCAGGCTCGGCGGTGTCCGCTGCAGTGTTTGAGACGGATATGGCACTTAACTCTAAATTGAGCCCGACTAGAGATTCCAAATGGCACTTGGATGCTTCAAAATGGCGCCAAACTAGATACTCTAAGTAGCACTTAGATACTCAAAATGGCACTTACATGCTTAAAAATGGCAATTAGATGCTTCAAAATGGCACTTAAATGCATAAAAATGGCAATTAGATGCTTCAAAATGGCACTTAAATGCATAAAAATGGCAATTAGATGCTTCAAAATGGCACTAAACTAGATACTCTAAGTAGCACTTACATGCTACAAATGGCACTTAGATGATTAAAAATGGTACTTAGATGCTTCAAAATGGCACTAAACTAGATACTCTAAGTAGCACTTACATGCTACAAATGGCACTTAGATGCTTCAAAATGGCACTAAACTAGATACTCTAAGTAGCACTTACACGTTACAAATGGCACTTAGATGCTTTAAAATGGCACCAAATTAGATACTCTAAGTAGCACTTAGATGCTTTAAAATGGCACCAAATTAGATACTCTAAGTAGCACTTAGATGGCTTTAAAATGGCACCAAATTAGATACTCTAAGTAGCACTTAGATGCTTTAAAATGGCACCAAATTAGATACTCTAAGTAGCACTTAGATGCTTTAAAATGGCACCAAATTAGATACTCTAAGTAGCACTTAGATGGCTTTAAAATGGCACCAAATTAGATACTCAAAACGGCACTTGGATACTCCAAATGGCACATAGAGGCTCTAAAGAGGCACCAAAATTAAATACCTAAAGTGGCACTTAGATTCCCATGAAAAATAGCACGACATTAAAAAAAACAGCAGAAAATATGCCAAAACTCTTAGAAGCAGAACAGAAGCGCAGGAACTCACAGCCAGCTTCTTCTCGCACAGCGGGCGATGTCAGATGAATGGAACAGGTGAGCTCTATACTATCCAGTTCAGTGCAGCTCTGCTGTACAATGATGCAGCCTTCTTCGTCGTCAAGGCGAACCTGCAGCTCCTGAGACTTCTGCGGCTGCGGTTGCTCTGGCGGCGGCTGCTGCTGCTCCTCAGCTGAAGATTCTGGCTTGTCGGCAGGCGCTTCAGTCGCCGTATTGACCTCGCCCGGCTCGCTGCCTTCCTCCAGGCGCTCCGGTAGAAGCTGAATTATGCGATCCCGCAGCTCCTTGGTAGGCCAGGAGGCGCACAGCAGCACCAGCTGGGTGGCCAGGTCTCCGTGAAGCAGCAGGCCCTGCGGTGAGCAGAGTGGGTTGGATGCGATTCTAACATACGGGAATTCTACTCGTATGCAAATTGCATACGAAAAAACGAGTCACTTAAAAGTACCTTAGCCAGAGCTCCGACTCGCATGACGCCACGAAGCGGGGGCGGACCATCGGACTCAGCTGACAGGTGATCGCTGGCCAGTTTCAGGGCCCGTTCGCACCTGGTGACCAGGTTTTGCACGGCGTGCAGTTCAGCCTCCGTGGGATAAATGCTCGAGTGCTTGGCCAGCACTTGCCGATCGTCGTTGCTCTCGGGGCGTCGCGGCTGGCCTGTGGAGATTTGATTGCGAGTTTTGGAGCAGAGCAAATTGGCAGTTTATACTAAAGACTGAGTAGGGATTCTTCTAGGCAGCAGGAAATCTTCAGGAAGTTGAGAAGCGATTCTTATGAGGGCCCAGTTAAGAGCAATTCTTAGGGATAACTGAGTGACGATTCTGAGGTTTAGAGGGATAGCTGATGGGCGATTCTTAGGGATAGCTGAGTGACGATTCTGAGGCCTAGAGGGATAGCAAATGGGCAATTTTTGGGGATAGCAAATGGGCGATTCTTAGGGATTGCTGATGGGCGATTTTTAGGGATAGTAAATAAGCAATTCTTGGGGATATCAAAGGTCTATACTAGGTTTATACTACACTAGCCACACTTTAACACACTTTGCTTGCAGCCAACAAAATTGGAGCACTCCAGCTCTTGCATGTCCCGCATCCGCTGCTCCTCCTCTTTTCGCCTCCGCTTGGCCGCCTCAGTGGCTGTTTCAGATGGCACAGCGGCAGCGGCTGCAGCCACCGAATCCTGCGAGTGTAAGGAATGTGTAGGTATAATCATATTTGCTCCCACAATGTTAGTTCACAGAAAAATTCTCGATTACCTGCGTGCCAAGTCCACTAGGCCGCGCCTTCACACCCGGCTTGGCGTCCACAGAGATTCTGGGATCCACCTTCCGCTTGTACTGCAGCCTGTGCCGGCGGCCTTTCACGTGCAAATCCCGCGCCTGCACGTCAATGAAACGGCAGTCGCACAGGCGGCAGTGGTACTGCAGAGCGGCCGCGCCCCGCTGCTCGGTGCGAATCTGCATTACGTACTCCGTGCCGACAGCGCCAGGTATGGGGGGGCAGTGCTGCGGAACCAGGATTGGTGAGTTGGATTAGGCAAATCTGTGATCCCTATCGCTCGTGAACTGTAAAAATAATCCTCCACAGTGCGACTTAATTTTACTTTACAAGGCTGCGATACCATATGATAGGTAATGATAACCTTTTTTGATCCCCCTTCCCAAAATTGAGATCCCTGTTCATAAAAATAGGGATCCCTATCTCTAACAATGGGATCTCGATTCACAAAAAGGGATCTCTGTCCCCAAAAATGGGATTCCTGTTCCCAAAAATGGGATTCCTGTTCCCAAGAATGGGATTCCTGTTCCCAAGAATGGGATTCCTGTTCCAACAATGAGATTTCTATTCATGGGATCCTTATTTCTAAAATCCTCACAGGCAATTCTTCGTCGTTGCCAGCCTTAGAATTGGCCGCCGCCGACTTCTGCCCGGCGCTGACACTGGTAGTCGCAATAGGGCGCAGATTCGGCTTGCCAAACAGGGGCGGCGGGTGCGGCCTCGGTGGCAACGCAGGTCGCATTCTGCTCATCGGACCGACTGTTGGCGCCCCGGCGCGCGGAGTCGGCTGGCGTAGCTGAGAAGACGGTGCAAGCGCGCCGCGTTGAGTACCGCCGACAGCTGGGACTCGTGGCCGCAGCTGCGGTCGCTGCTGCTGTTGAACTTGAGTCGGTCTGACTTGTTGGTTCTGAGATGGCCTGACTTGTTGAGTCTGAGTTGGTCTGATCTGCTGATTTTGAGCTGGTTGAACCGGCTGGGTCTGAGCTGGTCGAACCTGCTGATTTTGAGCTGGTCTGACTTGCTGATTTTGAGCTGGTCTGATTTGTTGACTTTGAGCTGGTCGAACCTGCTGGGTCTGAGCTGGTCGAACCTGCTGATTTTGAGCTGGTCTGACTTGCTGATTTTGAGCTGGTCTGATTTGTTGATTTTGAGCTGGTCGAACTTGCTGGGTCTGAGCTGGTCTGACTTGCTGATTTTGACTAGGTCGAATCTGCTGACTCTGAACCGGCCTGACCTGCTGATTCTGGTGTACAGGTCGAAACTGGCTGACAGCCTGATAATTAGTGACAGCGGGTGCCAAGGACGCCGCTGGCTGCACCGTCTGCCAAGTCGCCTGCTGCTGGAGAGGCAGAGGCGGCTGATGCATCGGCATGGATGCCATAGCGGAAAATACAGGAGTCTGCTGGTGTGGAAAAACTGCGGCTACTTGCTGCTGCTGCTGCGGTGGCTGCTGGGCCGCCTGCACCATTGGGTAGGCGACTGGCTGCACTGGGACAGCGGAGCCATAGACTCCGCCAGTAGCAGGGTAAGCAGCGGCGGGAATGTAGGATGCAGCAGCAGCCGCCGGCGGAGCCATAACTGGCTGCTGAATCTGTGGCATTGCGGGCGCCATCATTGGATAGCCGCTAGGGACAGTTGAGCCCATGGCTGATGCAGGCAGCTGCTGAGCAGGGCCACTGCTCAATGTGAATGAATAAGCATTTAATTACACGTTGGCAATTAGAAAGAGAATCTCTACTGCTTAATACTTAAGAGGGCATGTACATTATTTGCACATTACTTACAGCAAAACTACAGAGGTTTAGGACAATAATCAGGTTTGAAAATCAAATTTTCAAACAGTAAAATAATCTCTACACAATTATCTACTTAAGTAATACTTAAGTAATCAAGTGCCTTATTAAGTGTAAAGTGCAAGAGTTCAAAAACTATTGATTTGTAGCATAGTAGCTAGAGCATCTGCCTCACAACTAGGTTGCCAGTTTAAGCCACTGTTCTGGGAAACAATTTGTATCCTTGAGCAAGGTACTTAATTTTGCATTGCTTTAGTCAAACTAGCTGAGATTGGGCACTATGCTGATAAGTACTACTAGAACTATTAATGACAACCTTATACTATATAGATAAGCAAAATAAAAAGGAGTGCTTATTGGCATAGACTAATATAAATAGTTTCCCTTACTGACAGATTTGTTTGAATAGATATATGCAATCTATTAGTAGGGCATAAGATATAATATTTTGACACATTGTTTGCTAATAAGTTGACAATATATCTATATTGTGCATCCACAGGTTTTTGACATTTATTCTAATAGGGATTGTTTGTAATAAATATATTATACAAATTGCTTTTGGAAAATTTTTGATTAATACTAATTCCAGGTTCTATAAATTCATACAAAAATAGACTTCAACATGGATTTGTCCATTGTCAACTGGCAATTCTATTATGTAACCTTGAAAAATCAAGTCTAGTAATTTCTAAAGAAATAGAAACCAATTAATCAATAAAAGAAACAAAGCAATATCCTTACCTATATCCAGTAGGAATAGATGGGTATCCATAAAACCCACTCATTTTGCCAGACTACTAATTTTAAATCTTAAATTAGGTCTATTTTAAGAATTTTAATATAATTTCTATTATATTAGACCTCTATTCTTGATTAATTTTAAATTAGCTAAAATAGGTACTTGGCTTCAGTAATGATCAAAACACTTGCAAATGACTTTAATTATTGGTTAAAAAATTTAAGTTTTCCTAACTTGACCTGGGTTTTATTCTTATGCATTTTTCTATAGATTTTTTATTTTAACTTTTATATCTTTTTTGAAATACTGGGATAATACATTAGCACTTAGAACTTAGCTATATTATAGGTCTATTTTTACTTCTGCTGGTCCTTTTATACTAAATTAACAAAATTCTAGCATTGCCACAGTATAGGCAATTTATTACATTAAACTTTAAAGCAACAACACTATTTTTTCATACAATACTAAGCTATCTTTTCATGTAGACCAAGCTACTAAATTATAAAATATACTTAATTTGCTTTAAGCTTTGGTATACATTAAAACTCACGAAACAGAGCACAAGCTAAACTTTAGGCGACAGCTATGTTTAGTATTGCCAAATTAGCATTTTATATTAGCCACTAGGCCCTAGATAATTAACTAAGCCCTTAGCCTTACTCCTAAACCTAAAGCAAAGAAGATTAGCCCTGTATGCTAATGCAAGTGAAATTTACGAATTCAGGTAATTGAAACCTACTAATGCTTTTTACAATTTCAATTTTCTCTCTGTTTCTGAATTGAAGCATTTAGAACAGAGATAAGTGAAGTCATTAGCAAGGCCTGAATGAGTGCTTTGCCTTTAGGCTTTGTTATTGGTTAGGCCTATTTTCTGTTTTACAGTCAACTCTAGCCTATAGTTAGAATTCGTATCTCAAAAGCATAAAAAATTGCAAACACTCAGTTTACACTTGCTTGAACTATGAATATTTTAATACTGTTGGCTATCCCCACCGTGTCTTGAATCTTGATAAAACGGTCTCAATCGACGCGTGAATCGACAGAATACTCAAATCATTTTGCTGCAGATTTTTATGCGTATTAACAAAGAAGTATTTTTTAAAAAAATTGCGTACTGTTTGGTAATAACTAGTCTCAAAGGCTTGTAAGTTTTTTGTCAAAGACTTAGTGGTGCAATTAAGTGTCAACTTTTAATTTCTCGATTTTGCTAATTTGGAATGGAAATTAGTCTAGTATTCGGTTTAGCACTTCTGTGAACTCCAGCTCTAGACCAAAAACTATTGACAGGCAGACAAAATTTAGACATTTAATGTTCATAAACAGCAAACACATTGCAAGTTATGCATCGTATTGATACTATTGATACTTACTAGAAATCAGCAGTCATCAGCCGCTGGCCAATACAATTGTAAACTGCTCTGGGTATGGTGCAATATTAGTTCATTGCATTTAAAAAAACAAATGGTCAGAACAAATAATCATACACTGACACTACGAGTGGAAAATCTTAATTTCAATCTTGATTTAAAAGTATTTGCTTTACATCTAGCAACGTGAAGGCCTTTATTATTTAAATAACCATTCAATTTTTTTTGGGCAAAAATAGAACTGCTAATTATAGCAAGCAATAGTCGCGGAATTTATCATTCGCGTCTTTTTTTCTGTCAGCACATTTAGCATCAGCAGCCCAAGATGGATGCAAAAAGTAGTAGAATTCATTGTATTGATATCTACTGAAAATAGATCCGATTTGTCATGCATGTATCATGCATACATCATGTATTACTGTATATATCATGCATGCATCATGCATAAATCATGGATGCATGATCTATGCATGAAACAGGCATGTGTTTATAACATGTATGAATTATCCGTATTTTACTTCAAGTTGCTAAATGTAGCTTTCCCAACCCTACTTGCGGCTTTGCTTGCATGCATTATTGAATTCCGCCGTATTCATTTCTGTATGTTAAAAGAACCAACCGACGCTCGCTGGTCAAATGCTCAAAAGCTGTTTCGGGATTAACGGCTAGCGGATTAGAAAATAGATCGTATTCTTATTTTGCTGCATCCAGTTATATTTGCCAATCGAACGTTTTTTTACACAGCAGAATCGCATCCCAAGAACAGGCTATTATACACGATGCAAATAGTATGGGTACCATTAATTGCAACAGAAGTAAAAAATAACAAGCAACAAGCATCTCTGAGCAAAGTAAAAGCGGCTATGATCCTCAAAAATGCGTGGCACATGTGTAAAATAGGTCCCGAAATGCAATTCTGGCGTTTCTGGAGTGGCGCATGCAGTTGCTTCCAAAAAATTGGTAGATGGACTGGTTGCTGGGGATCGTTAAGTGTATAACAAATTATTCCAAGATTGTATAATTTGTGTTACACAGAAAAGTGTATGGTTTATTTAGATTAGTTAAGCCGAACTTTTAAAACGTTTTTCTTTCTTGATAGTGTTTCATTCTATTTTGTGTCTTATTTTGCTCATTATAAGTTCCCACCATTTTAAACCCCGTCAAAGGCATGAAATGCTCCCTTGAATGAGAAACACATCAACGAAAGCATTTAAAAAGCAGCTCAGCAATAAAGCTACGTGCTGACGCTCTGGTCAAGTCTTTGAATATGAAGTAATTGCCGGGGTGATGACGCTCTGCTTTAAATGTGGCTAGGCCGGGTGCTGCCGCACTCAGACTATTGCACAACAAACAGTGGAGTCTCTCTTCAACTCTTCAACTTCGCTGAAGATCCGTCAATTCATCAGTAAATAAGCGTTGAAATTTCGTTCTTATTCAACTGAAGAAGTCTCAACCGAAGCTGCGAAAAACTCATCAACCCCCCCCCCCCCAACAAGAGTACGCGCGAGTACACGATATGGAGTCTTTGCTGCGTAAAAAATAGGAGAAAGAGTAACCATGAGTACACGGGCACTACATTAATAATATATTGATTTCCGACAGTAGCTCTACAGTGTGACAAAAATATTTAACATTGACTGATTCTATAAAGACTGTCAAGAAACATTTACACGAGCTTCTAGTTGCTACTACAAAACTAAACAACAGTAGTGCATTGCAGGTGCGCACAGACGCATCAAGTCAAGACTCCCAAACCGGCCGCTCAGTCGCGCAGGCTCCGCTCTGACACAGACACGAACACCCCGGCGCACCTCACGGAGCGGCCGCTGTTCCAGGCGTAGCTCGCCGTCTTCACCAGTCCGGGGCGCGGAGTCCGACAGGCGGCCACCCTGGCAAACAGCCGCATGCCCTGGCGCAGAACGCGCCGCAGCTGGGCTCGGACGCCCGGCCGGCCAGCTAGCAGGCTCTTGAAGG
This sequence comes from Macrostomum cliftonense, assembly GCA_950096795.1. Classification (NCBI taxonomy): domain Eukaryota; kingdom Metazoa; phylum Platyhelminthes; family Macrostomidae; genus Macrostomum; species Macrostomum cliftonense. Next base: position 770,890 of record CATNEM010000280.1, on the reverse strand, counting down.
TGACGACGGACTGGCCGCGTCGGCGTGGGCCGCTGCTGGCAGCGAGGACGCGACCGAATAACGGGAAGCGACGGGTGCCGGGGCGCGGCTGGACGGCCAGCTCCACCGCGTGCAGACCGCTAGCGGAACCGGCGAGCAGCGACCGGCGCACCGAACCGCTGCCAAACGGTTGCCATGACAACTGGGACACGCTCCCGGGCTGTCCGACTAGTCGCCATGGAGACCAGGCAAGAGCGGCCAGAGCAGCGGGCAGACGCTTGTCGGAGCAGGCCTCTCGCCGAATTCTCGCCGCCTTTGCACTTCGCATCCGCGCAGCTTTGGCAGCTGACGCGGCAGACTTGTTGGCGGCCGTCGTCTTCACCTTTGCCGCAGCCTCAGCCTTGGCTACTTTCGGCCGTCTAGCAGCAGTCTTTGTTGTTTTTGTCTTTGTCAGCGCAGCACTAGAGTCGCCGACAGCCAGCGTGATGGTGGAGGAGCGCCGCACGAGGCCCAGCATGGCGTTCACGTCGCCGGCGATGGCGTCGCCGTCTCTGGCGCGCACCTCCCGCTCGTAGCCGTCACGGAGCGCGTCGGTGCCGCCCTCCCGGTAGGCGATCGCCATGAGAAAGTCGCGGACGCCGCGGAACTGGGCCAGAGGGAGTCGCAGGCCGCCCGTCGCCTTGGCAACGTGGTCCATGAAGCTCTGCGCCTTGTTGCTGCCGCGGCAATGCACGCAGTACACGGTGACGCCTAGCTGATGCAGCAGCTCAGTCTCCGCCTTCCAGTCGATCCTGTACTTGTTCCTGGGGCTGCCAACTTCGTGTGGGAACGAGTCTCCGACCAGCACCAGAGCCCGGCTGCTGTTCTGGCGCCAGCTCAGGCGGGTCCGCGCCTGCTGCAGCACCAGCTCGTAGCACTCTGGCTCGTCGCCGCCGCCTGTGTTCTGCACCGTCTTGGCGAACTGCACCAGGTCCGCCTCGGAGGTGCCGAAGTCTCGGATCTCAGTCTCGTACTTGTCGCCATAGTCGCCGTGGGCGATCAGAGCAACGCGTAGGTCAGGAATGTCGACGGCGAGTCGTTCGAGCATTTCAGCGATGTTTTTGCGCACCTCGTCGATCACGGGGCCCATTGAGGCGGTAGTGTCGAATGAGAAGGCCAGGTCTAGCGGCTGCGGGTTGACAAGAGTCATGGCTTGGTCTTGCAGATGCTTTGGGTTCCGATTCTGTAGCTTGATTAGGCTGGGCTTGTCTTGCCAAGTCTGAGTTGTCGGTCTGAGCAGGCCAGGCGCCTCACTTATATAGACCTGACAGGCCGGGGCCGCGCGTGTGGCGACACGCCGTGCGGAATCTCTCGCCCTCTCCTCTTCTCTCTCTCCTATTCATGCAGTGCGCCAAAATTGCACTGGGTTAGAGTTTTGACGACTAAAAATAGCCGTCTTTCACAGCGGGTTTACTAGTTTCGCGTGTCGCCGCATGCTGCCGGTCCATTCTCTTTCATATCTCCGCCTGTCTCCCAACTCTTCATTCTCTTCCATATCTCCGGCTGAGACCGTTGCTGAGAGCTATACTAAGACCGTTGCTGAGAGCTATACTGAGACCGTTGCTGAGAGCTATACTGAGACCGTTGCTGAGAGCTATACTGAGAACATTGCTGAGAGCTATACTGAGACCGTTGCTGAGAGCTAGACTGAGAACATTGCTGAGAACTATCCTGAGAACATTGCTAAGACCAATTCTAAGAAATATATTCAAACGAAAGACTGATACTGAGAGACTGGTTATAGAAGCCGTGACCCTCTGATCTGGGGAATCACTGAAATTTTCACTACAAATATTCAATGGAATTAATGCAATTGGCAGGTACATGTGTGCAACATGCAAAACAAAAGTAGGTAAACATTAGAAATGAAAGCAGCTTCAACATATATTTAATGGACCAAAGCTCATCATTCATGCCTTTACTACGCCTAATTTGTTTGCACCTAGACAAGAGTGAGTGATGTAACTTTATAGATTTTTCTAACAGCGTTTAAAATGTTGCCGCAGATATCCGTTTAAACAAGCGATTCTTCGAAAAAATACTTAATTAGGCCCCTAATCACTTTCTTTGCTTTTTAGCAAGAATATATTTATATTCTGTCAATTTGACACCCGACCTACATCGAACATCAGTTTGGGTTGCTGTATAAAACAGGTATAATATTTATGCATGATTTATCCATGTTTTTGAGTTCATGCATGATTTTGCCAATAAAAGATAAAACACGCATGGTTTAAAATTTCCAGCAGAATCCTGCATGTTTCTACCATGTTTTTTAAATCGCTTCTGTATATTTTTAGTTACTTGATAAAAATATAAAATTCCCTGTAAACTCTGTTATCACTATCTAAAGCAAAAGATTTTCACGCATATTTTTACTTTTGAACAAAATTTTAGCGTTTAGTTTTATCCATGTTACATGGATCATGCAGCATGTTTTATCCGATTTTTTGGCGCTTAGGTAATCTACGCCGAGTACGAGCTACATGTACAAGCCTACACAAACGTACAAGTCTAAAAGCCTACAATCAACCCATTTTTTAATTGGTATTGGACATGATTGAAAATGCCGATCTAATTACTGACTCAATGAACGAATAGACAAAGGAGCCCATTTGTTCTGAAAAGGACACAATTTTTTTATCGCACTGCACGCACCTAGTAAGGCATCGTAGTTTTCTTTAGCCTAAATTTTTTATTTTCTTAGTCTTGGTTCGTGGGAGGAGTACTTTTAAATCGCATGGATAATCTTAACTAAATAAAAAACGATTTATTAATAATTCGAATGCGAGCTCTCATGCCGGATCAGTTCGCGTTCGACTTCCCTTCAATCGGCATGTCGCGCTTTGCCGCATCTACAACACGTTTGGCAGCCCGTCGCTTCATACAGGACACAATGCAGTCGTGGAGCAGCTCGACCAGCTCGCACATAGTCAGCAGGGACATCCCCAGGTACATGCCCATTATGCATCCGACGTCGCCGAAGAAGCTGTCCAGAGAGTAAGAGTAGGCGAACGAGATCCGATCGGCAATTCTCTTCTGGCTGGTCACTCGCAAACGCAGCCAGTTCTCGCGCACGTAGCTGAAGGCCTCCGCAGCAGCCCCGCTGCCGTTTGAGCTGGCGGCTAACAGCAGCGCATTGGCAAACTTTAAGGCTGGAAGTTCTTCGCCAGGAGGCGCAGTCAGCAGCCGCTGTTTCACCAGCGCCAGCACTCTGCTTAAGTCACCACCAGGAGGCCAGGGAACGATTGACGAAGAAGTGACCGAATAACGGCGACTCACACACAGCTTCTGGCGCTCGCAACGGCCGTTTTTTCTCAGATCGAATTCGTTCAACATGGTGCCACTTGTTGCATTTGGCAGCGCCAGGGGCGTCGTGAAGAAGCCCTCATTTTCAGTGACATTCCAGATTGATTTCTTGATGCTGGCGGGCCAAGGCTGCGGCATGTGGCCCGAGCTGCTGTTCGCGGCCTGCTCGATGTCCCTCATCATGGACAGGTAATAACAGTAGTCGCTGCTGTACTTAAACCGGTACCCGGAGTTGTTGTACGGGTTCAGGTAGTACACGTCCTCGTGGCTAGGTAAACATTTTCGATTTCCAAACTGCTGCAAGTTGTAGGCCTCCTCCTGCATGCTGAGCTGCAGGGTGTGAAACTTTCCGCTCTCCAGCAGCTCGTTTGTCTCGAACAGGCTCGGGTAACGCCCTGGCGGCACAATATAGACTCGCACCTCTGGCTGGTTCATGGAGGTGACTTGACTTAGCTGCAGGGGGCATCCGAAGTGGAGGTGAACCAGACCTCCGGCGAGAGCATCCATCTCGGCACTCGCATCCGCTGACCGTAGAGGTCAGTCAGCGTTGGCAGGCTGGAATTCGAGTCTGGCTGGGGCATCCGGTCATCCTGGGCGTCCGTCATCAGCGTGACAAACACGCCATTGAAGGGACCGGCTGTGTTCAGCAGGACGCGCTGAGAATCGCTGAGGCTCAGACGGAAGCAGCGCAGATGATACGGATGAAAGAACTCGGTGAGCTGCAGATCAACAATGGTGGCCTTCAGTCCGGAGCCAACGGCCATCTTCGCCTCCATGACAGTCTGAGCCATGCTGCGTCCCAGCTTGTCGATGGCCAGGCTGTACGGCAGCGAGTTTGTGTGCAGAAACGGCGCTAGCAGCGGCAGAACCGAGCAGGCCGCTGGCTTCCTCGTTTCATTGACGGGGCACCAGCGCTGCAGAACGGAGGTGACTTTAGCGAACCTGGCCCTCACTTCGGCAGCGACCTGGGCTCCGGCTACGAGGTAGCGACTGCCAGAGAAGGGACTGTCGAAGCAGAAGTACAGGTCGGGGAATTCAAATTGAAGGCTGTCAGCCTCGTAGCTGCTGGACACCTCGGGCGAGGCCAACTGCTTGACGAAAGTCGAAAGAGGAACCGTCATGAGGAGGCAGAGCAGGAGCCAGAATATTCTCACGTGCCGGGCTCTGTCGCTGACGGTCCTGGCCAGTCCGTGGGCTGTGGTGTTGGCGATGCAGCGTCGCAGGATCTGGCCCGACGAGACGACTTCAGTGTCTGTCATTTTTACAGCAGACACTCTGCGTCAGTTCCTTGCAGTTTAGTAAAAGGCTTCCCTGCAACCGACTGGCCCTAGAGACTTTGTGGGATTTTAAAATCAATACCATTATTCGTGAATATAACTTTCCCGGTGTGAAAATTCCTCACAGATTCAAAGCATTAGGAGCGAAAAATCCTTTGTTTATAAAAAGTACTCAAGAGCCCTGCCTGAGCAAACATCTGAGCTGCAGCACCGGCCACACGCGGAAATACTAAAGTAAAACTCAAACAGAATAAAAGCAAGCCAGATCCGTAACCCGAAAGCAGGCCAGCTTATTCAACAAATGTTTCTGAACTCGCTTGCCTAGCTGGATCCAATTGGCGATTTATTGCATTCAAACCAGATTAATCAGGATCTCATCAAACTATGAGTGACAATGATATCGTACCTTAAAATCGCTATGAATACAGATATGAGATCGATTTCGAAAAATTAACTCATAATCGATGGGAAATTGCGATCTGAGTATTAATGAGGAATTGGGATCTCAGAAGCGATGAGGAACTGGGATCTCAGCATCGATCAGGAATTGGGATCTCAGCATTGATGAGGAATTGGGATCTCAGCATCGATGAGGAACTGGGATCTCAGCATCGATGAGGAACTGGGATCTCAAAATTGATGAGGAACTGGGATCTCAGCATTGATCAGGAACTGGGATCTCAGCATCGATGAGGAACTGGGATCTCAGCATCGATGAGGAACTGGGATCTCAGCATCGATGAGGAACTGGGATCTCAGCATCGATGAGGAACTGGGATCTCAGCATCGATGAGGAACTGGGATCTCAGCATCGATGAGGAACTGGGATCTCAGAATCGATGAGGAACTGGGATCTCAGCATCGATAAGGAACTGGGATCTCAGCATCGATAAGGAACTGGGATCTCAGCATCGATGAGGAACTGGGATCTCAGCATCGATGAGGAACTGGTATCTCAGAATCGATGAGGAACTGGGATCTCAGCATCGATGAGGAACTGGGATCTCAGCATCGATGAGGAACTGGGATCTCAGCATCGATGAGGAACTGGGATCTCAGAATCGATGAGGAACTGGGATCTCAGAATCGATGAGGAACTGGGATCTCAGCATCGATAAGGAATTGGGATCTCAGCATCGATGAGGAACTGGGATCTCAGCATCGATGAGGAACAGGGATCTCAGCATCTATGAGGAACTGGGATCTCGGCATCGATGAGGAACAGGGATCTCAGCATCGATGAGGAATTGGGATCTCAGCATCGATGAGGAACTGGGATCTCAGCATCGATAAGGAATTGGGATCTCAGCATCGATGAGGAACTGGGATCTCAGCATCGATGAGGAACTGGGATCTCAGAATCGATGAGGAACTGGGATCTCAGAATCGATGAGGAACTGGAAACATATATAATGTCTGGCCGCAAACGTTCTCCACCGAAAATGCGTTCAGTTGTCTTGAAATTATTCTATTGCCAGAGGTTGGAACTTTCCTAGTGTTTCTAAATTAAGCTTCGATAAATTTTGTTGCCAGCATGCAAGGCCGCATTCGGAGTTATGGTCCTCGGTTGCCATGGGGCGATGCTTATCAGTTGGCAAATAACTCTGTGCTCACGCCTTTCTCTGTCATGCTGATTTGTGGCCTAGCTAGTGCAGAACTTTTTTATCGACAACGTGGAATAATTCTCGGCTATAACTTGGGCATGACGTTACTGAGACCCCCCAGATACAGAAACTGAAAGTTGCAAGCGAAAACTCGACTTAAAGGTAAGTGGACTTTTTAACTTTGAGAAACACGAAAACATTAACATTTCTATTAGGACAATAACCCAATACCCAAGGCCTTGAAACAGTCTCTGGAAGCATAAAAACCTCTAATACACTAAAATTCTGATGGGATTTACATTCCTTAGACGTACGCCCCTGTAACCAATCTCCTAAAGCAATTATTAACAGTAGTGATAAAAATCCCACTAATATTTTTTGTTATAAAAATCGGTAGGTACCTGAGTCTCAGGGGCTGAACTAACAGCCAAATTTAATCAGTGCAAACAGTTAAACAAATCGAACAAGGCGAAGCATGGGCTGCGGAGTGAAGCTGGCCCGCGTGGTGATGCTGGCGCTCAGCTTGGTGTTCCTGCTCATCAGCCTGGCTCTGCTCGGGGCCGGCGTCTGGATGCTGGTGAGCCAGGACAAGTTGTTCAACGTGCTCAACCTGGTCAACCAGCAGGCTGGCAACAGTGACGAAGTCAGAGGCGAGCTGGAGCGGATCAGCCAGCAGAAGGGCGTGGTGAACACGGCCGGGGCTATCCTGGTCGCCGTGGGCGCACTCAGCGCCGTGATCAGCTACCTGGGCTGCATGGGCGCCATGAGGGAGTCCAAGTGCCTGCTGACTATTGTGAGGATAAGCGCTGGGATCAGAGATGAGGGCTAGAGTAGGGGAGAAGGATTTTAAAGTTTGTTTTGATTGCAAGACTAAGCAACGGATCTACGAAGGGATTTGAGACGGGATCTGACACGTAATTAGAGAAAAGATCTGATCAAGATCAAAGACAGGATGAGAGACGAGATCTCTGACGGAATCTGGAGCGGGATTAAAAAAATGACAAAAACAGAGAAGAAATGAGAGCATGAGAGAAAATATCAGAGACATGATCAAAGAGGGATTTGAAAAAGGATTAGAGAAAGGATCTGAGAGAAGATCTAACGCGGAATATAAGACTGGATCTGAGACAGTGTTTGAGAAAGGATCTGAACGAGATCAGAGACGGCATCAGAGACAGGATCAAAGAATGAATCTGAGGCCGTATACTAGACGGGATCTGAGATGGGATCTAAGATGTGATCTGAATCGTGATCTGAGACGGGATCTGAGATGGGATCTAAGATGTGATCTGAATCGTGATCTGAGAAGACGGGATCTGAGATGAGATCTAAGATATGATCTGAATCGTGATCTGAGACGGGATCTGAGATGGGATCTAAGATGTGATCTGAATCGTGATCTGAGAAGACGGGATCTGAGATGGGATCTAAGATATGATCTGAATCGTGATCTGAGAAGACGGGATCTGAGATGAGATCTAAGATATGATCTGAATCGTGATCTGAGACGGGATTTGAGACGGGATCTAAGATATGATCTGAATCGTGATCTGAGACGGGATCTGAGATGAGATCTAAGATATGATCTGAATCGTGATCTGAGACGGGATCTCAGACGGGACTCTCGAATCAACTCCGCCCGCAGTACGCAGGCATAATTGGTCTGCTACTAGCTGGCCAGATCACTGCCGGGGTGCTGGTGATGCTGTACAAGGACAAGGCGGTCAGACTGGCCACCGAGCAGCTGCTGATCCTGCAGGACCGGTATCTGATTTCGCTGAACGAATTCCCGAATTCCGTGAAGCAGCCGCATTCGGCGATCAGCCTGGCCTTCAACGCGATGTTCGTCTCGGTGAGTGAAAGTGCTGCCTGCTGCTCAAGACCTTAGTTGCATAGCAACAGGGCCTCACGTGACCTAGGAACATGAACTAACTTAAAAATAACTTTTAAAAAGTTAATATAAATGGTACCAAGATATCGTATTACACAAAGCGACAACCCGTTATGCATAAGGATGACACATTAGACAGAACTATTACGCAATCATTAAAGTTTTTGATGTGCAAGAATGTTTCCATAGAATAAGGGCCTGTCATTCGGGGCCCACGAAAACGCCAATTTGTCAGTCAAAATCTTATCACTGTGCAACTAAAAATAGCTCTCGATAAAGAGATTGAGTGCTGTGACAGAACAGACAGATTTCACAGGCTTTTTGGGTAGATAGCAGTATTTGCATGCTCAGTTTTCTGAGTTTCCATGGCGAACAAAATCAGCAAACATGTGCAGTAACGTACCAGCCCCAAATCAACCTGTCCACCAGCTCCCAATCAACCTGTCCACCAGCTCCCAATCAACCTGTCCACCAGCCCCCAATCAACCTGTCCACCAGCCCCGAATCCACCTGTCCACCAGCCCCAAATCAACCTGTCCACCAGCCCCGAATCCACCTGTCCACTAGCCCCAAATCAACCTGTCCACCAGCCCCCGATCAACATGTCCACCAGCCCCTAATCAACCTGTCCACCAGCCCCCAATCCACCTGTCCACCAGCCCCAAATCAACCTGTCCACCAGCCCCCAATCCACCTGTCCACCAGCCCCAAATCAACCTGTCCACCAGCCCCCGATCAACATGTCCACCAGCCCCTAATCAACCTGTCCACCAATCAACCTGTCCTTCCTCATTCGAATCCCCCCGCAATGCTGCAGCTCCGGTGCTGCGGTGTGAACAGCACCACGGACGCGGCGGCCAGCACCTCCTGGCTGGCGTCGAACCGAACCTGGTACGACCGGGGCATCATGACGGTGCCGGCCACCTGCTGCCCATTGAAGGACCACGCCGACACCGCCCAGCTGCTGGTCCAGTCGCGATGGGACTTCCTGCCGGAGATGCTGAGAAGCTTCACTTGCCCAGTTTCCGGCGAGGGCATGAAGACGCTGGTAAGGGGGAGTCTCTGCTCAGGTAGAATTGCAGAGAAGTTTATCCAGACCGGATGCTCAACTTGGTGACTGCGACCGTTTCAGCCGTGCGTTCAAGCCCTGCTGGCATTCGTGAATCAGTACTCGCTGTGGATTCTGGTTGGCTGCGGCGTCTTAGCGGCTGCTCAGGTGGGCTGGCACTGACTGTTATTGTGCGGAGGCATGCACTCGTATTAGTACAGACAAGTACAGACAAACAAGGACAAATACAGACAAATACAGAAAAATACAGACGAATACAGACGAATACAGACAAATATATACGAATACAGACAAATACAGACGAATACAGACGAATACAGACAAGCAATAACAAATACAGACAAGTACAGAAAAATACGAGTACAGACAAGTACGGACAAATACAGACAAACGCAGACAAATGAAAGATAGAAACAAGCATAGGCAAATACAGACAAATACAGACGAATACAGACAAATATAGACGAATACAGAAAAATACAGACGAATACAGACACATACAGACGAATACAGACGAATACAGACAAATACAGGCAAATACAGACAAATACAGACAAGCAATAACAAATACAGACAAGTACAGAAAAATACGAGTACAGACAAGTACGGACAAATACAGACAAACGCAGACAAATGAAAGATAGAAACAAGCATAGGCGAATACAGACAAATACAGACGAATACAGACACATACAGACGAATACAGACAAATACAGACAAATACAGGCAAATACAGACAAATACAGACAAGCAATAACAAATACAGACAAGTACAGAAAAATACGAGTACAGACAAATACAGACAAATACAGACAAATACAGACAAGTGAAGATAGATACAGACAAGTACAGTAAATACAGACAAGCATAGATAAAAACAGACGGGCTTACAGGCAGGCAATCAAGGCAACACTCTTCCACACTGTCCCCCGCAGCTGCTGGTTGTCGTGTTCACCATCTGTCTGATCTGCGCAATCTCAGACAGCAAGTGAAACCCTTGGACCTTTGGCGTCTTCCAGGCAAGAGGAAAATAAAAAGACACCAAATGATTTATGATTTGCAAATTTAAACAAAAGAGATCTTAACGAGTATATTTTAACATTACATGATTATTTATTGTGTCTCATATTTATTCAGAAAAAAAACACTTTTTTATTTAAATACAACAAAGAATAAATGGCCAATAACCTGAACTTTTGCCATCATAATTATCTGTTAGCTAGTTTTTCAGTGAAAAAGTTTGTCAATTTATTGCCTTTACCTAGCTACTGAATCCCCAAAATCCCCAGCCTCATCAGTCAGTCCTTCAACCACTGGATCCTCAGCCTCATCAGTCAGTCCTTCATCCACTGGATCTCCAGCCTCATCAGTCAGTCCTTCATCCACTGGATCCCCAGCCTCATCAGTCAGTCCTTCATCCACTGGATCCTCAGCCTCATCAGCCAGTCCTTCATCCACTGGATCCTCAGCCTCATCAGTCAGTCCTTCATCCACTGGATCCTCAGCCTCATCAGTCAGTCCTTCATCCACTGGATCTCCAGCCTCATCAGTCAGTCCTTCATCCACTGGATCCTCAGCCTCATCAACCAGTCCTTCATCCACTGGATCTCCAGCCTCATCAGCCAGTCCTTCATCCACAGGATCTCCAGCCTCATCAGTCAGTCCTTAATCCACTGGATCCTCAGCCTCATCAGCCAGTCCTTCATCCACAGGATCTCCAGCCTCATCAGTCAGTCCTTCATCCACAGGATCTCCAGCCTCATCAGTCAGTCCTTCATCCACTGGATCTCCAGCCTCATCAGCCAGTCCTTCATCCACAGGATCTCCAGCCTCATCAGCCAGTCCTTCATCCACTGGATCCTCGGCCTCATCAGTCAGTCCTTCATCCACTGGATCCTCAGCCTCATCAGTCAGTCCTTCATCCACTGGATCCCCAGCCTCATCAGCCAGTCCTTTATCCACTGGATCCTCAGCCTCATCAGTCAGTCCTTCATCCACTGGATCCCCAGCCTCATCAGTCAGTCCTTAATCCACTGGATCCTCAGCCTCATCAGTCAGTCCTTCATCCACTGGATCCTCAGCCTCATCAACCAGTCCTTCATCCACTGGATCTCCAGCCTCATCAGTCAGTCCTTCATCCACTGGATCCCCGGCCTCATCAGTCAGTCCTTCATCCACTGGATCCCCGGCCTCATCAGTCAGTCCTTCATCCACTGGATCCTCAGCCTCATCAGTCAGTCCTTCATCCACTGGATCCTCAGCCTCATCAACCAGTCCTTCATCCACAGGATCTCCAGCCTCATCAGCCAGTCCTTCATCCACTGGATCCTCAGCCTCATCAGTCAGTCCTTCATCCACTGGATCTCCAGCCTCATCAGTCAGTCCTTCATCCACTGGATCCTCAGCCTCATCAGTCAGTCCTTCATCCACTGGATCTCCAGCCTCATCAGCCAGTCCTTCATCCACAGGATCTCCAGCCTCATCAGTCAGTCCTTCATCCACTGGATCCTCAGCCTCATCAGTCAGTCCTTCATCCACAGGATCTCCAGCCTCATCAGTCAGTCGTTCATCCACAGGATCTCCAGCCTCATCAGTCAGTCCTTCATCCACTGGATCTCCAGCCTCATCAGTCAGTCCTTCATCCACTGGATCTCCAGCCTCATCAGTCAGTCCTTCATCCACTGGATCCCCAGCCTCATCAGTCAGTCCTTCATCCACTGGATCCTCAGCCTCATCAGCCAGTCCTTCATCCACTGGATCCTCAGCCTCATCAGTCAGTCCTTCATCCACTGGATCCCCAGCCTCATCAGTCAGTCCTTCATCCACTGGATCCTCAGCCTCATCAACCAGTCCTTCATCCACTGGATCTCCAGCCTCATCAGCCAGTCCTTCATCCACTGGATCCTCAGCCTCATCAGTCAGTCCTTCATCCACTGGATCTCCAGCCTCATCAGTCAGTCCTTCATCCACTGGATCCTCAGCCTCATCAACCAGTCCTTCATCCACTGGATCTCCAGCCTCATCAGCCAGTCCTTCATCCACAGGATCTCCAGCCTCATCAGTCAGTCCTTCATCCACTGGATCCTCAGCCTCATCAGCCAGTCCTTCATCCACAGGATCTCCAGCCTCATCAGTCAGTCCTTCATCCACAGGATCTCCAGCCTCATCAGTCAGTCCTTCATCCACTGGATCCTCAGCCTCATCAGTCAGTCCTTCATCCACTGGATCTCCAGCCTCATCAGTCAGTCCTTCATCCACTGGATCCCCAGCCTCATCAGTCAGTCCTTCATCCACTGGATCCTCAGCCTCATCAGCCAGTCCTTCATCCACTGGATCCTCAGCCTCATCAGTCAGTCCTTCATCCACTGGATCCCCAGCCTCATCAGTCAGTCCTTAATCCACTGGATCCTCAGCCTCATCAGTCAGTCCTTCATCCACTGGATCCTCAGCCTCATCAACCAGTCCTTCATCCACTGGATCTCCAGCCTCATCAGTCAGTCCTTCAACCACTGGATTCCCGGCCTCATCAGTCAGTCCTTCATCCACTGGATCCCCGGCCTCATCAGTCAGTCCTTAATCCACTGGATCCTCAGCCTCATCAGTCAGTCCTTCATCCACTGGATCCCCAGCCTCATCAGTCAGTCCTTCATCCACTGGATCCCCGGCCTCATCAGTCAGTCCTTCATCCACTGGATCCCCGGCCTCATCAGTCAGTCCTTCATCCACTGGATCCCCGGCCTCATCAGTCAGTCCTTCATCCACTGGATCCCCAACCTCATCAGTCAGTCCTTCATCCATTGGATCTTGATTTTCACGGGCGCATCCTGGGCCTTTGTCTCGGCAGTGGGCACAGCTGACACACGGCGCTGCCGCTGGCCAGACGAAGCCTTTGACTTCGCCGCCCTGGCTCGCCCCCTGGAGGCGGCCTGCAGGCGCTCCTGTCGCAGCTGCTCCATCTTGTCCAGCTGACGCAAATTCCGCCTCAGGTCAACTTGTTTGTCGAACGGCAGCCGCTCCAGTCGCGAGGTGGCCACCAGGCGGATGCACTGCGTCAGCGGCGTCGGCGGCAGCTCCTCGGGCGTCACGTACTTGGCGGCGTCTTCGTCATCAACGATGGGGTGCATCCAGGTGGACCTGCGGTCTCCGCTGATGCCCGTGCCTGCCGGCTTGAAGATGTGGAAGAAAATCTCCACGGCGTCCGGCTTGCTGAGGGTGGCGGAGCGCCCGTGGCCGCTGCGGAAGGCCTCCAGGGTGTCCGCGACCTCGCGGTGGGCCGGGTAGAAGCCGCACATGTTGAACAGCTTCATGAGGTCGCGCTCGCCGAGGCCGCCCTCGAAGGCGGTGGCATCGAAGCCGATCTCGAGGCCTGCGGGATTTTGTTGAATTAGCTTCGAACTGTCTGGACACGACACCGCCATCCAACCACACCCTAAATCACCCACATCCTCAATCTCCCACATCCTCAATCTGTCACATCCTTAATCACCCACATCCTCAATCTCTCACACCCTCAATCACGCACATCCTCAATCACTAACACCCTAAATCACCCACATCCTCAATCTCCCACATCCTCAATCTGTCACATCCTTAATCACCCACATCCTCAATCTCCCACATCCCTAATCACCCACATCCTCAATCTCCCACATCCTCAATCACGCACATCCTCAATCACTAACACCCTAAATTACCCACATCCTTAATCTCCCACAACCTAAATCAGCCACATCCTCAATCTCCCACATCCCTAATCACCCACATCCTCAATCTCCCACATCCTCAATCACGCACATCCTCAATCACTAACACCCTAAATTACCCACATCCTCAATCTTGCACATCCTCAATCACCCACATCCTCAATCTTGCACATCCTCAATCACCCACATCCTCAATCACCCACATCCTTAATCACCCACATCCTCAATCACCCACATCCTCAATCACCCACATCCTCAATTACCCGTCAGCGAAACTCACGCCGCTTATCCTCCATAAACTGGTCCAGCTGGTCCATGTCGAATCGAACCTCGGGCCGCTTGTTGGCGCCGGTGGCGGCGCGCACAATGCGCCGAATCAGCGCGTAATAATAGTTAAGAAACTCGCGCAGACCGGGGAAACCGTGAAGCCGAGCTTTGGCGGTTAGCCGGCGCAGGAAGCGCCGCACCAGATGGCCGCGCACCGTCTTCTGGATGATCACGGCGGCGATGTGCCGCTGCCGCTGCGTCGGACCTCGCCGAGGCGGATGGAAATTTCTGGAAAATTCGAAGTTACATGCGCGATGTTTCTGAGAACAGAGGATATGAATGGGCGAAAATACGTAAAAACATCGTTGCGACGAAGTCAACACTTACTGATAAACTTCAACGTGCGGCCCAATGACCTCCAGTTTTGATTCCATACTCGCCGCGTGCTCCGCCGCTCTGAGAAGTGTTTTTTTAATCCAAGTTAAAGTCAGGTTTCGGGTTCGGAATCTGGGCGTTAATTTGCACTAAAATTAATTAATTGTTTTTACTCGGCTTGTTTCTCGGCCAGTTTGCACTGCCTAGCAACAGCCGACGCCTGCAGCCGCCTGTCGCAGTCCTCCGTCCAGTCTGACTTGGCCGATACGGGCCTCGATTCAATGAGGCGCTTGCGCTGAATGTGCCTGCGAAACTCGCTGTCAGAGGGACGAATTTATCGGAGTTACAAGTTGCATTGAGTGTCAGAAATTATCCCTTTTTTAAACCGACGAACTAAGAAGTCAAGTAGTCGTGACTGGGTGCCAGCCTGTGTGTTTTTGTGTGTGTCTATGCCTGCATACTGTATTTAGTGTGACTAAGCGCAATGGACAGTCATGCCCAGTCGCTGGTTGTGGGACGATGTAGCTTCAAGCGTCAAGGTGCCTACAGCCCTCCTGCAGATTTAGCTTTTTAGTACATTTCTGTGGGTTTTACGGGGGATTTATTCAAATTCATTCCCTTGTACGGAAAAATCCCTAAAGTACGAGCTACGAGTAAATGAAACCACGGGCTTTTAAAAATCGATGTAAACACAGGCTTGTAACAGCTTATGCAATCCCTCAAGCTCACTGTATTATTTTTGCTGCTAGAAAGATCGAATATAGCCACAGTTTATCTAGTGAGTAACTAATATCAGGATGACCTTGTTAAATCAAATTATTCAGTAATTGAAATACATTTATCAACTGTCATCTGTCCCCAATGAAAAGTGCATGGCTGGAGCGCCGCTCACTGCCGCTCACACTCACCGCTGAATCTTCAGCGCAGCCATCCTCTCGCGCAAGGCTTGTTCGATGATGCCGGAGTCAAACTTTTTGGCGTGATCCGGGGCCAGGTACGGATGGCTGAAAATTCTGGAAGGCATCAAGGAAGAGAGGTAGAAAACTTGGCCACTTGAAATTGTTGAAAGGTGAGGCCTTACTGTGGTTGAAATAATGGCTACGAGTAATAAACTCCGATGCCTTTATCACAGAAGCCTGCAATAATAGTAATCCTTCAAGTTTACTCAAATTCTCTCCTTCGGACGCACCTGTGAATGTCGACTTCGTTGACGGCCGCCTGCCAGCGCTGAAGTTTCTCAGCTTCCTCCGCGGGGTCGGTAATTTTGAAGTCCTCAGGAATTGGCCGGCCTGAAGATGCTGATGCAGTTGAACCTGCCAATGCTGTTGAATTTTTTTTCCAAATTTTTATTAAAAATTTCGCACGTGATGGGAATACAGTTTAGACTTAGACTGGATAAGTTTCTTTAACTTACGCGTAACTTTCTCAGCAGATTTTGCTGACCCTTTTCTGTTGTTAAGCGACCAACTGGCGACTCGACTCGACCTCGAGCTGTACGCTGATGTACATCTGGTAGATGAATCTGAAGAGAACAGCCAATCAAGTTATCAACTGTCAACTGAACTTAGAGTAGCAAGTATAAATAACCATTTTCGCATCTATAAAAATATCAATAGAAAAAGCGAGAAAAGCATAAGCACCAGGTTTACAAAATCAAATAATTTGAGCAAGTATAAAAAACGGTGCAAAAGCGAATCAACAATGAAGTGCCGTACACTCAGCAACAAGAAATAATCAATGGACAGAGGTGCGCACGCCCATAACTCAGTAATCACATTAGGTTTTGGGCAATATGCTTACAATTTTTGGTTTACCTTGGTCACTGAAATTATCAAGTTTTAATGTGAGATTGATTAGGTTTTTTTAGTCTTTTCTGATTCAGCTTAATTAACTCATCTTTGATCCTCACCTGAGCCTATTTTACTGCCAGTCAGCTGGAGGGACAGCTCAGTGGTCAACGCGCCGGCTCCGCCATCGCCCTGGCCAGCAACTGATTCAGCCGGATCGGGCCGCCTCAGTCCGTGAACTGAAATTCAGGGGGCAAAGATTTTCATCATTTCCTTTACAAAAATTTCCATTTAACAAGGCGGCATCCAAACACCATCCTATTCCATCCAGAGACGCATCAACACAGAGTCAGCCTACACCATCCCGAGACGCATCAACACAGAGTCAGCCTACACCATCCCGAGACGCATCAACACAGAGTCAGCCTACACTATCCCGAGACGCATCAAACCAGCACCATTGCACCCTCCGCTCGCACCGTGGTTGATGAACTCTTTGCCTTTGGCTAGCTGCCTTGCATGATACTCGAACTCGGCTCTGAAGGCTTCGCCTCCGCCGCCGCCACTCCGTGACGCCGGAATCGATGGAGAAGCTCGACGCAGTGCGGACTGAGCTCTCGCCGCTAGCGAGTTGACGATGGCTGGTCCAGAAGCCGCGGCTGTTGAAGGTCTGCTGCGAATCACGGTGATGGCTGCCAATGCTGGCGGCTGCTGCTGTTGCTGCTGGAGCAGTCGTTGCACCTGCTGCTGATGCTCGTGCCGTCTCTGGGCGGTTGTTGGGCGAGACCGAGTGGCGGCGGATCTTGGCCTATTAAAATTTAATAATTATTTTAGGATTTCTATCCTCTGCAAAATATTTTTCGGGTAAAACTATGCATGATTTTCAGCTCACCTCCCCATGACAGGTCTGTCCTGTCCCGCGCTCAATGGCGAAGCTAAAATGATTTCGGTTGATTTTGTGACAGTTCAACCTGTTAAAAAAACTGCTTGCTTAGAAAATAGTTCAGACTAACATGGCCAGTGAAACCGTGGACCCAATAGGTCGACGTAGGACAAGCTGGCGCTACCCAGCAACTGATCTGTTTGCGCAACATTTTTCTGAAACAAAAAAACTAAGCAAAATTAGCTAGACACCAGAAATTTTGACCAGTTTTACGCTCGTAGAGCCAATAGAACAGCCGCAGCTAGTTGCGCGGCGCATCCGAGGGCTGTGTACAACTGCTCAGTCCTGACGGGCTGGAGGGGCCGCAACACCCAACCCCGGTACCCAATCTCAGCTCAATGGACTGATTTTCTTACAAGCTCGAGGAGAGATTTTCTACCTTTTTAAGGATTTCCTAGATGCTCAGGAGGATTTACAAACTACTTGGGAGACTTTCAGAGACGACTTTTGGAGATTTTCTGGCTGCTCGGAGAGGATTTTAAATCAGGAGGCTCGGGAGGACCTTATTTTTTAAAGAGATTTCTTACATGCTTACGGAGCTCGTCTGTCTTGGTCTTGGAGCTCTTGGGGTTTTTTTAACTGCTTGGGGAACTTTTATGTCTGCTTGGGGGATTTCAAACTGCTCGAGGAAATTCTCTGTTTGCTGGGGGATTTCTAACTGCTCTAGGAAATTTTCTATCTGATGTGGGTATTTCCGACTGCTTAAAGAGGATTTTCTAACTGCTTGGGAAAATTTTCATTCTCTTAGGATATTTACTTTACTGCTCGGGAAAGATTTTCCGACTGCTCGCAAACATTTTCTAGCTGCTCGGAAAGATTTTCTAGCTGGTTGGGAGATTTTTTAACTGCACAGCGAGATTTTCTAATTGCTCAGGGAGATTTTCTTTCTATTTAGAAGATTTTCTTTATGCACGGCAAGATTTTGAGCTCTTCGGAAGATTTTAATTTTGCTGCAGAGATTTTCTAGCTGCTTGGGGAGATTTTTGTTTAGTGAGATTTGAGAGATTTAAAGTGCCTGTTTGCGCTCCCCTGGGGGGCACCGAAGAGCGAGTTATCTTGTCTATTTAATCGCAAAAGAAATCAAGCACCCATTTATTATTTACTTAAATTGATCTACAAAGAGAGACATGAAACGAAGCAGTAAGAAAAAACGGGCAAGCAAAATCACAACAAGCAAGTATCGCTGCTTGTAAGACATGTCAATGATTATGGTACGTCGCAGTCCAGCTCTCACCGGCAAATCTGGCTCTCGTGTCGCCTCGAATGGACCCGCCGATCTGGGCGGCGCCGTTGGATGAGGCTGCGAGCCGCTGGAAAATTTCTGCCTCCTAAATTGCCTGGCCGACTCAACTACCAGGCTGTGGCTGCTGAAGGATTTGCTGGTGAGACTGAAGTCGGGTTGGAGGGGTGGCAACTGAGTCCGGACACCAGCTGTTAAACTTGTATTTGAATGAAGTTTTCAAAAAGAAAAATTACAGAAATCTGTGATGCTCCAAGTCGATCTGCGGAGTCACTTTGCTGCGCCAGTCAATTAAGGACTCGAATTCTTGCCTGCGAAGACTGGCGCCCTTCAAGCTGCTTGAATGATTTTTAATAATAAATGTATATGTATATTTATGTATATGTATATGTATATTTAGTTAGTAAAATTTGTGGAAATTCACTAAAAGCGTAAAATGCAGCAAATTTTATCGATCCAACTCACCAGTCCGCATTATCTTGATTTTCTACTGCCATTGGATCAGAAAAAATGTCTGCAATTTTACAGCGACTAAATACCTTTCTGCATTTCTTTTTTTATTAGACAATTAATTGCTTCTTCATAAACAGACAACAAAAATCATTCATGTAATTTTTAAATAATTTTTATCAGCATTTGTTTTTCTTAGAAATTAATAGAAAAATAATTTTAAGTAGAATTTTATTATGTATTGTTAATTAAACCATGTTTAGACTTTGTTATTTCGAATGTTGTCTGTCACAAATAAGATAATAAGGTTCGAAGCGTTATTAAATTATTCAGTTGTATGCTACAAATATACAACTGAATATCGTGAAGCCCTGAGCAATAAATAATTTTGCAGTCACGTGTTTTCGATAATATGTGAAAAATGCATTTGATTTTAAAGGTTAAAAATGATAAAAAGCTGTTTCCTGGGCAACGACAATTTATAACGATGCAAGCACAGCAGTCGACTAATTTAAAAGGGAAAAGAGTTTAGCAAAATAATTTTCAATATTTTTTTTCGTAAACAAAGCTGATTTTTTGATTCAAAAGTCACAGTTAGGGAAAATAAATTGAAGAAACTTTCATATGTAGCCTACTTTATTTAAAAACATTAATGCTGTGATATCTATACCAAAATACATATATCAATGATCTATAATAAGGTGACTGTACTAGCGAACATAATAAAGTTCGAAAAAGTTCCTAAATTCTGAGTCTGTCTAATTAACTTATTCTAGATCCAGATTCCAAAATTGGATCAAGAAGTCTCCTAGCACAGTTAATTCGGAAAACACAAGTAGACGGCTAAAACTTTCGGAAAATTTTTTACCTTTGCTTATCAATAATTGCCGAAAAAAGGCAAAGCCTTTGCTGAAGTTGAGATTAATTAATGCTAATGGAATTCATTTTTATAATTGTCACAATAATTACTTTACTTGATTATATGCAAGTTGGTGACTTAAAGTACCAAAAGGAACAACATTGTTTGTACATCAGAATAATTTAGGACATGCTATGGCAAAAAACTCGTGCTTCAATACATGAACACCACTTGTTAAGTTGTTTTCTTAAGTTGTCCTTGGTCGATTCGAGCAACATGGAAGGCTTCTATTTATTACGAGCTATACAAGGCTTGCTAGTTAATTTATCGTAAAATTCCTTAAAATGTATGATAAAGAGCGAGTTCGATTACAACATCAGCACCTATTGCTGCACTGGTAGGATACATCTGGGCCATCCAGTGGACTTGCACATGTTCGCATTCATTATACAAGTGGACGGCATACATGTACAGTTGTGTATGCTGCATCATACAGTGTAGCGAGCATCAAAGCTCCTCCTATATTCAGTTAAATTTTTTTATATACAAACTTCATGATGCAAAACAAATTCTCCATGCTCTCTACGCTAATCGTACGGGACGCGGTTGCCCCGCATCTTACTCTTACATGTAGCTCTGATTGTTCAATTTAAACCACTCAAGCCACTGCAAGTCGATATTCGCATTTGATTGATTATTGAAGAAAATGAAAACTGCTTGGCTGCTAATTTCATTCAATGGAAATTTATTTGAAATTTCGTGCGAGCAGTTGAATAGCCGCATTGAGAGCGGCATGTTGAGAATTCCAATCTGCGCAGTCTTTTATCAGCATCAGAGCTCGTCCAGTCGGCTCACCCTGGCCTTCTCCTTGCGGTATTCTCGCTTCATTTGCTGCCACTTCGCCGTCAGCTGGTCTTCGGACAAGCCGACGATGAGATCGTCGCTCGTGTAGGATGCCTCCTTCTAGTTAGGGAAGCAGAGTCATAGGCATGTCATTGATTGGCTTTTAGTCATTGAGAACTCAGCTAATAACGCGCAAACCTTTTGAGAAATGCTCTGACTGCAGGCGCCCTGTTCCTCGTTGTCCATCGTATCCACAGCATTTGCTGATTGCGCCACCGCTACAGCCTCCGCGGGAGTAGCGGAGCTCACAGCGGCCGAGGTCTCGCTGTCTAGCTGATCGGCATGCTTGAAAATCACGCCCAACGCTCTGTCAACATCGGCTTCCACGGCTCGCTCGCGGACGATGACGTAGCGAATAATGTAGCGATCGCGAACCGTGGCGGGCATTAGGTGCAGGTCACGTGAGTTGTTGATACGGCACACCAGCAGTCGGCTGAGTGCGTCGCTGTCCTAGGGAGAGATTGTTGGAATGGTTCCGAAAGGCTGTCGGAAAGAGGTCTAGGAGCCAATATAAGCTATGATCTACATGGAGATTCCAGTGGCGGAGGATCCCTCCAATACGTACTTGTGGTATGCCAAATATCATTCGCACAACCCTCCGACAAAAGCTCTGAGTTTCTCACCCGAAAACGAAAACAAACCAACGAAAAGTGTGTCTTGGCAGCCAATTGGAATCTGGCGTCCTTCGTCAACTGCGACTCGAAACGCTTCGCCAGGTGGCAGTGCTGTGTTTATCATTTTGTATTATTGCGTTAATTACTGGTCAAGCCTTCATTCAAAATTATGTGACATCATTCCTTCGGCTCTGTGCTGACGCGAACTCACCAGACGGATGTGCTTTCGCAGCCCTTCCACTCCGTAGAGTCGGATGACGAACCAAAGTTTCAGCGAGCGAAACCGTCGACTCAACGGGATTCCCCAGTCTTTTAGGTCGCAGATTTCCTCTAAATGCATGTTTAAATAATAACTCGTAAAAAGCTGTAGCGTTTTTAGCCTCGCTCTAAGTAAGAAATATCAAATCAAATAAACCCCACCGTAGCGATCACTCACCCAACGGATTGGCAATCTTCATTTCTTCAACCGATCCAGTGCTGGCAACAAAGGTGTCCTTCAGTTTAGCTTGACTTTTAACCCTAAAAATGGGTAAAAAGAACCTGGGCTTTTCGCTCTGCAGCTAAAGTTATTGCCATAAAGGTGTTGGTACCCACCACAGCACGCTCGCATCGAAGGTGCACAGAAGCCATTTCGTCGGATTGAAGTTAAACGAATCGACTAACTGGAATTTTTGGTTGCAACACGACGGGAGCGGATAATGAAGCCAACAGGTTCTTGATGGATGCGTCAAAAATGAGCTAAACAGCACCAACCTCAATCCCCCGGACAAAGGAGCGGAATTCTGGACAGACCAGGGCGGCACCCGAGTAGGCGGCGTCCACGTGACACCAGAGCCCCTGGCGTTGGCATACGGCGCCGATGTCGCTGAGACTGTCGCACGAAGCGCATGCAGTTGTGCCAATGACGGCGCAAACCTGAGTGTGATGGTCTCACACTTGGCATTCAGTAGGCTCTGCATGGTATTGGAGATTCAAGACAGTTGGCACTCACATAGAACGGCACCCGACCGAGCTCTCGGTCCTGCTGCACTGCAGCCTCGAGCAGTTCGCAGCGCAACGCCAGATTTTCATCGTCGTAGGCCAGTTTGCGCAGCTGGACGCCGCAAATCACGGCCGCCTTGTCGACGCACGGATGCGCCAGCTGGGAGCAGTAGGCCACCAGCTGCGGCGAAGGCGACTGCCGCGCCTCCTGGCCGCTAAGCTGAGCGAGCTTCGCCTTGCGGGCGGCGAGCATGCTGACTAGGACGCAGTCGCTTGCCGAGCCCTGTGTAAGGATGAGTGCAGCCAGTTTTTTTTAAATTGCTCAACAGAGGAAATGATCCATGCGTGAAACTATCATTCTGAGAAGTCAATATTTTGCATTCAATGCAGCTGGTTAGCCTTAGCCTTAGTCGCGTGGGATTGGTTCACCAGATTGACACCTAACCTGCAGCGCGCCGCCGCCAATGCCGCTATCGTTGCGGAAGTGCTCCGGCATGCCGAGCATCTCAGCTAGCCAGTCAAGCACCAGGCGCTCCAGCTCGGTAAGCGCCGGATTCGAACGCCAGGTGAAGCCGACGCCGAAGCAGGCGGAGAGCAGGTCGCCTAGGATTGAGGCGTAGCTGATTCCGATTGGAAAGTAGGCGTTGAAATCCGGATGGAGCCAGTGAGCGGTCTGAGTTGGGGATGATGGCGCTTTGTTATACCATAGGTTGCTCGTGATAATATGTGAGCTAGTGGCAAGTCATTACTGGTGAGCAGATCACGGACATGCATAACTGGTCAACATACCCCTGTCAGGATGTGCTGCTGCACGTCGCTCATGATTTGCTCCCAGGTCTCCGGCCGGTCTGGCGGGCTGACTGGCAGCCGGTCCCGGATATAGCCGGGCAGAACTCGGGGCATGGCCTCCAGACAGCTGCCTCCCATCTCCCGCCTGTTATGCAGACTCTCCATGTAGTCGGCGATAAAGTCAATCAGTTGTTTCCCGCAACGACGAAATTCTGCCGCGTCCATGGCGTTGATTTTGGCGACTGCGGCTCAAATTGCCTTCTTAACGAAACGAAAGCAGGGCGAAACCGCTTAGCCGCTAGAGTTGGTTCGGAAGACATTCGCCCCCTCCCCATTCTCCATAGTCTATGGCCAAGCGAGTTGCTTCCGTCAGATGCAGTCCTCGAATTTCCGCTTATTGTGTATATTTATGGAGATTTTTCTAGTGCTTTCGTACACTAAAGCATAATGCGCAAAGTGACATGGACGGTGATGATTTTGCACGCGGGGTCATTTTCGAAAAGGTGAAATATTCGCCCCATGGATTCTCTTGAGAATAGGAACCTTAGATTTTCTACTAATAAACGGTTGATTCGTGCTCGAAAAAAACTTGACACCCGACATTTCGACTAGATGTACAGCTGCAGCTAGCTGCGCGGCGCATCCGAGGGCTGTGTACAGCTTGCTCAGTCCTGACGGAACACCCACTCTAAATTTACCCAGCTCATACTGGTACCCGATCTTAGCTGGGGGGCTGGAACCCACGACCTTCTGGTCATAAGGCAGATGCCATGGCAACTATAGGCTACAACCCTTATGGCTAAAATTATGCTTTGTGCTCGAGATTACAAAAAAATGGCAAAGAAGAAATACAAAAGAATGGGGCAGAGTCACTTGGCATATTAGGATTCTTGTGTGAGCTTTGTTTTTGCTTTTAAAATGAAAATAAAAAGTTGGCCAAATCCTTTTGCTGGGAATCAGGCAGTGGGGAGTGACACCATTTTCTGTATTGATTTGCAACGTCTTAAATGATCCGAGCTCACTTCACCTAATGGCTGGCTAACAACTGATGCGACCGGCATTCATTCCTCGCTCAGCATCATGTAAAATGATTGAAAGCTTGCCAGTCAGTCACTAAGCGACCAAATTCCATGCCTTAAGATAAGTCAAAATTTTGGTTTGTGACAATTTAAAAGCGTCTAAAGACAAACTTAAAAATTTTAGTAAAAAGCCTTCGTGTCGACAAATATGGGGGTGTCTGTCAGTCGGATCATGCAATTACCTTAGATTGGCACAATCAGAAACACTGAGTTGGGCCCATATAATGATTGCCGCTGGTACAATTTTCGGTATCATGTCTAAATAAAAGCGAACACCAATAAACTTGTGACAAATCTCCGCAAGCGAAATTTTAAATATTCCAAGGTAAAAATGCACCTAGCAACTATTGCTGCTTGGAGCCTGCTGCTCCTAGCATCGCTGTGTGCAGCTGAGGACCAGTACCTGTACACCTCGATCCCCGCTGCCTGGGAGAAGCCACCTGGCGCGCTGACTCCGTCAACTGCCGTCGTCCTGGCCGGTCGCTCCGAGATCGAATGCGTCTCCGTGTGCGAGGCGAAGGCCGCGTCCTGCTCCGCCGTCGCCTGGTGTCCCCCGAACCGGTGCCGGCTTCTCGCTGACTCATCCTCAGCTTTGCCGGCTGGCTGTCGTCTTCTAGCTCTCTCCAGCCGGCGTCGCGGTAAGTCTGTGAAGTCTGTCCTCGATTTTTGTCTTTGTGTAGTACATGTATTTGCTTTGCTTCGCAACTACTGCCAGTGAGCGGCGGCTGGTGCCCCTGGGGAGACTGGCTGGTCAGTCCTGACGCCTGCCACAGGGTATCGCGTCGGCGACATCGCCAATGCGGATGCCCGCAGCCGCAAGCATGGGGAGGCCGCTGCGAGGACCGCTCAGCTGACGGCGGGGAGCTTCACGAGAAGTTCCTCGGCTGGTGCAACTGGGACGGTTGGAGTGGCTGGACCTCAGGTGAGGCATGGCATGGTGTACTTGGGAAAATCGCGTCACGTTCACGATAAGCAAACAGTCACGTGCCTGCCTGCATTGAATTCCCAGGCTGTAACGTTCAACAGCAACGCCACAGGAGGAGGAGCTGCGGCTGCCTTATGAATGCGTCGCCAAATCCTAGCAGTGCAGCTTTGCAGTACCAGACACGATTCATGGGCTGGAGCGACTGGGGCCACTGGAGCTGGAGTGCCTGCTCAGGCCTGAGTAAAACTCGAACCCGCTACCGGCAATGCACCAAAATTCAGCCCTTCGTGTCGAACCCGATGTCATCTGATTCCGAATCTTACACTGATTTTTGCTTAAGATGATTATTTTTGCTTAATATGGAGCCAGTCGAGTAAGTCGATGCACATCAGCCCAATGAACTCTCGTTGAAAATCCGCGCACATCAAAATCAAAATAAAGACATTCGAAAATGTACCAAGCGATCCTAAATTTGTGAGTTTACCAAATCATAAAGGGACTGAATTGAAATCTGGAGCCTGCATGAAACTCGTGGCTGCTGCCGAATGATAAAAAACTCAAATAATATTTTTTACTCGAATTTAACTAATTTTACGTATTTCGAAAAATTACACTCAATTAATTCGACCGCTGACGTCATAAATTATATTATCTTAATCGTCACGCAGCGTTTGACTATGGCTGACGTCATTATTTTTAACCCAGATTTTGATGAAAAAAAGATAAAAATTCCATAATGAAAATTTTCTGTCTAGAATTCGAAATGCTTACCAACGCATGCTGTAACCAAAGATGTCACAATGACGATTTTAGTGTGGCTGTAGAACTCAACCATTGAGACTCACCGTAACCTAACAACAGCATCAACAAAAAAGTGCTGTCACAAGGGGGCATCAGATGGTGTACACAAGCCTCCTTTAGTACGGAAACTATCGAGTTGAAGCCAACCCTGGTCACTTCAAGGACCAAGAAGTGAAAGATTGACCATTGACCATTAAGCTATTAATTATGCTTACAATAGTAAATATAGAGTGAAGTGCACTTAAACCACCCGTATTTTTAATTACCATGCCAGTAATTGTCAAAACCAATTTTTTAAATTCTTTTTTATGCCAGTTTAAAAGGTTTCTGGCACTACATACCTCGTAACGCATGTATTTTATCCACCATGCCCAGAAAGTCTAGCCCAAGGAAACCTTGAGTAGAAGGACGGGACACTTCGTTTCTTGGAGAGTTTTTTTGGAGTCCAATTTTCGCGAAAAATACGAGCGTAGCCTACGGAGATAGGAAATTTGCAGTTTTTTCGATATAAAATCAAAGATTGCGCTCGATTGGAAGCAGATGCGAATCTCATCACTTGATATGTGTTTCTTGCCTTGTTACTCTATCGAGCTATGTACGTCCTTATTTGTGAGATATTGTCGAAAAACTGCAAATTTCCTACCTCCGTAGAGTATTTTTTCGCGAAGATTGGACTACAAAAACTTTCCAAGAAACGAAGTGTCCCGTCCTTTTACTTAAGGTGTCCTTGGTCAACCCAAGGTATTTAAACAACGTTCACTTGTCTATGGAAGAAGAAGTCATAAATCATCCATAATAGATGCAGATTAAGAATCCGTGGAAGCAGCCTTACATTGCGCTATCAATCAACAAACAAATCGGATTATCTCTTTCCAAAATGCTTAGCTGCTAACAGACTATCTGCCTTGATTTCGAAACTCCTCTCTGCTAATTAACAACGAATGGATGCCTCACCAGCGGAACAGGCGTCGAAGCTGCGGCATCCAACTTTCCGACCGAAGCTGGACGCCGGCTCCGAGGCCTCGCAATCGCGCAGCGCCCGCTCCGTGGTGCGGCCGGTGCCGCGCAGCCAGCAACAGCGCGACTTCAGCGACACAACGGACGACGACATTGACGAGCCGCCAAGCAAGGAGACGCGGCGCCATCGGCCAGCAGACAAGTCGGGCTCAATCGAATCCTTGAAGAGTGAGAGTTCTGAGAGGGCCGAATCGCCTCAATATTACACATCGAATTATTCTGATTAGTTTGCAAGTCTCACCACTTGGATCTGAGGGTGCTAGGGCTGATAATACGGCGGCGCTTCTTAGGTGCACCTCCCTCTCTGTTAACTCTTCTGAGATTTATGCCTCAGGAAGTCCCTGGCGAGCATGTTGTCACGTAAAGATTCGAAACCCTTAGGGTGTCGAGGGATCTTTACATACTTTAAAGATGGGACCGTAGGGTAACTTATCAACTATATCCCCGCACTCAACCATACTCTTAAAACATCTAAGAGTGCTTTTATCGTTTATTTTGAGAGCAGCCAAATGAAAAGGCCTAATTTTTGTACCATTTACAAAGGTACTACGAGCGTATTCGCAAACTTTCATAGGAAACTCGCTCTTAGTGCCCGACATGCTGTGCAGCCAGGCGCCATGCGAGTTAAAGCGGAACCATTTCTTCAAGCAGTTGGACAACTGGAGCCTGCAGCGCTACGACATCGAGCAGTCGGAGGAGCGGCTACCCGGCTGCAGCAGGACCAGCGTTCGCTTCAGCGTGGATGCCGATGAGGTGAATAAGCAGAGCGGCTCGGACTTCTCCAACAGGTTGGCGTTAACCGATTTCGTGAATTTCGCGAGCTTATCGGGCTTGTGTTTGTTACGGATTAATGATTAAGGGAAATATCTCTATGTCGCTACTCGAGCTCTCCACCCCAGTATTATGTAGAGGATCATTCCATGAAATGTTTAAGAGAGTTAAGCAGTATTTTGTGATTACAGTTTCCCCTAAGCTCCAAAAACGCTACATTTGATGCTTAAAAATCACTAATATTTTAACTTACAATTGTATGAGAAGGATGTCTGTAGAAGTTCTGATCTTGAATGGCTTTAAGGCATTCCTAGGATGGTAAAGATTATCGAGTTTTCAATGCTATACAGTTTAGTGGTCTAGCTTTAAGTCAGATTACTCGAAGGCAGAGTTCTAAGCGGGCGAAAATCTAGAAACGGGGAGGGCGAGATTCTTCCCAGGTCGTTGCACGGCTTAGTGCACTTAAGGCATTTAGGAATTGGTCAAGAGCAGATACATGACCTGCAACACGGCTCGCTGAAGCAGAAACTTACCCCGCCATTAACTTCGAAGGCCAGTCCTCAGTCGGCACCGCTTCAGCCGGGTGAGGCCGCTGCACGTGTGCGCCGAGCACAACTTTGTCTGCTTCCGCAACAATGGCGACCTGGTGGCGTCCACGCCGCACTCCGTGCTGATTTACGACAGGCCACCGGCAGCGTGCGAGATCAGCTACAAAGAG
>CATNEM010000280.1:560000-737500 GCA_950096795.1 Macrostomum cliftonense | reverse complement strand
ATATCAGTGTGTGTCTGTTGGAAAGCTGAGCCGTATACTAACAATTGTGCTGGGGTCCACATTAACCCTCATTGAATTTATCATAGTGTGTGTCTGTCTGCCTAAAAGCTGGGCCGTATACTAACAGCTGTGCTGGGGTCCACGTAAACCCTCATTGAATTTATCATAGTGTGTGTCTGTCTGCCTAAAAGCTGAGCCGTATACTAACAATTGTGCTGGGGTCCACATTAACCCTCATTGAATTTATCATAGTGTGTTTCTGTCTGCCTAAAAGCTGGGCCGTATACTAACAATTGTGCTGGGGTCCACGTAAACCCTCATTGAATTTATCATAGTGTGTGTCTGTCTGCCTAAAAGCTGGGCCGTATACTAACAATTGTGCTGGGGTCCACATTAACCCTCATTGAATTTATCATAGTGTGTTTCTGTCTGCCTAAAAGCTGGGCCGTATACTAACAGCTGTGCTGGGGTCCACGTAAACCCTCTTCGAACTTATGTCACAAAGAACTTGTGTGTGTCTGCTACTACGTTGGGTGTGGTACTATCAGCTTTACAGTAGTTTTTCCAGCATTTTCGAAACAGGTTTATTTGCAGAATAAATTTTCCTGACATGATGGAATCATATTTTTCGCGATTTTTTATTAATCTGTTATGGGCTCCGACGTCACAATGCCAATGGCAGACGGCTCATATAGTGACGTATCCTTCGATGCATCCACTGAGTTTTGCTTCGAAAAAGAATCATTTTGCACCGAATCACTAATAAGTACAAATAAGTAGTACTCAAATCTATCAGCCACCGAGTCCATCCAAATGCTGGCAACACTTCTGTAAGGTTGCTAGTACAACGCCCCAGCCTACCAACAGACACACACTATGATAAGTTTGATGAGGGTTTAGGTGGACCCCAGACAGCTGTTAGTATACGGCTCAGCTTGTCAGCAGACAGACACACTATGATAAGTTCGAAGAGGGTTTAGGTGGACCTCAGCGCAGTTTTCCGATCTTATTCCATGGCGCTTCTGTCTGCTTAATCTATCGCTTAATAGGTCAGGTATAGAAAACTACTGTTATGTAACTCGAAGTAGGTTTACCGTCGTAATCTGATGCCAATTCGGTATTGCTGTCAAAAATATTTACAAGCTCACAAATCAGTACATTTAAATTCAATTCGTTTTGCCACCAATTTTCTAAGGTGCTAAATTCTACAAATCAACTAGTGCAAAATAATTTGTTCTAAAGTTAATTAGAGCTTAAATCGGTTTATATTCTGTTCGGGCCTTTAGTTAAAAAGTCATGGTTCTACTTTTTTATTTTCATTTTTTCTGTAAAAGCAAGTGTAATTGAAGACCTCGTATGATGGGGTCCAGTTAAAACCTCAATAGACCACAATCGATCGATAGGTCCACCTATACCTACAGAAATGAATGGTCCACCTAAACGGGGTCCAGCTAAACACAAAATATATTAAGTTAAATTCTCTCGAACTGGAGCCTTCTCAAGTCTAATAAACAAACAGTCTGATGCCTTTGCATCCAAGTGGCATTAGTTTTGCCAGTTTTTTAAAGAAACTAGGTGGTCCACCTAACGCACTATCGAAACGGCAGTCTGTTGTGTTTTCGGCTAACTCACGAACACGATGTTCAACTTAAAGTTGTTAAATAAAACGAGTCATAAGTGGACTCCGCAGATCGGCTCTCTGCTTCTTTGCTTTTATTTTAATCGCTCTCGAGGCTCTTAAGCCCTAATGAGCATACCGTACGCGTTGGGAGAAAAGCATTGGTCTATGGGCGGGACCATAGCCACGGCTTGGCTCATAGCCACAGCATCTCTCTCTTTTTATAAAAATAGCTCATGCACTAAAGGTACCACAACGCACACAGTTCAAGGAAGTTTCAAAATAGTTACTCCTTGTAATTCACTTTTGGCTTTCGTTCGAGCCTTTTGCTGCGTCGTGGAAGTTCTGGTTCAGTTGGTTCGCTATTGAGATCCCTTTGAACTCGCTCCACCGTAGCATCCATCGGCAGTCCTGGTGGATGATCGCCACCAGATTTTTCAGGGCCTTCCAGAGTTGTAGACTGGTCCTCTTGGGCTTCCTCATTGTAGTCTGGTTTGTCATCGACCTGGGAGCTCCGGTCAGAGACTGTTCGTCGCAGTTGATCTCGGTGAACTTTTTGGAATCTACCATCCTCCAGTTTGATCAGCGCGGTGTTTTTTTCCCAATGGGTTGATGAGCCTGGCTTCGTGTGTTGACTTCTCTGTCTTGTACACCACGGTCTCGCCAGGACTCCATCCAGCAACTGACATCAAGGGAACGCGTAGTTGCCTTCCCATCAGCAATTCTGCCGGTGATGCACCGTCCTTTCCCACCGACGCCCCGTAGAACAGGAGGTACCTGTCGATTGCTGCTTGTGAGAATCCATTTGCGCTGACAGCTTCTTTGATTGTGCGAACGAATCTTTCTGCCAGACCGTTACTTTGTGGGTGGTAGGCTGGGGTTGTTAAATGGTCGCACCCAATTTGAGTCAGCCAGCCTCGTGTCTCCTGACTTACAAAACTTGTTCCGTTGTCGGACACCAAGGTTTTAGGCACTCCTAATTGGGAAAACGTTCTTCTCAACCGCGATACCACCGTTGCTGATGTCATGTCCCGTGTCACATGTACCTCGGGATAGTTGGAATGAGCGTCCACCATGACCAGTAAATATTGGCCTTCAATTGGACCCGCGAAGTCGATGTGGACTCGGTCCCATGGCCCCTGAGGTGTCTGCCACGAGACTCGAAAATTGCGATTCAGAGGCTTCACCTTCTTGCATGTCAAACAGCAATCGATTACACGCTTCACAGCCTTGTCGACTCCTGGCCACCAGAAATGCCCGCGCAATAGTGACTTTGTACGGGCCATGCCAAGATGTACCACGTGAGCTGCGTTCACGGCTTTGTCTCGAAGGGCCACTGGCAACACTATCTTGGACTCACGCAGTATCAGGTCTCCTTCTGTTGTTAACTCTCCTGCAATGGGCTTGTAGCTCTTCAAATCGCTGCTCGAGAAATTTCCAGTTTTAATTGCCTCTCGGAGATTCGTCAACTCGCGGCACTTCCTGGACCAGAAGCGAATTTCATTCAACTTCAGCAGATTACTTTCCGAAAGATGTACCACGCCAATTACGTGAGTTGGTGCATCCGCTGAAGTGTTCACAAGCCTGGATAGTGCATCAGATCGCATTTCCGACGACTTTCGATATGTTATGTTGTAGTTGTAGCCAGAGAGTAGAATAGCCCATCGCTGTAGGCGTGCTGAAACTTTTTCTGGTAACTGTCTTGAGGGTCCGAACACGAAAGTTAGAGGGCGATGGTCAGTCACCAACGAGAATTCTCTGCCGCACAGAAAGCGGTGGCATCGTCGAATGCCCCAGACAATTGCCAGTGCCTCGCGTTCGATTTGCGAGTATCGTCGCTCAGCAGGGGATAGTAACTTGCTAATAAAGATGATGGGCCTGCCTTCTTGACAGAGTACGCCGCCAATGGCTACTTGTGATGCATCGCATTCGAGTTCTAAAGGCTTGTTCGGGTAGTATGAGTGCAGCATTGAGTCAACCGATAATGCCATCTTGATCTTGTTGAAGGCTTTTTCATGCTGGTCTGTCCAAGCGAACTCGGCTCCTTTACGTCTGAGTTGCGACAAGGGCTCAACGAGTTCCGCGAGGTTGCGAATGAAACGTCCGCAGTAATTCACCAGACCAATGAATGATTCCAATTCTGCTTGACTCTTTGGCGCTGTCATCTCCCGTAGTGCACGTACCTTTTCTTCATCTGGTTTTACTGTGCCCGACTCTAGTATGTGACCCAGAAAGCGAACTCGAGTCTGCATTACCTGGCATTTGCTCCCATTCACGGTTAGATTGTGCCTTGCCAAACGCGCTCGAATTTCCGCCTCCCTCACTTTGAGCTCTTCTTTCGACTCTCCGCCAATGAGGATGTCATCGACGTAGGCTACCGCTCCGGAGATGCCCTGAATCACGTCCACAATGTAACGTTGAAAGATGCTGGGAGCCGTTTTTAACCCGAAGACCAAGCGGTTGTACCTGAAGTTCCCAAATGGCGTAGATATGACGGTAATGTCCTTTGACGGTTCGTCTAGATGCACCTGATTATATGCTTTTTCGAGATCCAGAATCGTATAATATTTGCAATTTGTCACAGCTGAGAATGCTTCTTCCACGGTCGGCAACGGATAGCTGTCGTTCTGTAACTGAGGGTTGACAGTCGTCTTATAATCGACACAGAGCCTGAGGCCACCGTCGGGTTTCTGCACAGTCACTATGGGTGACGCCCACTGCGAAAAACTGACTTGCTCGATGATGCCTTCGTTTACAAGCTTGTCAATCTCGGACTTAAGACGCTCGCGTAATGCAAAAGGAACAGGCCTGGCTTTGATGTACTTCGGCGCTGCCCCCTCGACCAATCGTAAGCTCGCCTTGAATGGAACGGGATTCTTCATCTCTGCATGTCCGATGGAAACGCATTTTGGATTGATTTTGATGACATCTCGTCCAAGCAGCGCGAAATTCCGGTCCGAGCGGACTACTTGAAACGTGATGTTGATGGTTTTCCCTCTCCATTCAGAGACGACAGACAATGACCCCGATTGATCGAATTTATGTCCATCAGTGTAACCGACTAGAGCAGTATTGCTGGCTTGCAGTTTTGGCTTTCCCAATCTATGCCATAGCTTGCTGGACAGAACCGAGACTGACGCGCCTGTATCAATCTGACAGACAATAGGCTGCATTTTACCTTTGACTGAACAGACCAGGTTGACGGTAGTGTTGTTCCGCTGTGTCGCTCCGCGTGAGTCGGTGTGCAAAATATCTGATTCGATCGAACGTTCCGTCCTTTGAGCCACATAGTTCTGTTGACTTGCCACGTTTGACCTGCACGCCCTTTGAAAATGATTAGGCTTACCGCATTTCTTGCAAATTTTGCCGACAGCTGGACATGATGTCTTCGGATGTTGGTTGCCGCCGCAGCGAGGGCACTTTTTCTCTCCTGAATTTTTTGCTTGAAAAGGCCAATTCGGCTTTGATAGCTTTGGTTTTGAACTGCTGATCTTCATTACCGATTCTTCCGCTTTCGAAGTAGACGCCGACTGCATTATTTGGGTGTCCTTCAGGGACGCATACGCCTCAGCTTCTGCCACAGCAGCTTTGAAGGTGAGCTCCTCGAAATCTCGGATTAGCAACTTTGCTATGATGACCTTGTCATTCAGTCCGCAGATGAATTGATCCCGGAGCCGTTCCTCTTTGTTGCTAAAGGCACAATTGTCCGACGCTTTGAGCAGCCTCTCCGCAAATGCTCGAATGCTCTCTTTAGCGTCCTTTTTGACATTCTGAAAGGCGTACCGCTCAGACAGGACATAAGTTTTTGGCACCAGGATTTCCTTCAGCGCCTTGGTCAGCTCCTCGAATGACAATGTACTGGGCAACGTGGGGGCCAGGTGATCCGCCAGAGTGTCGTACAGACCGGCTGAAAGGCGCATGAGCAGAATCTGAGCCTTCTCTTCCGCTCTCCATTGACAGAGATTCGCTGTGACTGTGAAGCGTTCCATCCATCTCGGAAACGCCTTTCCTTCCTCCAGCTTCTCAATGTCGATCATGTTGAGCATGTTCCCGATCATTGGTGGCTGCGAAAGTTGTGCAGCTTGACCGAATCCCTCCGTACTGGCAGGCGGCACTTTTCCAACTTTAGCATAATTCACCGTCTTTGCTGCTAGCTTTACCGGCGATGCAGCCTTCTCGGTTGCCAATTTCGCCGAAGATGCGGTCTTCTCAGCAGCTGGTGATGTTGGTGTCATCCTTCGGTCTCAGATTTCCTTTTGCTGTGACGCCACTGTTGTGTTTTCGGCTAACTCACGAACACAATGTTCAACTTAAAGTTGTTAAATAAAACGAGTCTTAAGTGGACTCCGCAGATCGGCTCTCTGCTTCTTTGCTTTTATTTTAATCGCTCTCGAGGCTCTTAAGCCCTAATGAGCATACCGTACGCGTTGGGAGAAAAGCATTGGTCTATGGGCGGGACCATAGCCACGGCTTGGCTCATAGCCACAGCACAGTCCATGTAAACACACACACACACACACACACACACACACACACACACACACACTGGAATATATGTCTGTCTGTCTGTCTGTCTGTCTGTCTGTCTGTCTGTCTGTCTGTGAGCCTGTCTGTCTGTCTGTGTGTCTGTCTTTCTCTCTGTCTGTCTGTCTGTCTGTGTGTCTGTCTTTCTCTCTGTCTGTCTGTCTGTCTGTGTGTCTGTCTGTGTGTCTGTCTTTCTCTCTGTCTGTCTGTCTGTCTGTGTGTCTGTCTTTCTCTCTGTCTGTCTGTCTGTCTGTCTGTCTGTCTGAGAAAGCACATCATCACTCCATAAAAACAGGCGCCATGGCGTGGGACGCCACCACGGAGCAGCTGCTGGTGCTGGAGTGGGGCTCCGAGAAAAATGGCGTTCTAGTGACTGTGGACTTTTCCCCCGATGACGGCATCCACCGCTCTGGCGAGGACAAAGAGGCCCACCTCGTCCAGCAGCATAAGCGGACGTCAGGCAGGCTGCCCGTAGTGAAAACCTTCGGCCCGAAGACGCTGAACCCACTGGCTCAGCGGTTGGGCGTGAGAAGCAGTCGGATGATTTGAATGCGAGTGTTTTGTGGCAATAATAATTTGTGCCATTGACGCATCAATAAGCCAGCCTAGATGGACGGTGATTTGCGCTATCAAAGCTGACTATTCGTTGCTCTGGTTATTAACAAATAATCCCCTGTTTAACAAAAATATATCTGTCAAAAACACACGATAATTAACTTGACCTTGACTCGATTTTTCTGATTTTAATCCGAACATGTTGATTAAAAAATAAATGCATGTGCTTGGACACGTAGCTTGCGCCTGTTTGCTTAACAGTTTGTATTGATCAATATTTCATTCAGCTGATGAGGGACTGCAAGACTTGTCAAAGGTACGGACACGCACATTGCTTGTGCACCAAAGCATTGATGTTTAAAAAGTCACAAAGTTTGTCGCATCAAAGCATTTAGAAAATCTTAAACGTCTTAACCTACAAACAGATAGTCTTTTATCTCTAGAGTCTCTAGATAATTTTAATAAATGGAGCGCAAAATGTGAGTAAAAATCAATGTCAAGCCAAATTCAGTGGCTAAACTGCTTTGCGGCTCTTTAGCCCAATTTAACCAAGCCTAATTTTCCATCATGTGGTTGATAATCAAAAAATTTAGTACTTCTTGTCTAGTTATTGTTTAGCTTTTCTGGGCGGCAACCTCCTTCGTGGCCCAGAAAACATCCCAGGGCCAGCTGGTGAAGTTCTTGAGCTCCAGCGGCTGCAGACGTGTGCCAACCAGGTTGTGTGGCAGCAGGTTGTGCGACGTGAAGAACTGGATGATTCCCGGGGCCCTTTGCGGATGGTTCACCCTCGTGCCGGCCCACTCCATCATCACCACCGAGACCTTGAACCGCTTGAACACTTCGGCTCCGGTGGCCGTGACCAGCCACTCGTGACCTTCCATATCCGCCTTCACGATCAGCTCCTTGACGCCGGGAAAGCAACTGTCGCCGATGACTATGTCGTCCAGCGTGGCCGTCCGCACGTCGATCGGGTCGGTGGTCCCGGTTTCACCTTTGGCCGACGGCCCTCCGCCGCCGATGTTGCAGGTGCTGGGCAGGTTCATGTTCATCTTGTCGTTGCTCTTCAGCGCTAGGGCGTTCCAGTAGACGCGCACGCGGTCCTGGAATCCATTGGCCTTGACGGAGGCGAACAGCCGGATCGAGTTCTGCAACATTCGTAGGCGATCAGCGCTGCGTGCTGCTTTCACATCCGCGTTGTCGGTACGATCAAAAGAAGAAGAAGTTTGGGACCTCGGCTCACCTGGTAGAAGGCGTCAATGGCCACCGCCTGGCGTCCCATCTGCGCCGCGTGCAGGCTGTACACCCCGAGCTGGCTGCCGACGTCCAACAGTCCGGCGCCCGGCAGCAGCTCCAGCGAGCTGCGAATGAACTTGGTGAGCGGCTCCTCCCAGTCTCCGCTGCTCAGAATCGACCTCGAGATCAGGTCCCAGGGCGGGTGGACGATCATGCTGATGTGGCCAGTGGGGTGGCGCAGGCGCGCTGGAGTAAATTCGCTTCTGTCTAGGTGGCTGATGTCAGACAGCTTGCAAAGGACCGGGTTCGATCCGCGAAAGCAAATTCTGTTTATCTGCGTGAAGATGTGGACAGTGCGACACTTTGATAAACAGGATGGAAGTCTGTCCGTCCGTCCGTCCGTCTGTCTGTCTGTATGTCTGTCTGTGTGTCTGTATGTCTGTCTGTCTGTCTGTCTGTCTGTCTATCTGTCTGTCTATGTATCTGTCTTGTGTCTGTGTCTGTCTGTCTGTCTGTATGTCTGTCTGTCTGTCTGCCTGTCTGTGTGTCTGTCTCTGTCTGTGTCTGTCTGTCTGTCTGTCTGTCTGTCTGTCTGTCTGTATTTATGTGTCTGTCTGTGTGTCTGTCTGTCAGTCTGCCTGTCTGTGTGTTTGCGTGCCTAACTGTTAAGTGTTAGTTCATAAAGCTAGCGGTAACCAATCTACTGTTCACATAAAGGTGTTAACTGAATGCTGAATTCACAGAACTCTCTCACCTCCTCCTGTGAGAATGAGACGCGGAAGCATTTTGGCCCAGGCTTCTGATTCATGTCCACAGTCTGCGGCTCCATTATTGGTTGCAATTTTTTCTTCGGCTTAAGGGGCTCTGATGACTCACGAGGCTTTTGCTGATTCGATAGGTCTCTCGATTTCCATGGCTCTGATGACGCATGAGACTTTTGCTGATACGATGAGTCTCTCGAGTTGAACGGCCCCGACGACTTCCCTGGCGAGTCGGGCGTTGAAGTGCCTCGATAGACCACGGCTAGCAGCAATAGAAGAAGCAACCCTAGAATGATCAGCTTGTGGCCCGTTCTGCCACTTTTGCCGACCTGAAAGCAGGATCAGCGTCACAAGAGACAACAACGTAGTTACCAAACTGCTTTTTTGCTAAATGAGGGCCATTTATTTACCAATAAAAATAGTTTTCATAAACTTACATTCATTAAATTTCGCAGCATCGAGTCTGAGTCAATGTGGCCTGGCGTTGTGAAAGTTAACGCACTTGTGAATGTCTCACCGGCTGTCTTAAGTCTTGCAGTCTGTGCAAGATCTCTGCGTGGCTTTCTAGATTTATTCTCTTTTTCGGGCAAGAGGTGAAGGCCATCTCTTTTTAAAGAACAATTGAATCTGCTGTTCTCTGGCTGAACCGTAGCTTGGGCTGAGGCTGTCGTACAGCTGAGTACACTCTTGATAAAAAATTTTCTCACCCACTAATCTTTATTCATACGCTCAGTCAGCTCACCTATTCATTCTCACTCAGAATGCAGTTTCTATGCGCCAGGCTCACTAATTGGAAGGTCAGTTGAGCGACGGCCTGAATTCTGGGGGAGGGTTGGGGAGTTGAGCCACCCTTCCTACCGCTCAGTCTTTTTCTATTCTGCAGCAGGCACAATGGAATTTGGGCCAGCTAGCTGAACTAGTTTCGTCTGCAAAGTTTGGCTGCGTAGCACGCTTGGTGCTACAGGCGTATTAGAGAGACCTCTAATTCTAATTGGTGTGCTTGCTTAGCATTTGGATAAAAATAGTCAAGTGTCCAGCTGTCTAAAGAGAGTGCATTCAGCCAAAATCGTATAAAAACCAATTTAGCCCCAGACCGGCCATATATTTGGTCACGTAAGCTTTTCAAACAAGTTCTAAGTAGGTCAGTGAAAAATCCAGATGTCAAGTATACTTTAACGCATTTTTTTAGCTTAATATTTATGCAAAAGATCTAGATAAATTGCAAAAGAATGTCCTTTTTTGTAACTTTTTGATGCTTCTACCAGACTGATTATTGCCTCATTAACTTTGTCTTCTCTACTGCCAGTCTCAACTATTCATGTGCTCAATAAGCCCATCAGACTTTCTGAGCTGCGAACTCCTTTGTAGCCCAGATGACATCCCAAGGCCATTTGGGAAAGTCTCCGCTGTCCAGCGGCTGCAGTCGAGTGCCGCTCAGGCCGTGCAGCAGCAGCCTGTGGGACAAGAAGAACTTGACGACTTCCGCAGCTCTCGAGTTGGTCTTAACAAAGACCCACTCCATCATCACCACCGAGACGTTGAACCGCTTAAAAACGTCAGCACCGGTGGCCGTGACCAGCCACTCGGCGCCTTCGATGTCGGCCTTCACGACCAGCTGCGTGACGCCGCTGAAGCAGCCGTCGCCGATGACGATCTTGTCAAGTGTCGCCGTCCGCACGTCGATCGGGTCGGTGCTTTTTCGTTGGTTTTTCTCAGACGGTCGCTGGCCGCCGATGTTACAGTCGCCGCCGATGTTCATGTTCATCTTGCCGTTGCTCTTCAGCGCTAGGGCGTTCCAGTAGACGCGCACGCGGTCCTGGAATCCGTTTGCCTTGACGGAGGCGAACAGCCGGATCGAGTTCTGCAACATTCGTAGGCGATCAGTGCTGCGTATACATCCGCGTTGTCGGTACGATCAAAAGAAGAAGAAGTTTGGGACCTTGGCTCACCTGGTAGAAGGCGTCAATGGCCACCGCGTGGCGCCCCATCTGCGCCGCGTGCAGGCTGTACACCCCGAGCTGGCTGCCGACGTCCAACAGTCCGGCGCCCGGCAGCAGCTCCAGCGCGCTACGAATGAAATTCGTTTGTCCCTCCTCCCAGGCGCCGATCTTCAGAAGCCACATGGAGATCATGTCCCAGGCGGGGTGGACGATCATGCTGATGTGGCCAGTGGGGTGTCGCAGCCTGGCTACGTTGAACTCGCTGTGGTCCAGGTGGTCGACTGTAGACAATCGGCACAGCGCCGGGTTCGAGCCTCGAATGCAGGTCTTCTCGAGCTGCCATCAATGCGATTAGCTGAGATGTCAGTCGAGTTTATCGCATGCGCAAAGTCAGCAAACTTAGTCTGTCTGTCTGGCTGTCTGTCTGTCTGTGTGTCTGTCTGTCTGTCTGTCTGTTTTTCTGTTTTTCTGTTTTTCTGTCTGTCTGTCTGTCTGTCTGTCTGTCTGTCTGTCTGTCTGTCTGTCCGTCTGTCTGTCTGTCTGTCTGTCTGTCTGTCTGTCTGTCTGTCTGTCTGTCTGTATGTCTGTCTGTCTGCTGTCTGTCTGTGTTTGTGTGTCTGTGTTACGTCTTTGCACAAATCACGTAGTCATTCAGTAAAGCAACTTTGAAGTTTAGTCAGCTCAAGGCTCTGGCTTTTATGCCGTGTGTATTTCTCGCGCGCGTAAGCGTCTAACCTAGCACACTGTCTCTCTTTCAATCCAGCTCAAATTTAGCTCGCAGGCTTGCCCATGGACGTAGTTCGTAACTAAAGACATACAAATCATTCCTCCTTTTCTTAAAAAAATTGTCCAGTGAAAATAGGCCTACTATAATTTTCCACATCTTGGCCGTCCTTTGGCTTCATATTGAAGCTTGATGACGCGGCTGACTTTCGAGTTTTGTCTATGGTCAGCGAAGACTTGCCAGTCTGACCATGATGCTCTAGATTTGGTCCCGTCGATTCAGCTTCCTTGTTTGCATCCGTTTGCAACTTGTAGCTATTCTTGGCATTGCGTGTTTGCGTTAGTTCTGTGTCGAAATCATACTGTGGCTGGGGCACAACTTCGGTTTCAGATTTGACCAGATGATCCACGTGTCTTTTCCAGATTTTTTCGTTGACTTCCACGTTGTAGGACAGCGGCCCAGTCTGTTTCAATACTTTGGCTTGAGCCCACTTGTTTTCGTTTTCCCTTCTGAAATCAAGAGCTAGCACTGTGTCTCCAGCCTGAAACTCTCGGTGAGGAATGTGTTCCCGGCGCATCATCTGCTTACTTTGCGAATCCAGGACTCTCCCGTATGTGTCTGGCTTCAGGAAGTCCAGCTTTGTCCGCCTTGCATACGCAAGCATCATCTCGGGCAGGTGACTTGCCCGTTGTGCTATGAGGCGTGCTTCTATAGCGGAATAGGAAATTTTGCAGACTCAGCATGGCATTACCTTGGCTTTTCATGCCTGCTCTGATCGCATTCTTGGCTGTTTGAACCATTCGCTCACTGAGCCCGTTGGTTCTTGGATGTCCTACAGCACTGAAGATGTGATGGATGTTATTTAGCTTGGTGAATTCAGCAAACTCCTGTGATGCAAACTGGCTTCCATTGTCGGTCAGTATCTGTCGAGGTATTCCAAACCGAGCTAATGTCTCTCGAAAGCGTTGAATGGTGTTCGCGGCACTGGCAACTTTCATTGGAAAAATCTCTACTCATTTTGATGTGGCATCCACGATTACCAGCCAATTGAATCCGAAACACGGTTCGAAAAAATCTGCCTGAAGTCTCGTCCATGGCTTTTCTGGCCAACTCAACGGGTGAACAGCAGATTCTGGTGGTTTGCTTCGCTGCAGTTCGCATCCCTTGCATTGTTTCACAGCTCTTTCAATCTGTTGGTCGATTCCCGGAAACTACACGTGCAGGCGAGCAATCGATTTCATCGATACAATCCCAGGGTGTCCTTCGCGCAGCAGGTCCAAAACTTGGTGTTGGAGGCTAGATGGAATGATGGCGCGTATACCCCAGAAGATGACTCCTTGCTCGGACAGAGTTCGTTTCCTTTCTGACGGTATATCTCAAGCTCAAATTCACATTTCTCCGGCCAACCGTTCTGGCAGAACCTGATTACCTTGCTTAGGATCGGATCCCTGGCTGTCTCTCGACGAATCTCGGCAGCGGTGATAGGCAGTCCTTGAAGTCGACGTTCTATGACTTTGTCCACTCGGGATGTCGAACTTGGCATGGCAACCTGGATAACGCATCAGCGTTGCCGTGGTCCTCTGTCTTTCGAAATCGTATCTCGTACTGATGAACAGAGAGCAAGAGTGCCCAACGTTGCAATCTGCTAGCTGCGATGCTCGGGATGTCCTTATTTTCTCCGAAAATAGTAATTAGAGGCTTACGGTCTGTTACCAATTAAAATAAACTTTATCACGAATAGATACTGATGGAACTTCTTGATCCCGAATATTTTTGATAGCGCTTCTTTTTCCAACTGCGAATAATTCTGCTCCGCTGGTGACATTGTCCTTGATGTGTAACTGATAGGCAGTTCAGCACCACCTCGCATTGTGTGGGACAGAACACTTCCGTGCCCATACTTCGAAGCATCAGTGTGTAGGATGATCAGCTTCTTTGGGTCGAAATGCACCAGCAGCCGGTGCGATGTCAGAGTTGACTTCACAGAGTCCAAAGCAGCTTGGCACTGACTGTTCCAGCTGAATGTCACATCGTTTCTCAGGAGTCGGTTGAGTGGCGCCAGAACAGTTGATGGGTTGTGTATGAATTTCCCATAGTAGTTAATACGCTCGTAAGTCCAACCAAGGATCGAACCTCGGACACACTAGTAGGACTCGGTGCGTTTCGCACAGCAATTACCTTGTCAAGAGATTGGTGCAGTCCGTCATTATTGATAATGTGACCCATGAATTCCACTTCTTGCAGCCGAAACTTGCACTTGTCCTTGTTGAAACTTGCACTTGCACTTGCACCCCTGGATTGCAGTGTTTTCAACACTTTATGCAGTTTCTGATCGTGTTCCTCGAGTGACCTTCCCGATATTAGAATACCATCGTTGTAAGCAACAACTTCCAGTCCGCAGAGAATTTTCTCAATCGCTTCTTGGAACTGAGCAGGAGCAGAAGCCAAGCCCATTCTTAGTCGATTGTACTGATACAATCCTAAGTGTGTATTGATGGTCGTAAATTTTCTGCTGCTTTCTTCCAACTCAAGCTGCAGAAAAGCTTGAGAGATGTCCAGTTTGGAAAAGTACTTCCCACCATTCAAAGTAGCAAACATTTCCTCCTGTCGAGGCAGTGGATACTTGTCCACTTCCAGTTGTGGATTAATAGTCCTCTTGAAGTCCGCGCAGATCCTGATTGATTTCCCATCTTTCTTCAGCACTGGCACAATGGGAGAAGCGCAATCTGATGAACTCACCTTCGATATGATCCCTTCGTTGACAAGGTTATTGATTTCATCCTCAATAAGCTTCTTCATTGCAAACGGTACAGGTCTGTTCTTGTGAAACTTCGGACAGTAATCCTCACGAACAGTGATCCTTGCTTTCGCGTTGTTGATGAGTCCGAGTCCAGACGAAAACACCTCTGGGTAAGACTCAAAGATGGATTTTGGTGAAAAGGTACTTCCAATTTCAGCCACGTGGACAAACTTCTGCCAATCCAGCTTAAGGATATTCAGCCAGTCTCTTCCTAGCAAATTCGATCCGTTACCCTTGACCACCAAAACTTTCAGCTTATGCTGCAGTCCTCCATGAGTGACTTCGACTAGAGCTTCACCGAGCGTCGGAATTGCATGGTTCGAGTAACTAAACAGTCGCTTTGACGTGTTGCTCAGCTCCAATCCAATATCCTTGTGGCAACGCTCGTTGATTAGCGTTCTGTCGGCTCCTGTATCGATGTTGAACTCAACATTTGTACCTTGCAGCTTGATCGCACACCTGTACGGAGAGCTGACAGTTGAAATGTCGCCGCAGTTGCACCAACGAACAGTCTGTATTTCGCCACTTGATCCTTCACTATCAGATTCAGAGTCTTCGTGATGCCCCTGCTTGGAACACGTTGAGCAAACCTTTTCTCGAAACGGACAACTCTTTGCCCAATGGTCAGTTCCATGGCAACGAGAGCATCCACTATTGGCACTGCGTCCGGCTTTGTCAAACTTTGTACAATACTTTGACTATGCTTAGGTCGGCTACCTTTAGACGAGTTGATGTTATGTACAGACGACCCAGCTATAGCAGCAACCCCTCGATCAGCAGTCTCCATAGCTGTTGCTAGAGTCTGAGCTGTATCCAGTGTGAGCTTGTCCTCTTGGAGCAGCCGCTGTTGAATTAGTTTGTTTCGAATTCCGCAGACGAGTCGATCCCTCAATGCATCATCTAGGAACTTATCGAATTCGCAGCTTGATGCTAGCTTCCTCAGACCCACTAAATAATCGCTTACAGTCTCACCTTCATTTTGGTTGCGATGGTAGAAGTTGTATCTCTCCACAATGAGTCTCTTCTTTGGAGCAAAGTAATCCTTGGGCTTCTTGGGAGACACCAGATCTCGAAGCAGCGCGTAGCAGTCATCACCGATTGCTGTGATCAGTGTAGCCCGATTTTTTGCCTCGTCTTCAATCTTCTATAGGAGGAACAACTGCTCCAGTCGCTCCTCGTAGGCTTCCTATTTGTCTGGCTGGTCGGTGGAGACTTCGCCGATTTTCATTCTCGTCGCCATTTTTACGTCTTTGCACAAATCACGTAGTCATTAAGTAAAGCAACTTTGAAGTTTAGTCAGCTCAAGGCTCTGGCTTTAAGCCGTGTGTATTTCTCGCGCGCTTAAGCGTCTAACCTAGCCAACTGTCTCTCTTTTAATCCAGCTCAAATTCAGCTCGCAGGCTTGCCCATAGACGTAGTTTGTAACTAAAGACATACACATCAGTCTGTCTGTCTGTCTGTCTGTCTGTCTGTCTGTCTATTTATGTGTGTCTGTCTGTGTGTCTGTCTGTCAGTCTGCCTGTCTGTGTGTTTGTGTGCCTAACTGTTAAGTGTTAGTTCATAAAGCTAGCGGTAACCAATCTACTGTTCACATCAAGGTGTTAACTGAATGCTGAATTCACAGAACTCTCTCACCTCCTCCTGTGAAAATGAGACGCAGAAGCATTTTGGCCCAGGCTTCTGATTCATGTCCACAGTCTGCGGCTCCATTATTGGTTGCAATTCTTTCGTCGGCTTAAGGGGCTCTGATGACTCACGAGGCTTTTGCTGATCCGATGAGTCTCTCGAGTTGAACGGCCCCGACGACTTCCCCGGCGAGTCGGGCGTTGATGTGTCTCGATAGACCACGGCTAGCAGCAAGAGAAGAAGCAGCCCCAGAATGATCAGCTTGTGGCCAGTTCTGCCA
The DNA here is from genome assembly GCA_950096795.1 of Macrostomum cliftonense. Taxonomy (NCBI): domain Eukaryota; kingdom Metazoa; phylum Platyhelminthes; family Macrostomidae; genus Macrostomum; species Macrostomum cliftonense. Next base: position 721,439 of record CATNEM010000280.1, on the reverse strand, counting down.
CTTTTGCCAACCTGAAAGCAGGATCAGCGTCACAAGAGACAACGAATTAGTTACCATATTTCTTTTTTTCTTAATAAGGGCCATTTATTTACCAATAAAAAAAGTTTACACGAACTTACATTTAATAAATTTCGCAGCATCAAGTCTGAGTCGATGTGGCTGGCCTGGCTGTGTCAAAGTTAACTCACTTGTGAATGTGTCACCGGCTGTCTTAAGTCTTGCAGTCTGCGCAAGATCTCTGCGTGGCTTTCTAAATTTTTTTTTTCGGGTAAGAGGTGACATCGTCAGCTGGGGCCCTAGACACTTGCGGCTCAAGACGGCAGAAAGTGGGGTCAAGGTATGGTACACAGTGCTTACCAAGAGAGTGCATTCAGCCAAAATTAGTGTAAAAACCAATTTAGCCCCAGACCGGCCCATATATTTGGTCACGTAAGCTTTTCAAACAAGTTCTAAATAGGTCAGTGAAAAATCCAGATGTCAAGTATACTTTAACGCATTTTTTAGCTTAATTTTTATGCAAAAGATCTAGATAAATTGCAAAAGAGTGTCCTTTTTTGTAACTTTTTGATGCTTCTACCAGACTGATTATTGCCTCATTAACTTTGTCTTCTCTACTGCCAGTCTCAACTATTCATGTGCTCAATAAGCCCATCAGACTTTCTGAGCTGCGAACTCCTTTGTAGCCCAGATGACATCCCAAGGCCATTTGGGAAAGTCTCCGCTGTCCAGCGGCTGCAGTCGAGTGCCGCTCAGGCCGTGCGGCAGCAGCCTGTGGGACAAGAAGAACTTGACGACTTCCGCAGCTCTCGAGTTGGTCTTAACAAAGACCCACTCCATCATCACCACCGAGACGTTGAACCGCTTAAAAACGTCAGCACCGGTGGCCGTGACCAGCCACTCGGCGCCTTCGATGTCGGCCTTCACGACCAGCTGCGTGACGCCGCTGAAGCAGCCGTCGCCGATGACGATCTTGTCAAGTGTCGCCGTCCGCACGTCGATCGGGTCGGTGCTTTTTCGTTGGTTTTTCTCAGACGGTCGCTGGCCGCCGATGTTACAGTCGCCGCCGATGTTCATGTTCATCTTGCCGTTGCTCTTCAGCGCTAGGGCGTTCCAGTAGACGCGCACGCGGTCCTGGAATCCGTTTGCCTTGACGGAGGCGAACAGCCGGATCGAGTTCTGCAACATTCGTAGGCGATCAGTGCTGCGTATACATCCGCGTTGTCGGTACGATCAAAAGAAGAAGAAGTTTGGGACCTCGGCTCACCTGGTAGAAGGCGTCAATGGCCACCGCGTGGCGCCCCATCTGCGCCGCGTGCAGGCTGTACACCCCGAGCTGGCTGCCGACGTCCAACAGTCCGGCGCCCGGCAGCAGCTCCAGCGCGCTACGAATGAAATTCGTTTGTCCCTCCTCCCAGGCGCCGATCTTCAGAAGCCACATGGAGATCATGTCCCAGGCGGGGTGGACGATCATGCTGATGTGGCCAGTGGGGTGTCGCAGCCTGGCTACGTTGAACTCGCTGTGGTCCAGGTGGTCGACTGTAGACAATCGGCACAGCGCCGGGTTCGAGCCTCGAATGCAGGTCTTCTCGAGCTGCCATCAATGCGATTAGCTGAGATGTCAGTCGAGTTTATCGCATGCGCAAAGTCAGAAAACTGAGAGATCGACAAACCTCTTCCTGTGTGAAGGACACGTTGAAGCACCTGGGTCCCGGTCTCACTGGTGGAGGAGTTGCCATCAAGATGTCACTTTTAGATTTTTGCTGATTGAAGTAAGCAAAAGCCACTGAGAGCAGGAGCAGCGCACTGAGACCCGCCATCAGCTTGCCGCTCGTTCTTCTGTGGCTGACAGCCTTTGTTGAGTTGGCATATTTGTGTGAAACTTTTTTTAAGAAAACGGTGCTCGGGTGGCTTTTCTGCCTTTATTTTACTTTTTTGCGTTACAATATGCAAGTAGACATCCGTATGTACTCCAGTATGCTGTATATTTCATGAGACACTTGTATTGTACGAGTATGGAAATGTGGAAGCGCTTTACTTACATTTAATAACTTTTGCAACATTTGCCCAGTTTGTATTCTTGTTGACAGCCTTTAATTATTCTTTTTTATAGTTTTTTATTATAGTTTACGGTTGATAGTAAATATGAACGACGAAGGGCATGCTATTCTGTATTAACAAGTCGTTTCATTATTAATATACCCTGCATGTGCGACCCATACTGTGGGCTCGGGCGCAACCCCACTCTGTTTCCAAGGCATTTAATTCCAGCTACAAAGGCGCACCGTACACGTTCGTGCGTCATTCCGAACCTTAGTGTCAACTATGCTAACCAATGCACAAACTCTCGCAGCTTTGTTTTAGTCTGTAGGCTAATAGGCTGCCTGCCCGCCCCGACATACTTCATCACTGCACTGACTCACCCCACCGCAGCGCCCAAAGTTAATTCAGGCATCTGTGCGCATGCAATGGATGGAGTTTGCTGAGTTTGCCAACCCGCATGCTTTTGAACCTAGGATAAGCGGTTCGTCTGAAAGGCAATAGAGAGCTGAAATCCCAAAATAAATAAAATAAATTTAGACATCAGACCTTTCGATCAGATGTACAGTCCTCGGCACAGCCGCAGCTAGTTGCGCGGCGCATCCGAAGGCTGTGTACAGCTTTCAGCCTGACGGGCTTGAGGGCCGCAACACCCACACTAAATTTACCCAGCTCAAACTGGTACCCGATCTCAGCTGGGTGGACTGAAGCAATGTGGGATTAAGTGCCTTGCTCTCCTAGGGCCGGGACTCGAACCAACGACCTCCCAGTCATAAGGCAGGCGCCCTAGCCAATAGGCAACATTTCCTAAATAGAAATCCCAAAGAAACCATCAACGACTTTCTCCGAAATCAAGTTGGTCCCAATGTTTTGTAAAGGAAAACCGCCGTTTATTCATACATTACTCTTAGGAACTTTCCAACAAGCCGATCGCCAATGAACAACAACTCAAATATCCATTTGACCTCTAGCTGCTTTTATAATGCTTCATTTGTCAGTCTTAAACACTAGGCCTGTTGCAACACTAAGCGCGTGTATGGCAGTCGGAATACTCCCATCGAAATTCGACCTTCGGCGAAAGTAGCAAAGGTATACGCAGCATGGAGACCAAGCGCACTATTTCGGCTCATCTTTTTCGGAAAAATGTTTTACACAGAAATAATAAAGACAGTAAAAAATCAACGTATATAGTACTACTGACAGTAGCGTTAAAAAACGGTAGGAATGTTTATTCAAAGATAAATTCATCTACCCGTGCTGATATGCATACTATACAAAAATTTATCTAGCTCGAATATAGACTAATTTGGCATGCTATTAGCATGTTATTAGCGCAATATTATTATACTCGTAGGAGACTACAAAAGCAAATCTGCAAATAATTGTGTGAAAATTTTGTTGTCAATAAATCGTTAGTTATTATATGCGAAAAGACAGCATTGTTTAGCATGCATTTCAATACAAAAAATCTAGTTTTAAAGACAGAGAAAGTACGTTTAAAAAGTTACAGACGAGTAAGTAGCTAATTGCCCGTAAAAAACGAGCAAGTGAACTCTAGACTGAATTCACGACTGGCTTGATACATTCAGCTAGTCGGTGGTGCTCCACACTTCAAGATTTTTTCTTCTCGGCGAACTCCTTGGTGGCCCAGAAGATGTCCCATGGCCAGGTCTTGAAGTCGGCGCCCAGCGGCAGCAGCTGCGCGCCGCTCAGCGTGTGCGGCAGCAGGCCGTGGCTCGTGTAGAACTGGATGATGCCCGGCGCTTTGTCGGGCAGGTGCACCTTCGTGCCGGCCCACTCCATCATGATGACGGACACCTTGAATCGTTTGAAAACTTCGGCTCCAGTGGCCATAACCAGCCACTCGTGACCTTCCATGTCCGCTTTCACGATCAGCTCCTTGACGCCGGCGAAGCAGCCGTCGCCGACAACAATCTCGTCCAGCGGGGCCGTCCGCACGTCGATCGAATCGGAAGTGCCGGCGACGCCTTTGTCGCGCGGGCCTCCGCCACCGATGTTGCAGGTGTTGGGCAGGAACATGTTCATCTTGTCGTTGCTCTTCAGCGCTAGGGCGTTCCAGTAGACGCGCACGCGGTCCTGGAATCCGTTGGCCTTGACGGAGGCGAACAGCCGGATCGAGTTCTGCAACATTCGTAGGCGATCAGTGCTGCGTGGCTGCTTTCACATCCGCGTTGTCGGTACGATCAAACGAAGAAGAAGTTCGGGACCTCGGCTCACCTGGTAGAAGGCGTCAATGGCCACCGCCTGGCGTCCCATCTGCGCTGCGTGCAGGCTGTACACCCCGAGCTGGCTGCCGACGTCCAACAGTCCGGCGCCCGGCAGCAGCTCCAGTGCGCTGCGAATGAAATTCGTTTGCGGCTGCTCCCAAGCACCTGTGTCCAGGATGGACTTGGAGATCAGGTCCCAGGCCGGGTGGACCAGCATGGTCATCTGACCGCCCGGATGACTCAGGCGCGCCGCGGTGAACTCGCTACGGTCCAGATGGTCCACTGTGGCCACGCGGCAGATGGCCGGATTGGCGTTGGGTGCGCAAATCTTCTCCAGCTAAAGGGGAATGTTGGATATTCGGTCACAAATTGTACTGCCCAGACATGATAGTTCGAATTCCGACTCTCACCATCGCCTGCGGATACGTCACTTTAAAGCAAATCGTCTTAGGCACTTCCAGCTTCTTTGTAGTGCCCGATTGTGATGGATTCTGCGCTGAGCCGGCGGCTGGAACGGCGTCGTTCGATCCAACTTTGACGACGTCGGGTTTCCGCTGCGGAGTGCGCGGCGCGCCAGACGGCTCGAACCTGGCAGCCTGGCTGTAGAAGTAGGCGCCCAGCACTAGGACAGCAGTGCCAAGGATGAGAATCCTGCAGGCAGTCTTGTGACTGCCCGTCAGCTGTGTGATTTGGGGGCCATGGGTGGCAGAGTTTTGCTGAAACCCGGCGCAACAATTTCAAGTCAAATAGCCCTTTACCGCTTACCGCGCTTAGCTGGCGAATCATCCTCTAGGAAGTCTGCAACAGGATTCTGCTGGCCTTTTCCCTTAAGTGACACGCTGGCTCAGTTTGGTGTCTGGAATTCCTCTGAAGCTTTAAATGCCTCACTTTGGACAAGTCCCATTGTCCAGTTAGAGGACGGCAGTAGAGATAGACCTTGCAGTGTTAAAGCAATTTACACTGCCCTCTGCCCCACTGTACAGTCCGCCAGCTGTACAGAGTTATCGATTCTCAGCTGAGTACGCCAGTCTGAGTCCCCTGTCGCTTCTCATTCCCTCCTTATGCCTATTTTCCCCACTTCTCTCTGCTTCACAACCGTATGCGCAGCCAATAGAATTTGATGCTGCAAGTCCATTAGAGTGAGCGCCATCTCATCATTCCAACCCTGTCTTTTCTGCCTGTCCATCTTCTGACTTGAAATAGAATGATGGATTAGCTTTTGTTCTATACACTTGAAGAGTGCAGTAGGGCTGAGATGTATGAATTTGAATACAAGTTACACTATTCACTCTGTTGAAAGCTGACCAAGGCTGAGTCACTTCATGTTAGTAGGCACACGAAAATACAAGTAGGGGCCGAGCCCAACCGCGAGCTATTTATTATTTAACGACAAGTCTAAGAATGTACATAACGTACATTGAATATTCTTTTAACATTGAGCACTAAACATTGGGGCGATCTGATTGGCGAAGGAATAAAATATGAACAAACGTGCAGCGTGCAACTTAAGTGAATAAACGAAAATAAAAGATAACTCACAGAACAAAGCAAATCAAAAGTACAAACCCAACAACTCTGTTCACTCTGTTCGCTCTGTTCACTCTGTCCACTCTGTTCACTCTGTTCACTCTGTTCACTCTGTTCACTCTGTTCACTCTGTTCACTCTGTTCACTCTGTTCACTCTGTTCACTCTGTTCACTCTGTTCACTCTGTTCACTCTGTTCACTCTGTTCACTCTGTTCACTCTGTTCACTCTGTTCACTCTGTTCACTCTGTTCACTCTGTTCACTCTGTTCACTCTGTTCACTCTGTTCACTCTGTTCACTCTGTTCACTCTGTTCACTCTGTTCACTCTGTTCACTCTGTTCACTCTGTTCACTCTGTTCACTCTGTTCACTCTGTTCACTCTGTTCACTCTGTTCACTCTGTTCGCTCTGTTCACTCTGTCCACTCTGTTCACTCTGTTCACTCTGTTCACTCTGTTCACTCTGTTCACTCTGTTCACTCTGTTCACTCTGTTCACTCTGTTCACTCTGTTCACTCTGTTCACTCTGTTCACTCTGTTCACTCTGTTCACTCTGTTCACTCTGTTCACTCTGTTCACTCTGTTCACTCTGTTCACTCTGTTCACTCTGTTCACTCTGTTCACTCTGTTCACTCTGTTCACTCTGTTCACTCTGTTCACTCTGTTCACTCTGTTCACTCAATATATGGTGTGAAAAAATCACATGATTTTTTCACACCATATATTGAATAAACAAGCCCTTGTAGAATGCGCAAATAATAATATTTATTGAAAAAAGCACCAACCCAGCGTGCCTGGAATTAACCTCCACAAAGTATTGGAACTAAAATGAACAAAGTATTGAACGCAAACTTTCATGCAACCGACCGATTGCACGTTGCAAACTCGTCAATAAACCCCCGGAGTGTTGTGACTCCCATTGTACATTCGTTTAGTTGTTGGGCGTGACTCAACCAGAAAACAGCGGGGCAGCCCAGTGCGGTTTGTGTGTATGAGGGCCTCCAGCTGGGGGGGGACACACCCCCGCTCCGAAGCCTGGATTAGACCTGCATGGACGGCTGCGGGGTTGGGTGACACAGGGTGCTGGCAGCAAAGCCGAATAAATTTACAGGGGGTTGAACTGGATCAGCTGTGGCTGAAAGACTTCGGTAAACAAGTTGACTTCCTCTGTTTCGAGTGTCCAGAGTGACTTCAAGGGTGAGTGCGCCACTAAAATATTAATTCTTCACCTAAAGCCTTTTCGCAGCCATCGCGTGTTAGTACGGATCACTCATGTGAAAAGTCATAATCACAAGAATTTATGAGGGAATAGAATCCTTAGCTAGGTAAAAGGCTTAGCCGATTGGGCCAACCATGCATGGTCACAACACGGACACCCTAAGAAGAAGGACGGGACACTTCGTTTCTTGGAAAGCTTTTGGAGTGAAATTTTCGCGAAAAATACACTACGGAGATAGGAAATTTGCTGTTTTCGACATAAAATTAAAGATTGCGCTCAATTGGAAGCAAATGCAAGTCTCATCTTTTGATATGTGGTTCCTGCCTTCTTACTCTATCGAACTATGTACGTCTTAATCTGTGAAATATTGATCTTTAAATTATTTTCCTTGTAAAACATTTGTCGAAAGTTATACTTTCAATAAAATTGTATTTTAGCAGCTGCGCTGGTTCAGTTCATCTTCTAATCAAGTCTGTTTTATTCAAAGAACAATTGTATCTATCAGTATTTTGAGTAATTTGTTGGTCCAGTCACTTGGTTCACTCTCTAGATGGGCAATTTGCCATTCAGTAGTTTTTGCCGAAAGTGAATCAATATCAATAAAAATAATAGGAAGATCAATTTACAAATTGCACTACAAAAACTTTCCAAGAAACGAAGTGTCCCGTCCTTCTACTTAAGGTGTCCTTGGGTCACAGCCTAACCTTTAATGTTTCCCTTCCACAGGTTCTAAGCAATTGCCCAATTGGAGCTGTAAATTATGGCACAGAAGCTGATTGAGTGCGTGCCGAACTTTTCGGAAGGCCGCTGCAAAGACACCATCGATAGGATCGCGGCTGCCATCTCAAGCACCAAAGGTGTTAAGCTGCTGGACGTCGACCCTGGCGTGTCAACGAATCGTACGGTGTACACCTTTGTGGGCGGCCCGGACTATGTGGTGGAGGCCGCTTTCCAAGCCGCCAGCGTTGCGAAACAGCTGATTGACATGCGCGGTCACAGTGGTGAGCCCTTCGAATTAGATCCGTGATGTATTTGAATAGTCAAGTTTTGGACTTGGTTGAATCATCTGATCCATCAATGTCTTTCAATCCTCAGGTCCTCGATGTCTTTCAATCCTCAGATCCTCGATGTCTTTCAATCCTCAGATCCTCGATGTTTTTCAATCCTCAGATCCTCGACGTCTCTCAATCCTCAGGTCCTCGATGTCTTTGAATCCTCAGATCCTCGACGTCTTTCAATCCTCAGGTTCTCGATGTCTTTCAATCCTCAGGTCCCCGATGTCTTTGAATCCTCAGATCCTCGACGTCTCTCAATCCTCAGGTCCCCGATGTCTTTGAATCCTCAGATCCTCGACGTCTCTCAATTCTCAGGTCCTCGATGTCTTTCAATCCTCATATCCTCGGCGTCTTTCAATCCTCAGATCCTCGATGTCTTTCAATCCTCAGATCCTCGATGTTTTTCAATCCTCAGATCCTCGACGTCTCTCAATCCTCAGGTCCTCGATGTCTTTGAATCCTCAGATCCTCGACGTCTTTCAATCCTCAGGTTCTCGATGTCTTTCAATCCTCAGGTCCTCGATGTCTTTGAATCCTCAGATCCTCGACGTCTCTCAATCCTCAGGTCCCCGATGTCTTTGAATCCTCAGATCCTCTACGTCTCTCAATTCTCAGGTCCTCGATGTCTTTCAATCCTCAGATCCTCGACGTCTTTCAATCCTCAGATCCTCGATGTCTTTGAATCCTCAGATCCTCGATGTTTTTCAATCCTCAGATCCTCGACGTCTCTCAATCCTCAGGTCCTCGATGTCTTTGAATCCTCAGATCCTCGACGTCTTTCAATCCTCAGGTTCTCGATGTCTTTCAATCCTCAGGTCCCCGATGTCTTTGAATCCTCAGATCCTCGACGTCTCTCAATCCTCAGGTCCCCGATGTCTTTGAATCCTCAGATCCTCGACGTCTCTCAATTCTCAGGTCCTCGATGTCTTTCAATCCTCATATCCTCGGCGTCTTTCAATCCTCAGGTTCTCGATGTCTTTCAATCCTGAGGTTCTCGATGTCTTTCAATCCTCAGGTTCTCGATGTCTTTTAATCCTCAGGTTCTCGATGTCTTTCAATCCTGAGGTTCTCGATGTCTTTCAATCCTGAGGTTCTCGATGTCTTTCAATCCTCAGGTTCTCGATGTCTTTCAATCCTCAGATCCTCGGCGTCTTTCAATCCTCAGGTTCTCGATGTCTTTCAATCCTCAGGTCCTCGATGTCTTTCGATCCTCAGATCCTCGTTGTTGTTCAATCCTCAGGTCCTCGCTGTCTTTCAATCCTCAGATCCTCGCTGTCTTTCAATCCTGAGGTTCTCGATGTCTTTCAATCCTCAGGTCCTCGATGTCTTTCAATCCTCAGGTTCTCGATGTCTTTCAATCCTCAGGTTCTCGATGTCTTTCAATCCTCAGATCCTCGATGTCTTTCAATCCTCAGATCCTCGATGTCTTTCAATCCTGAGGTCCTCGATGTCTTTTAATCCTCAGGTTCTCGATGTCTTTCAATCCTGAGGTTCTCGATGTCTTTCAATCCTCAGATCCTCGATGTCTTTCAATCCTGAGGTCCTCGATGTCTTTTAATCCTCAGGTTCTCGATGTCTTTCAATCCTGAGGTTCTCGATGTCTTTCAATCCTCAGGTTCTCGATGTCTTTCAATCCTCAGATCCTCGACGTCTTTCAATCCTCAGATCCTCGATGTCTTTGAATCCTCAGATCCTCGATGTTTTTCAATCCTCAGATCCTCGACGTCTCTCAATCCTCAGGTCCTCGATGTCTTTGAATCCTCAGATCCTCGACGTCTTTCAATCCTCAGGTTCTCGATGTCTTTCAATCCTCAGGTCCCCGATGTCTTTGAATCCTCAGATCCTCGACGTCTCTCAATCCTCAGGTCCCCGATGTCTTTGAATCCTCAGATCCTCGACGTCTCTCAATTCTCAGGTCCTCGATGTCTTTCAATCCTCATATCCTTGGCGTCTTTCAATCCTCAGGTTCTCGATGTCTTTCAATCCTGAGGTTCTCGATGTCTTTCAATCCTCAGGTTCTCGATGTCTTTTAATCCTCAGGTTCTCGATGTCTTTCAATCCTGAGGTTCTCGATGTCTTTCAATCCTGAGGTTCTCGATGTCTTTGAATCCTCAGGTTCTCGATGTCTTTCAATCCTCAGATCCTCGGCGTCTTTCAATCCTCAGGTTCTCGATGTCTTTCAATCCTCAGGTCCTCGATGTCTTTCGATCCTCAGATCCTCGTTGTTGTTCAATCCTCAGGTCCTCGCTGTCTTTCAATCCTCAGATCCTCGCTGTCTTTCAATCCTCAGGTTCTCGATGTCTTTCAATCCTCAGGTCCTCGATGTCTTTCAATCCTCAGGTTCTCGATGTCTTTCAATCCTCAGGTTCTCGATGTCTTTCAATCCTCAGATCCTCGATGTCTTTCAATCCTGAGGTCCTCGATGTCTTTTAATCCTCAGGTTCTCGATGTCTTTCAATCCTGAGGTTCTCGATGTCTTTCAATCCTCAGGTTCTCGATGTCTTTCAATCCTCAGATCCTCGATGTCTTTCAATCCTGAGGTCCTCGATGTGTTTTAATCCTCAGGTTCTCGATGTCTTTCAATCCTCAGCTTCTCGATGTCTTTCAATCCTCAGATCCTCGATGTCTTTCAATCCTGAGGTCCTCGATGTGTTTTAATCCTCAGGTTCTCGATGTCTTTCAATCCTGAGGTTCTCGATGTCTTTCAATCCTGAGGTTCTCGATGTCTTTCAATCCTCAGTTTCTCGATGTGTTTTAATCCTCAGGTTCTCGATGTCTTTCAATCCTGAGGTTCTCGATGTCTTTCAATCCTCAGGTTCTCGATGTCTTTCAATCCTCAGATCCTCGATGTCTTTCAGTCCTCAGATCCTGTTTATTCCCCAATCATCAAATTATCAATGTTATAAATAATCAATTCCTTCGATTGTATTATTGTTTGTAGTCTTGCACTAGCCATTTGTGCTTCAAGAACTCTTTTGAGTTGACAGCATACTTCGTACGAAATCTCTCGCAGGCGAGCACCCGCGACTCGGCGCCATGGATGTCTGCCCCTTCGTGCCCGTCCGCAACGCCACCATAGAAGACTGCGTTGACTGCGCCAATCGTCTCGGCGAGCGCCTCGGTCGCGAACTGGACGTGCCGATCTTCCTCTACGGCTTCGCTGCAGCTGCGGACTACAGGCGCAGCGTGCCGCAGATCCGCAGCGGCGAGTACGAAGGCCTCGCTGCTCGGCTGGCGCAGCCCGAGTGGCGCCCAGATTTTGGCCCGGCCGAATCTCGCCCGGCCTGGGGCGCCTCGATGGTCGGCGCCAGGAAGTTCCTCATCGCCTACAATGTGAACTTGCTGGCCACCAAAGAGCAGGCGCATCGGATTGCGCTGAACATCCGTGAGCAGGGCCGGGGCAAGGACCAGCCAGGCCGTCTTGTTGGAGTGCAGGGCATCGGCTGGTACCTGGACGAGCACAACCTGGCGCAGGTGTCCGTTAACATCCTGGACTTCGAGGTGAGTGGCTCCTGAGCGCTGCCTTAATTCTAATATACCTAATGCACATCGCCAGAATGTTGAGATCATCAGCTCCTCCACTTCCATCAGGTCACGCCACTGCACCGCGTGTTCGAGGAGTGCCGAAAAGACGCCGCGGAGCTGGGCTTGGCCGTGGCAGGCTCCCAGGCGGTTGGCCTCCTGCCGCTGAAGTCGCTGCTAGACTGCGCCGACTATTACGCGGCCAAGGAGGGCCTCATGCTGCTGGACGAGGACCAGCGGGTTCGCCTGGCTGTCGACCGGCTCGGCCTGGCTTCGCTGGGTCCGTTCGACCCGAAGCAGCGGGTCATCGAGTACATGGTGGCCAGTGGGGCCGCCGGGCCGCTCGCCAGCCTGACTGTTGGCGAGTTCGTTCGCGCCGTTGGCTCTCGCACCCCGGCGCCAGGCGGCGGCTCGGTTAGCGCGCTGGTCGGAGCCCTGGGCATTGGACTTGGCGCCATGGGCGGCCTGCTCACCTACGGTAATAGACGCTTCGAACACCTGGACAGCAAAATGCGCCAGCTGCTGCCGCCGCTGTACTCCGCCAGCCGCGACCTGCTGCCGTTTATCGATCGCGACACGGAAGCCTTCGACGCCTACCTGGCGGTCTGCAAGGCCAGGGCGGAGCCCGAGAAGCAGCAGGAGCTGCTGCGCTACTGCGCCAAGGTGCCGCTGAACCTGGCTAGGGAGGTGGCTGCGCGCTGGGAGCAGCTGGAGGAGCTCGCCAAGATTGTTAACATCAACTGCCGATCGGATGTTCAGGTGAGCGCCCGAGCTGTTCCAGGCTTCATCAATCAAGTGCGAGCCTGTTTGAGTCGCACTAAATGCTCGCACAACTATTTGAATCAGGTCGCAGCCAAGTGCATGGAGACGGCCATTTTTGGCGCCTGCTGCAACGTTCGCACGAATCTCGCGGGTGTTGAGGATGCCGATTTCAAACAGCAAACGGCCGCCGAGGTTGACAAACTTCAAGCTGACGCGGCCGACCGGTACCAGGCTGTGCTGAGAGTTCTGGAGGAACGGAAAGAGTGAAAATTCTCGCGCCTGAACGAAAAAAATAAACCAGAAACTTTTTTTATAATTCACTAAATCGACGGTGTTGGACTCGTTTATTAAATTGAATTTCGTAGTGGTTTTTCGGACTAACATAACTCTGACAATACGAGTAGCAATAAATTATTGAGCATCTTGATTAACGAATACTCCAGATCTTGCGATTACAACCAGGTTTTGCGTTTTTTCTTCTGTTTTTGTTTAAATGGGTGGCTGACTGACAAGGTGAGTAACTGACCGATTTACTCACCGACTCTCTGTTCTCATTTTATTGTTTTCTCATTCTCTACCCATTCGCATTCAGCAGACCCCTGTGCAAATGCTTGCTGTCAGTCAAAAAAGCGGTCAACGGGTACAGAGATTCTTGCCGAGTGAATGCGACATACGGGTTGGGTCGGGTTGGTTGTACGCGCTGAGCTCATACACAGCATAAACCCGTTTTCACGTATCTTACCTGGATTTTGCTTGCTTTTCTCAGTTCCGTCCCTCAGTAGTCGCTGCCTCGCTCTGCACGGGCAGTTGTACCCCCCCCATTTCCCCACCTCCAGCCGTGAGTTGTACAGTGGGGGGGGTTACTGAGCAGCGCGGGTTAGACCTAGGCCTTCCCTCAAGCCCCTCCCCCTAAGCATGGGCGCAGCCTTAGTCTGCGGGTCAAATAGGCGGATCGCTCCAAATTTCTGAGCATGCAGGGTAGACGTGCATTTCGTAGGAACTGATTTCTGTTGGAAGCTCTAAAACTTTTCCTAGGAAATCTATTGCTTTGGCTTGGACGTGTCAAGGATTCAACAACATGGTGAGATTGAAATGAACATTTAGTTTTATCGGAATTAAAGTGGCGTTAAGCTAAGAGTGCACGGGACTATCTTATACTAGCATAATGCATATGCATAACTATGGTTCCTTTGCACTGTTACGTGCCTAAAATTAAGTAAATCTCCAAGTCCCCCAGTTTAGGTAATTCTTGATCCTATAGTTACCTATAATCCAGCCTAGCCCTGCCTTGTTCAGGAATCAGATTAACTCTAATCCTGCAGCTTAGGCAGACTTAAACCAGTTTAAGTACATGTACTGTCCCAATTGAGTTGGCTACTCAGCTCCGTGTTCTTAAAAGACACAAATTTGAAGACAGATTCGCGCACAGTCAGTAGTCGGATGCGCGCATAAATCATTGAAATTCGAAAAACTTGAAAATCACTCAGGAGTTCAGGCAGCCTTTGAATTACTCGCAGTAGGTAGCGAAAGTGCCGGAGAGAAAACACTTGAGCAGTGCTTGAACTCACCTGCTGGCTCCCGTTGCAGATATGCAATGTCCGGCGACTAAGGCGGTCCAATGTGCTGCTGCTGCTGGTTGCGGTGCTGTGTATCGCCAGCCTCGTCGCCTACCAGTTCAGCGAAAATCTCGCTTCTTATGTGCGCTACCAGCTGAGAACTTTTCCGAGGGTGCAGCAGCTGCCAGCTCGGACGGAGTCCGGCAGAGTTCGCTGCTTCAATGTTGAGTTCAGCCAGGATGAGGTTCGCGCCTCGTTAGGGATTCACTAATGGCTGATTAATAATTTTTATCTATCATCTGGTCGATGTTACATCTAGTCAAATAGTGGGTATCAAATTTTTTTAACGAAATTTCATTGCTAAAGACCGCCCCCGCGTTGCCTTGCAGCTCGGCCGCATCTGCCCCTACCAGTCGTCCAGTCAGCCTCTGTGCCGCATCAGCGACATCAGCCACCTCAACCAGTCGGAGTTTGTGCCGGCCAGTTTGCGAATTCCGGACGCCCGTTTCAAAACCATATCGGCTCTGGTCCATCCGCCCTGGGATCTCATCTCTGAGTCCGTGCTCAAATGGGGCCACTGGGAGCAGCCGCTCATGTTATTCATGCGTAGAGCGCTGACCGAAGCTCCTGGCGCAGGGCTACTGGATGTCGGCAGCCAGCTGGGGGTGTACACTCTGCTGGCTGCCGAGCTGGGGCGTCAAGCCGTTGCTATTGACGCTTTCTACCAGGTGACAGTTAACAACTTTCGTGTAAAACGAGCTGGAAAGCTGTGTAGCAGCTAGCCAGTCTGGTGAAGTGACTAAGGTTGTTCGTGGTTCAGGATAGGGTTTCATTCGCACTAAAAAGTTTTAGCTTATGATGCTACTGCCGTAATTCACTTAGTTTGGAACTAAATATTAATTTCATACGTTTATGACACTTTTGCTCCTCGGGTTACCCTGGCTTAGTTTAAATTTCGGTTTCGGGTGACAACCCACAAGTGAAGTGACCCAATAAACCTTGCAAGCATGCACACTCACTCGGAAAATTGTTGCAGAACTCGATCCGCCTGTTCGCATCGGTCAAGGCCAACGGATTCCAGGACCGCGTGCGCGTCTACTGGAACGCCCTGTCCGTGAAGACCAACGAGAAGATGAACATGTTCCTGCCTAGCGACTGCAATATCGGCGGCGGCGGGCCCGTCGGCAAGGCTTCGAAGAAGGGGAAGCCCAGCGAGCTGCCGGATCCCATCAGCGTGCGGACGGCCAGCCTGGACGAGATCGTCATCAGCGACAGCTGCTTCCTTGGCGTCAGGGAGCTGTTCGTGAAGGCCGACATGGAAGGCCACGAGTGGCTGGTGACGGCCACGGGTGCCAACGTGTTCAAGCGGTTCAACGTGAGCCTGGTCATGATGGAGTGGGAGGGCACGAGGGTGAACCGGCCGGACAAGGCCGCCGGCATCATCCAGTTCTACAGGTCGCACGGTCTGCTGCCGCACAGCCTGAGCGGCGCCCAGCTGCACCTTCTGGACGACTCCGATTTCAAAACCTGGCCGTGGGACGTCTTTTGGGCCACCAAAGACCTGGCAATCAGGGTGTCCGCCAAGAGTGGATGGTGGTAGTTTGGATCTTCGGGATCCGAGAGATCCCCATGTAGCTGAAATTGGTTTTGCATGCATTCAACAGTTAGTTGGTAAAAATTCAACTTATGGCTTAAATATTGACTCCGGGCTGTGTTTGAAGACAATTTTAATTGTGCATTTGTCACTCAAAAAGTTACATTGACTTCATGCTTTCTTGATTTTTTTATTTCATTTTCATCAATTGCTGTCACAAAGGCGTACTATTGCGTTGAAAACTCGTCTTTTACTGAACTTTTTTGGTGTTTTTTTCTTACGTCTTGTAAGATTTAAAAATCATTTAAGAATGGCTTATATTAATAATAGAATCTAAATCTTCTGCTCAAAATCAGCTGCCATTAAATACGAGCTAGTAAAAGTACTTGCGTTGTTTTCGTTGTGCATTTATTTTAGGGTTGCTTTTAGCTCTACTGTCTCGATGCCATTCATTTAAAAACCATCTGCATGTACAATAGTACGCCTAAATCAAATACAGACAGGTTTAGATGAATGAAATTTGAAAAATTTTAAACCTGCATGCCCTAACTTATAATAGCCTAAAGAACATTAACTTTTTTAAGTTCAAGATTCGCACTGGTATTGTATTGATCGATTATTAGACAAGGATTTAATTTTGGTTCAGTGTTTGTGTCACATTTGGTCAGACATGCACTGGTGTTTTATCCGAGTACTTTTGCGAGAACTCACATTTTTGTTGCGCTGACCTTGCCCATTGATTTAGAAGACAAAAAGTGGTGTCGTGGAGGTACAGTGACCAGCTTACAGAACCGGGTTCGAACTCTCCTACCAGATTTTGTTGTTGTTGTTGTTGTTGTTGTTGTTGTTGTTGTTGTTGTTTTTGTTGTTGTTGTTTGTCTGAATAAACTCCGGAAAATTTTTAATTGTGTCTATTTTTTGTGCTTCTCGAATGAAATAGGCTGAATTTCAAATCGATGTTAATTTATTGATCAGAGCTACCCATGTAGCTAGCTGTACTCTTAGGGTTTGCACAATAGAAAAATTATTAAAACTAGCAAAAATGTACTTTTACAATATTGAAAACAATTCTATAAACAGCAGTATATATATTTCTGAAAGATATGCCAAAAATTTATGGTAGGTCGAATGCACAAAAAATTGACAACACCGAGACAAATTAACTGCTGGATAAAGCAGTTTTGTTAGACTCACAGCTTGCATCTTTACCCATTTTAAATGTAATTTATCCTAGTATTAAGTTTGCTTATCGAGCAGAAAATTTTCTAAAGTTCGGCTGTTAATTAATCAGAAGTAAATTTGTTATAGTGAGCGTTAAAGTGAAACAAAACGAACTGCTTGCATTGTCAGGATACAGTTGGAAGTGCTTACAGTAGCTTATGAAACTTTTTCCACGATAAACAAAAAAATCACATCAGCAGAAGCGAAATCACCATAGCAACAACTGCGTAGCCCGTCACCATGACGACGCCAGCCGGACCGGCAGACTTGGGCCCGCCATTGCACAGCAGGCTCCTGCAGCAGTACACGACCTTCGGGATGGGGGTGCACGAGTCCACGGCGGCCCGGTGAGTTTCCCCGACTATCACGGACTTGCGGCAGTAGGCGCCCGTGGCTGTGGGCGTGGTGACGCCGACTGAGTTGCAGGAGCTGCAGGAGTAGCACAGAGTGTCGCCTTCCCTCACCTCGGCGACGGCTGGGACGACAACGGCTGCCAGGAGCAGCAGACTGACTGCGACGGCGGTTGGAGACATGACAGGGTGGAGAAATTGGACTGGCCTAAACTCCGGAGTGACTAACTCTATTGACGCTGTTTTATACACAACACTGGCCTGCGCATGGAGTTCTAAGGCCTGCTATCTGGAGTGGAAGCAAATCGTACATTGCACTTTTTGAAAATAAAAAAATATAAATTTTGGCTTCAGTGGGAGAATAGGTGAGGCAGAAGAAACCTAATCGAGGGCAATAAAATTTTAATATTTAGAATATTTTTTCACTTTTCAGCTCCGGGTCGTCTCCAGGGGGGAAGCAGGCTGGCAAAGGGGGCCGTCTTGCCAGCAGCTTTGGCGCCCCCTTTGCCAGCAGCTTTTGCGCCCCATAGACTAGCTTTGGCGCCCCCCAGACTAGCTTTGGCGCCCCCTAGACTAGCTTTGGCGCCCCCTAGACTAGTTTTGGCGCCCCCTAGACAGTAGCTTTGGCACCCCCTAGACAGTAGCTTTGGCGCCCCCGTGCCAGTAGCTTTGGCGCCCCCTAGACAATAGCTTTGGCGCCCCCTAGCCAGTAGCTTTGGCGCCCCCTAGACAGTAGCTTTGGCGCCCCCCTTGCCAGTAGCTTTGGCGCCCCCTAGCCAGTAGCTTTGGCGCCCCCTAGACAGTAGCTTTGGCGCCCCCCTTGCCAGTAGCTTTGGCGCCCCCTAGACAGTAGCTTTGGCGCCCCCTAGACAGTAGCTTTGGCGCCCCCCTTGCCAGTAGCTTTGGCGCCCCCTAGATAGTAGCTTTGGCGCCCCCCGTGCCAGTAGCTTTGGCGCCCCCTAGACAGTAGCTTTGGCGCCCTCTAGACAGTAGCTTTGGCGCCCCCTAGACAGTAGCTTTGGCGCCCCCCACTTTAAAATCGTTGCTAGCATTCTTGGCGCCCCCTACTATAAATTCTAAGATGCGCCTCCCAGTCAGAAATCCTAGCCCGCAACCGTTCAACACGATTCCAGATGTCTTAGTTTTAGGATGCCATGTTTTTTTCCCAAATCAATTGTCATTGGCCGCCACAAAGACAGTCCAATTAAGACGACACAATATGTAAGTACGCAGAATGAGTAAATGGCCTCCCGTGACAAACATCAAAATAAAATTCTATTTTTAGCAGCTGAACGTGGGGTAAACAAGGTCGATCGAAATTGTGTTTTTTGGCCGCAGTGGCGACCTACAAAAAATGAAAGCTGGCGCCAGCGTGGGCTGCACTGGGTCGTCGATATTCAATTGTCCGCACGCAAGGAAAATTAGGCTTGGCAGCGAGATAAGCCATCAGGCGGATAAGCACAACTACGAGTAAAATAGCTAAACCCTAGAAAAGTTTCCATTTCTACGCAAAAGCTACTTATTACTTATATTTGTTTACTTGAAAACGCTCGTAACAAGTCTGTTTTGGCTAAAACTGCGTCATTGTTAATTGAGCTAAGGCCAACAGCTCTCTTAGCCAAAGCCTGTAGGCGCCCTCAAGTCTAGAACTACGTAGATCGCTCGCCACAGCCGCGGCTTTAATGCACCGCTTATGTGTAACATTTAACTTGTCTTTAAGCTTGCTCACGTCAGAAAGCACTTCAAGCTTCAATATACCGTTAACTCAAAACAAACCTCCATTAAAAATCACTTCAAAGATCTGTAGCGTGAGCATCTTTTTTTTCCTTTTTTCCTATTTTCGTAGCATAGTGTTGTGTTGTGCTGCCTATTATTATTGCGTACATTATTCACTTGTGTTAGTTAAAGTTCAAATTACTGGCTAACTTGTTTTTGCAAAGAAGCTACAAACCCTATGAATCAGACAGCCGCGCAGGAGAGCAAGCACACTAGAGGCCTGTGGTGAACTTAGAGTCTTGGGCCCCAGCCAATCGGAATCGCAGCTCGCCTGTGTACGTCTCTCTACCCCCAGTGTTCTGCGAGTCCGTCGCACTGTACAATCCTATTCTAACCATCAGACAGCTCGCCCGCCGCTGGACCCCAGGGCTTAGCGGCCACGCCGGCTACACATGCTACTGTCTGAGCCTGGGAAGATATTGAACTCAAATTTTACAAATTTACTTAACTCATGTGTTTTTGCGCTCTTGATTATCAGGGTTGAGAATAAGGCGTGGGTATTAAATTCTAGAATCAACGAATTCTTTATTTTTTCTATGTGTCGTGTTGTCATTAATCTTTTTGCGTAGTAATTTTGTGTCGCTAATTATTTTTCGACGAGCTTAGTAAATTATTTATTATTAAAATAACTGGAGGCAATCTAAAGTGACAGTAAGAATTTCTTATTCAACATTTTCAGTAACTCCAGTAAACAGTTACTGTGCATTTATATTTCATGTTAAAATAGTCCGACTAAGCATAATTACATTTTCCAAGTAAAAGAGTTTTTAAATAAGGCGTCAGTCCAATCTAAAACGAGCGAATACAAGCTAAACAGAGTTAGCTATTTGTTACTGAGCTGCAAGCTCGTGGCTTATACACAGTTGGCACTAAAAATGACCAGCAAAATCTCTTAGTCCACGAGCAGCGCAGAGATATGAAGTGGCATCATATTTTTGCGGTTTTTTGCTGAGGAAAAGTCACAAGATCTATTAGCGAATGAATAGATACATTAACCGCGCTCAGCGCGACTTGAAAGAGATAGAAAATTACGCAATCAGATTACATGTTGATCAAAAGACAGGTCACACCATAGAGGAGCCGTCTCCCAAGCCCATGGCCCTGGCCTCGCGTCTCAGCGCTGATAGCATCGACACTCGACTGTCCTCGGCGGCAGAATCGCGAATCACATCCCACTCGTCGCTGTTGGGATTCGGGGCTTGAGGCTCCACGGAGATGAGGACCGACCTGCCTGGACTGCTGGGTTCGGGAGCTGGTGCCGACGAGGATTTTTCGTCCTCCTGCTGCTGCTGGGTCAGCCGCCGGTGATGCAGCTCCGCCTGAGCGAGGAGGTCGCGCTCGCTCAGGTTGAAGTGCTTCTCACGGTCCTAGGGATGCGGACGGGCGATGATGTTTAGCGCAGAAATGAGTTATTAAGATGGGGGAGACAGACGCAGGTGGTCGGAAGCTAACAAGGCAGACACATAGGAAACAGAAAACACATCACGAGCAGGAAGGCACATCGGGAACAGGTGAGACACGTCGGGAACAGGCAAGACACATCCGGAACAGACAAGACACATCGGAAACAGAAAAAACATCACGAACAGGCGAGACACATCGGGAACAGGCGAGATACATCCGGAACAGGCAAGACACATCGGGAACAGGCGAGACACATCGGGAACAGGCGAGACACATCGGGAACAGGGGAGACACATCGGGAGCAGGCGAGACACGTCGGGAACAGGCAAGACACATCGGGAACAGGCGAGACACATCGGGAACAGGCGAGACACATCGGGAACAAGAAAGACACATCTGAAACTAGGGAGACATAGCATAAACAATCGAAACACAAGAAAATACAAAGGGGAACAGGGAGACATCATTAGAGCAGGTAAGGCAAGGCAAGAACAGCGCAAATGCGGAGGCAAATCTCACCGTCTCCAGGTAAGGCATTATCCTAGCAACCGCATCGCCAGTAGCGTAGGGGGACCTCGGGTTCGGCTTGGCCGGTGCAACAACCAGCTGAGGCAGGGCGGGCGTCGGGTCGGGCGAGTTCGGCACCGGCAGGACGAGAGCTGCAATCCATTCAAAATAGTTGCTAGGCGGATATCAATTAAACACAAGATTAGTTAGCACTTACCCGGATCCAATTCCAAGCCGTCATTTATAATACCGCTGAAATGACGATGACGTAATCACATTATAATTATTAAAATGTCTTGAAATGAATATTGACAAAAATTTTCGATTCAACTCACCCCGGAGCATCGATGGTGTCGTAGGTGGCAATTGGATCAGCAGCTGAGGGCGCCACTCTGCAACAGTTGGCCAGATAGAAAATCTTGTAAAATAATAATAAATAATTTACTATTAAACTGTATAGTTTGAATCGTCTCTGACTGGGCCGCCTGCCTTTCCGCGGTGACTCGCCGACGAAGCCTCTTCTTGTTGCGCTTCCGCTCGGCTGCCTGAAAGTTGTGGAAAATGGGCTGGCTTTGCGTGTCTCAGCTGCTGTATCAGGAGAGGCAGACATTAAATATAATCTATTACCTCGTGCCTTTTTGTGGACTTGTCAACTGGACGATTCGGATCTGAAAAAATTCAGTCGTATTATTTAGAACAGTTTTTGCAGACTGATAAGTGTCAGTAAAAAATTGGTGTCAGGAGACGGACAAGTGTCAAGAAAGAGATAAGTGTCAGGAGACGGATGAGTATCAGGAAAGAGATGTGTCCAAAAAAACTAAATCTGCAGGAGGGCTGCAGGCACCTTGACGCTTGAAGCGACATCGTCCCACAACCAGCGACGGATCATTGCTGTTCATTGCGCTGACTCCTGAAGCGCACTCAGTCACACTAAAGTCGGTATGCAGGCATAGACACAAACACACGGTGCGCAACGGAATCCCAGTATAGCACCCAGTCACGCACTCACATAGGTTATACAAGCGGCGGTTCCAGCAATGTACACTCTCTATGCCTTGTGGGGTTGCTCTAATGGGCGTAAATTGCACAACTGACCCTTAGCCTAACAGATTCGTGCACAAAGCCCCAAATTAATGTGACCCCGCACACGAAACCGCACAAGGGAAAATAAAAAAACGTACAACGCGGGGTCGACTAGTGGCAAGCAAGGTAAACGCGCTAGAATGCCATGCCACTCGCTCCCGAGACAAGTGACAAGTGTCAGGAGACGGACAAGTGTCAAGAAAGGGATAAGTGTCAGGAGACAGAGAAGCATCACCAGACATCCAGAAGAGTCCAAGGAGGATTTGCAGCTTCTGGAGTTTGAATGACTTTTTCCAATCAAAAGCGGAGCAGCCCAAATGAATCAATCAACCCCGTTCAGGTGCTATTTTTAGCTTTTTAGCTCAGAACCCCCCCCCCCCCCAACACACCGGACACAGGTTTCTCAGAAACTCCACGCTGGCGCCTCGGCGTCACGGCTTCTTCGTCGACCACGACGCCCTCCTCGGCGTAGCTGGCATTCACCCGGAGCGGCCGGTCGGGCAGTTCGTAGGTGGCCGCCGGCGTCCTCGATGATGTTGCGGTGCTGAGTAAACAAATTTGGGTTGATTCGCACCTAGCTGAGCCACCATTTGACAAACTTGATTGACAGGCCAGGAAGAACTAAAAGGTGAAACTCTCACCGAGCCGCGCCGCCAGCCTCCCATTCTTCATCATCAACCGAATCCTCTTCCGCTTCGGCGTCGTCGTCCTCCAGGCGACTTTTCTGACGCAGCCGCCGCCGCCCCGGCTGGCCGTCCTGCAGCAGGCGGGCCACCTGGCGGTCGAGCCGCTCGGCCACGCGGTCCGCCAGCTGCTCCATCTCGTCGGCGCTGAGAGCGGCCTGATGAGGCGCGCCGCTGACGCCGCCCCATCTCGGCTTGGCGGCACCGTGGGAACCGAGCTGAAATTTAATGTTAAGGACGGTGAAGAATGAAATGAGTATGATTGATGTGAGCGATAGTCAGCGAGAATCATGGATTAAGGCTTATAGTGAGGACTCTGAGGGACTTGGATTAAGTGAGGGAGAGTGAGAGACAGTGAGGGAGAGTTAGACAGTGAGGGAGAGTGAGAGACAGTGAGGGAGAGTTAGACAGTGAGGGAGAGTTAGACAGTGAGGGAGAGTGAGAGACAGTGAGGGAGAGTGAGAGACAGTGAGGGAGAGTGAGAGACAGTGAGGGAGAGTGAGAGACAGTGAGGGAGAGTGAGAGACAGTGAGGGAGAGTGAGAGACAGTGAGGGAGAGTGAGAGACAGTGAGGGAGAGTGAGAGACAGTGAGGGAGAGTGAGAGACAGTGAGGGAGAGTGAGAGACAGTGAGGGAGAGTTAGACAGTGAGGGAGAGTGAGGGAGAGTGAGAGACAGTGAGGGAGAGTGAGGGAGAGTGAGGGAGAGTGAGAGACAGTGAGGGAGAGTGAGAGACAGTGAGGGAGAGTGAGAGACAGTGAGGGAGAGTGAGAGACAGTGAGGGAGAGTGAGAGACAGTGAGGGAGAGTGAGAGACAGTGAGGGAGAGTGAGGGAGAGTGAGGGAGAGTGAGAGACAGTGAGGGAGAGTGAGGGAGAGTGAGGGAGAGTGAGAGACAGTGAGGGAGAGTGAGAGACAGTGAGGGAGAGTGAGAGACAGTAAGGGAGAGTGAGAGACAGTGAGGGAGAGTGAGAGACAGTGAGGGAGAGTGAGAGACAGTGAGGGAGAGTGAGGGACAGTGAGGGAGGGTGAGAGACAGTAAGGGAGAGTGAGAGACAGTGAGGGAGGGTGGGGGACAGTTGAGTGGTGGCGGTAAAAAATGATGGCCAGAGACAAGAAAGTTCGTATCTCGAACAAGTATAACGCGTTCGTACAATCAAATAGTCAATAAAGTTCATTAATGCAAGATAGTTAATAAAGCAAAGAAAAAATGATTCTGTTGACAGAAATGCATTGATTTACAAGTAACAGCTTTGTTTAAGAAGACTTGAAAAATCAAGTGAATGAATCAATTTACGCTTGCTGTAGGAATTTTAATACAATAATTAAAATCTAATAATCTGCGACATCATGAAAAACAATAAATCTTGTTCAAACCTGTGTGACAGCCACGTCTTGGAGTTGCCAAGGGGCTGGCAAAAGTTCTGGGGGCTGCTGGTAATGGGTCTGTTCGACAGCTTCCTGAGAAGGTCCAGAAGATCAAGCGTTTACTTGCAGCAAAGTTTCAGGACAATTTATAAGCAATTCAAGAGTTAGAGATTGACAGGTTTACAATTTTCTTCTGCGAAGTCGCTGAAATTTTCAATCCTAATATCTTGAACCGAGATCCTAAGCATCAAGCATTCCCAACAAGACACGAATGCCCCGGGAACTCACAGATTTTCCATCTCCAACGTATCCAAAGAACTCAGCATCGTCATTCGGGAAGCCGGGCTGTTCCTGAATGTACTTTGGCGGCTCGTACGGACGCAGGCATTTGTAATAGGCAAACAGCACCGCCCACACAATTAAAAGCAGGGCGCCGAGGCTGCCAAACACGGCACCAATCACCCACAGCCTCGAGGATGAAGCAGCCGATTCTGTGTCGTATACTGCGGAACGGCGGGGATGTCTATGGTTTAAGCTGTCTATGGTTTAAACTGTCTATGCTTTAAACTGTCTATGGTTTAAGCTGTCTATGGTTTAAGCTGTCTATGGTTCAAGCTGTCTATGGTTCAAGCTGTCTATGGTTCAAGCTGTCTATGGTTTAAGCTGTCTATGGTTTAAGCTGTCTATGGTTTAAGCTGTCTATGGCTTAAAGTGTCTATGGTTTAAGCTGTCTATGGTTTAAGCTGTCTATGGCTTAAAGTGTCTATGGTTCAAGCTGTCTATGGTTTAAGCTGTCTATGGTTTAAGTTGTCTATGGTTTAAGCTGTCTATGGTTTAAACTTTATATGGTTTAAACTGTCTATGGCTTTAACTTTTTATGGTTTAATATAAACCTAGAAAGCAAACTGCGCCAGTTTGACTCTCTGTTTTCTGACGATTAGTTAAATCGAAATTTCTCCGTATTACTTAACCTTTGATGAACTCTTTTCTATTAGAGCATGATATCTCTTTAGATATAAAAAATTTGATTTGCTCTGTTTCCTACACTTAAACCAAAGTGTCTATGGTTTAAGCTGTCTATGGTTTAAGCTGTCTATGGTTTAAGCTGTCTATGGTTTAAGCTGTCTATGGTTTAAGCTGTCTATGGCTTAAAGTGTCTATGGTTTAAGCTGTCTATGGTTTAAGCTGTCTATGGTTTAAACTTTATATGGTTTATATTATTAAGCTGTCTATGGTTTAAGCTGTCTATGGTTTAAGCTGTCTATGGTTTAAACTTTATATGGTTTAAACTGTCTATGGCTTTAACTTTTTATGGTTTAATATAAACCTAGAAAGCAAACTGCGCCAGTTTGACTCTCTGTTTTCTGACGATTAGTTAAATCGAAATTTCTCCGTATTACTTAACCTTTGATGAACTCTTTTCTATTAGAGCATGATATCTCTTTAGATATAAAAAATTTGATTTGCTCTGTTTCCTACTAGAATGAGTAGTGTATCGCGAATGTTCAAAGCTCAGCAGCTTTGAGCTGATGCTCACCAGATGCAGGCGGACTGTCCACGGAGTAGCCCAGCACAACCGAGGCTCTGGCTGCGTTACCGTTGATGGAAGACACAACGCTGGCAGCCGGCAGGTAGGCGGCCCCGCCGGAGCTCATGGCGTAGTAGACCAGGCTGACTCGGTCCGAACCCGCTGCTCGGGTCGCGCTGATCAGCTGCAGTCGGAGGCTGCCGCTCTCCGCGTAGCGCTTGCGCCGGCGTCCAGTCGCCGAGGACGAAGACAGGGCTCGAGATTCGACTAGCAGCGCAAGCAGCTGCGACTCCATGGCGTCCGCCCACTGGCAGGCGGAAACGTCGATGGCTGAGGGCACGGACTGCAGGACTGCGATTAAAAGGTGTCAGAACTGCGCGATTAGCCAAAATTACAGTGCGCGTGTGTGCAAACTGGAGTCAAATAATGTGTCGACTGATGTTTCTAAATATAGCGCTGCTATTTTTATAACTTTCTTTGATTGTGTGTGTACACCACAGGAGTTAAAGTGCCGATCGATATTTCTAAATATAGTGTTGCTATTTTTAGAACACTGATTGCGTGCGTGCGTACACTCGGCAGCCGTGAGTACACCCCTGGAGTTAAATAAAGTGCGGAGCGTTATTTTTTAATGTACATGTAGCTAGTGTTGCTATTTTTAGAACGATTGAGAATTCGTGAGCGTACACTAAAGAAGTTTAGCTCGCTTCGCTCAGGTTTTTATATCGATTATTACCTCATTCTAGCGTACAACATCGCTAAGAACAATTGGCAAAGGTAAATACTCACCCGTCAGCACCCAAAATGGTGAAAGGTTTGGGCTGAGATTGAGCTTCGGTCTGCAGGTGGTGGCCGGGGTGCTGAAGCCAGAGCTAGTGGATCCTGTCGCATTGTCTGTTGAGCCTGTTCGGCTGGCGCTTGGACTGGTGACGCTCGTCACGGAGCTGGTGAAGGGGCTGGGACTCACGCTAGGGCTTGGACCAATGCTGGGACTGGCAATAGAAATCGTCCCAGCATCTCCTGCAGTTGTCGCAGCTGGAGGAGCTGTAGTCGCACCTGAAATATTAATTTCGGGTGTTCGATGGCTAGTCAGGGTGAGCTCGAGGCGGTGCTGGGGCGTCGCAAAGAAGCAAACTGAAAAAATATTCGAATAAAAAACAAAATTAAAACGAGCAGTAGGCAGTTTAAAAACTAAAACTTCAGAATTGTAGCCCGCTGCGTACATGCGCAGATGTACGCTGGGCGGAATGATAGGCGGGTGTGTTGGGGTGGTCAATCCATCGCACACCTAAATATATAGACAACCGCCCAGTCGGGGCGAGAGTAAGCTTATTCGTCTACGCACTAAATCACGGCCTCTGCCTTAGTTATTACAATGGCGTCGCAAGCCAAGAACTCTTAGCTAAGCCATGACTGAGCAAATTTCACTTGCGCCACCCGGCCCGTTCGCTATTGACAGCGATAGCCACACTACTGCTCAGCGTTGGAAAGCATGGGTGCGCCGGTTCAACACCTACATCGCTGCTGCAGGAATAACCGATGCCAAGCGAGCTCAGCAGCAGCTGCTGTATGCTGCGGGCGAGGAGCTACAGGCCATCGTGGAGGAGAATGACATCGAGGCGGGGGAGGACCACAAAAGTCTCGCAGAAAAAGTACAGGAGTTCTGGGACGGCAAAAACAACATCGTGTTTTTGCGTTCTAAGTTCGAGACATGCAGGCAGCAGACGGGCGAGTCAATCGAGCAGTGGTATCAGCGACTTCGCAAGGCGGCGGAGCCGTGCGAGTTCGGCACCCTGAGAGATTCGCTGATCAGGGACAAGATCGTCGCCTACTGTGAATCGGAGAGGCTCAGAAGAGACCTGTTGCAGACCAGCAACATCTCGCTGGCAGACGTGCTCAAGAAGGCCAGAGCCAAAGAAGCGGCGGAGCAGCAGGCCAGCGTGATGGAGAGCGAAAAGCCAGGAGAGCCGCAGCAGCAGCTCGCCGCGGTCCGTGGAGTCCGACAGGCACCAGGGCAGCAGCTGTTATCATGCGACCGATGCGGAAGATCTGGGCACTCCACGTGCATGGCGGCGCAGGGCAAGAGCTGCAGGAAGTGCGGAAAGCCGGGTCACTTCGCACGAGCCTGCAGGTCCAGGCACGGGGCAACGCAGAACGGCGCGAACGCCGTGGCGTCGCTGCATGGAGAGACCAGCTACCGCAGTCTGGACAGTCCGGACGCAGGAGTTTTCGAAGTCGACCAGGGCGAGCAGTCAGCCCAAACGACAGCCGAGATCAACGGCAGCAGGTTGTCGGTGCTGATCGACAGCGGGGCAGCTCGGAATGTCATCAACAGGGCCACATTCGAGAGCCTGCCGAAGCGACCCGCCCTGCAACCAGCGTCGGACAGGCTGTTCGCGTACGGCTCGGACCGGCCGATGCAGCTGCTCGGAAAAGCGGCGATGTCCGTGCGGATCTTCGGGCAGCACGCAGCTGCCACATTTCACGTCGTGGAAGGCCGAGGCATCACCATCATCGGCAGACAGACGGCGATGGACATGGGCATCCTGCAGATCGGGCCCCCGCGTGCAGTCAGCCAGCAGGTGATGCAAGTCGCTGACGCCAGCGCGGCTATCCGAGATCTTCTCAGCGACACTAGCGCCAGCGGAGTGCCACAGAGCGACGTCGAGGCCATCGGCAAGGTGCTGCGAAGACATGCCAGCGTGTTCAACGGCGTCGGATGCTTCAACGGAGCCCCGGCCAGCATCCACCTGTCCGATGGCGCCCGTCCAGTCTGTCATGCCCCATCAAAGGTGCCGATTCACCTGGCAGAAGCTGTGGACAAGGAGCTGCAGCTGCTGGAGCAGCCAGGCATTATCGAGCCCGTCGAGGGCCCGGTGCCATGGGTGGCGCGGATGGTCGTAGTGCCCAAGAAGGAGCCGGGCGAGGTGCGGATAACGCAGGACCTGCGCGATGTCAACCGCTATGTCATTCGTGAACGACACCAGATTCCCACGTTTGAGGAGGTGACCGGGGACATGGCCGGCTGCACTGTCTTCTCAGAGCTGGACATTGCAAAGGCATTCTTCCAGGTACCGGTGACTGAGAGCTGCCGCAACCTGCTCACTTTCTCGACGCCTCGAGGGCTCCGCCGGCTCACCCGACTGTGCATGGGCCTGTCCACAGCCCAGGAGATCCTGCAGAGCGTCATGAGCCGGGTGCTAGCAGGCCTGCCCAACGTGAAGTGGATCCACGATGACGTGGTCGTGTTCGGCCGGTCCAGGGACGAACACAACAGCAGCCTGGACGCCTGTCTCGGCCGCCTGGAGCAACACGGCATCACGCTGAATGCACGCAAATGCAGGCTCGCGCGCGGCAGCATCGAGTTCATGGGGATGCGACTGACGGCGAACGGAGTCGAGGCCACCGAGAGCAAGGTCGCGGCAGTCCAGGACTTCAAGGAGCCGGAGAACATCAGCCAGCTGCAATCATTCCTGGGACTCGTGAACTACCTGGCAGTGTTCACACCGCATCTGGCGAGAGTGGCAGAACCGCTGCGGCGACTGACAAAGAAAAGCGTCGAATAGCAGTGGGGCACCGAGCAAGCCGGCGCCTTTGCGCAGTTGAAGTGCAGCATCGCAGAGCCGACGACGCTGGCATTCTTCGATAGGCGACTGCGCACGCAGCTGATCGTGGACGCAGGGCCGAGCGGTCTCGGCGCCATCCTGGCGCAAGTGCAGCGCGACGGCAGCTCAAGGCCGGTCGCGTACGCCAGCCGGACTCTCTCTGACGTAGAGCGGCGGTACTCGCAGACGGAGAAGGAGGCGCTGGCGGTGAAGTTCGGGTGCCTCAAATTCGAATACTACCTGCACGGGGCGCCCGAGTTTTCTGTGATCTCCGACCACAAGCCGCTGACAGCTATGTTCGCGCCTGGGTCGCGGCCCCCACCACGGGTCGAGCGCATGGCACTGCGCATTCAACACCTGGCATTCAAGCTCGAATACCGGCCGGGGGCCTCGAACGCCGCTGACATTCTCAGTAGGCAGCCACTGAGTGCAAGAAAGGAGGCAGCCCATCCGCGCTGTTCGGGAGACACCAGACAGCGCTCTGTCGAGTCCTACATCAACGCCGTCGTGCAGGCAGCCGTGCCGAACGCGCTGACGCTTGAGGACGTCCAAAAAGGCTCTGCCAGCGATCCAGTCATCCGGGCGGCCATCGCTGCAACGCAGAGCGGCCGATGGGACCGCTCCAGCGCGGAGATGCGCTCGCTGCACGCGCTGCGGGAGGAGTTGTCGGCAGCAGACGGAGTCCTCCTGCGCGACCAGAGGATCGTCGTGCCAGCAGCCATGCGCCAGCAGATGATCGAGCTCGCACACCAGGGACATCAATGCTCGCAGAAGACGCTCGCCAGACTCAGCACGAAGGTCTGGTGGCCGAGGATGGCAACTCAGACCGAGGAGTTCGTCAGCCGATGCCGCAGCTGCGCCGTCACGTCGCACATGCCAGCAGTCCGTGCCACGCCTCTCCAGCCAAGCCCGATCCCTGCGGGTGCCTGGCTGTCTATCGGAGCGGACTTCGTCGGGCCCATCCAGAACAACATGCTCCTGGTGTGCGTGGACCGGTACTCGCGCTTCCCGGAGGTGCAGCTCATGCAGACTACGACAGCCGAGGCGCTGATCCCGCGGCTGCGAGAAATGTTCGCCCGCTTTGGCATCCCGCAGGAGCTCGTGACCGACAATGGACCCCCCTTCTCATCGGCGGAGTTCGGCCGATTCCTAACGAGTTTCGGCATCAAGCATCGCCTCATCACGCCTTATTACCCGGCTGCCAATGGCATGACTGAGCGGCTGAACCGCTCCATCAACAAGGTCGTGCGAGCAGCCATCGAGGAGCGGCGAGACTGGAGGGCTGCGCTAGACGAGTGGCTACTGGCGTACCGAAACACGCCACACACGGCGACGGGCCGCGCACCGGCCGAGCTGCTGATGGGCCGCCGGCCGAACGACGTCATCCCTACTACGCGCCCCTCCCAGCGGGTCCGCGTCAACGAACAGCGACTGAGACAGGCGGACGCCAGCGCCAAGGCCACGATGAAGCAGCACGCCGACGCGAGGCGTAGACCGCGTAGGCACGAAAGCCGGGTCGGCGACTCGGTGCTGCGGCGGCGGATCGGTGCCAGCAAGACGCAGACACCATTCGAGAGCATCGCGTGGACGGTCGAACGGGTGGCCGGCAACTCGCTTAAGCTGCGCCGCGACGGCGCGACCTGCTGGCGGCACTGCACCGCGGTCAAGGTGGTCAGCCCCGACCTCCGACCTGGCGGACGCGGGCCCAGAGGGCGCACCGGCGAGAGTCATGCCAGGCACGGCGGACGAGACGGCTGAAGGCCAGGCATCCCCAGTGGCGCTCCGCCCGCACCCCCGCGCTGCTAAAGTTGGTGTGAAGATTTACAAGTGATCGAATTGAACTGACTGACTAAGTGACTGAATTAGTGACTGTGAACGCGAAATTGACTCAAATTGTTCCTTTGCGTTAAATTAATGATTAGTTGGTTTCTTTTCTCATTTTAATCCTCCTTTCCAACACCGTGGAACTAATTGTCGTTATTTGCAAATATTCGTTTTTTTGGTTTTTTGGTACGCATTGATTTAATAACTGTTTCACACTTTTTCGATTTTGCCTTTTTCGAAATTTTTTTATCTCCCATCGTCAAAATTCGAAATGGGGAGAGATGTAGCCCGCTGCGTACATGCGCAGATGTACGCTGGGCGGAATGATAGGCGGGTGTGTTGGGGTGGTCAATCCATCGCACACCTAAATATACTCGTATAGACAACCGCCCAGTCGGGGCGAGAGTAAGCTTATTCGTCTACGCACTAAATCACGGCCTCTGCCTTAGTTATTACAAGAATGTCAAAGCTTTTGTTACACATATTATGTTAATAAACAATCCAACTATGCTCAGCCTGCGTAAATTAGAATGCTAGCTAAGCGAGAGAAAGTTAGCGCAATGTCGCAAAGCTCTTGTTAGCTAAATGCTGTTAAGCTTAGCCAAGCTGTTAGAAAGCATTGAGCAAGTGCTCAGCCCGCCGAGCTCCTAAAGACAGCCTCGCCACGTCAGTGAAACTGGCGCGCTTAAGCCCAACCTGATCCCGCGGAGACTGAGCTGCCGGCGGACGGGCTCAACGGCACGGATGTGGGTGATGCTGTGGTTGCTGCACTAGTCGTAGGTGACGCTGTGGCTAATTCACCAGTTGTGGGTGATGCTGTGGCTGATTCACCAGTTGTGGGTGATGCTGTGGCTAATTCACCAGTTGTGGGTGATGCTGTGGCTAATTCACCAGTCGTAGGTGACGCTGTGGCTAATTCACCAGTTGTGGGTGACGCTGTAGCTAATTCACCAGTTGTGGGTGATGCTGTGGTTGCTGCACCAGTTGTGGGTGACGCTGTGGCTAATTCACCAGTTGTGGGTGATCCTGTGGCTGATTCACCAGTTGTGGGTGATGCTGTGGTTGCTGCACCAGTTGTGGATGATGCTGTGGCTGATTCACCAGTTGTGGGTGACGCTGTGGCTAATTCACCAGTTGTGGGTGATGCCGTGGCTAATTCACCAGTTGTGGCTGATGCTTCGGCTAATTCACCAGTTGTGGGTGATGCCGTAGTTGCTGCACCAGTCGTGGGTGATGCTGTGGCTGATTCACTAGTTGTGGGTGACGCTGTGGCTAATTCACCAGTTGTGGATGATGCTGTGGCTGGTTCACCAGTTGTGGGTGATGCTGTGGCTAATTTACCAGTTGTGGGTGATGCTGTGGCTAATTCACCAGTTGTGGGTGATGCTGTAGTTGCTGCACCAGTTGTGGGTGATCCTGTGGCTGATTCACCAGTTGTGGGTGATGCTGTGGTTGCTGCACCAGTTGTGGATGATGCTGTGGCTGGTTCACCAGTTGTGGGTGATGCTGTGGTTGCTGCACCAGTTGTGGGTGATCCTGTGGCTGATTCACCAGTTGTGGGTGATGCTGTGGCTAATTCACCAGTTGTGGGTGATGCTGTGGCTAATTCACCAGTCGTAGGTGACGCTGTGGCTAATTCACCAGTTGTGGGTGACGCTGTGGCTGGTTCACCAGTTGTGGGTGATGCTGTGGTTGCTGCACCAGTTGTGGGTGACGCTGTGGCTAATTCACCAGTTGTGGGTGATGCTGTGGTTGCTGTTCCAGTCGTAGGTGACGCTGTGGCTGATTCAACAGTTGTGGGTGATGCTGTGGTTGCTGTTCCAGTCGTAGGTGACGCTGTGGCTGGTTCACCAGTTGTGGGTGATGCTGTGGCTGATTCACCAGTTGTGGGTGATGCTGTGGCTGATTCACCAGTTGTGGGTGATGCTGTGGTTGCTGTTCCAGTCGTAGGTGACGCAGTGGCTAATTCACCAGTTATGGGTGATGCTGTGGCTAATTCACCAGTTGTGGGTGATGCTGTGGTTGCTGCTCCAGTCGTAGGTGATGCTGTGGTTGCTGCACCAGTTATGGATGATGCTGTGGCTAGTTCACTAGTTGTGGGTGATGCTGTGGCTGATTCACCAGTCGTAGGTGACGCTGTGGCTGATTCACCGGCTGTGGGTGATGCTGTCACTTGTTCACCAGCTGTTGATTCGCTAAAAGTGAAAGGGCCAGCACTGGTTGCAGCAGCTGCTGATTCAGCCGTTGCCACCCAATTAGTGACGGAATCAGCTGCACTGACAGTTGATGACTCAAAGATTCCACCAGAATCAGGAGTGGACAAGTTTCCGCTGCTTGCCTCCAAAGTTGCTGATAAAACAGGTGTAACAGTTGTTTCAGCAGTTGGCGAAAATGTCTTTGGATCCTGAGTAGAGCCGGAGTCTGGGGCGATGGAGCTACTAAGACTGAGAAGCTCAGTCGTATGATGGTTAGATGAAGCAGATTCTGTGGTGCTAGCTAGAATGAGGTTAGCGGAAGTAATTCGGGTGCAGTAAATTTTGGCGTGAAAAGTGCTATATGAGCTACATGATTGGGTTTCAGAATTTTTGAGGGCGTATAGTACTGGTATAATGTACAGTACCAGAAGCTTATACTTTATGCTAAAATATTCATTGATAGTTGTGCTGTGCATGCTAAAGAAAATTGTGCCGTAAGATTTTGTGCTTATTGAGTACTGAGATAGTATTGAGTAGTATTGAGTAGTATTGAGTATTGAGTAGTATTGAGTACTGAGTAATGAGAACATTGACGAAATAACTGTGATTACAGATACACAGTTTAAGTTAAATGCAGGCCTTATTTTAAAGCCGTGGGAATTCATAAATTAGGCATGTTACGTTCGTATTTTTTAAAGCAACTGTCAATATTTCATGCAGTAAATTATTTAAATTTATGCATAAATACACAACCATTTTTTCTGCTTTACCTTCATTCTTATTACGCTATTAATAATTGCATAAAAAAATTTCCTAAAAAATAAATCATTTGAGTTTCGAATGCAAAAAGTCCATGATAAACCATACGATGCGTGACTTAACTATCATAAGTTTAGAAAATTATATTATTTTTTGCTGTTAAATCTCTAGTTGCTCTTTGTTCTTTGATAGAAATATGAAGAGTAGTCCTTATGTCGGTTCCAAAAATTAATAATTTATAATTCAATTTATTTAGATTTTTAATTATCACACCCAAAACTTATATTTTATCACAATCTCATCTTAAAAAGCCTTTTTTTAGTTTGCACATCAAAATGCTTTTAACAAAGCTTAGGGAAAAATAAAGTGTTTTTCTTTATAAATCCATTCTTTGCTTTACGGAGAATTTCCATTTTTTATTTTAGAATTTTAAGTACATCAAGTAAAAAAATCGATTAAAAACACTTAATATTAACCTTACACTTCGTTGCTTTAAATTATTAACTTACCTTGAACAACGTACGCGACCTCTAACAGAATAAAAACTCGTACAAATAATTGTGCTTTCATAGTCAGAAACCAGTTTACAGAAATTTTCTTTAATCATTAATCATATTTATCTTCCTAATCACAAATTCGAACACTAAAAGTGAAAAAGTTAATGAAATAACTTAAATAAATCACAGGTTTTAAAAGTAAGTTAAATTTATTAACCTACGCAATTCTAAGTCAAAAGTTATACAAAATAAGCATCAAATTAGGCTATAAAATAGTAAAAGAAACTTAACAACAGAAACATTTTTCTCTTTTTTACGACTTGGCTTTTCACTAATTATCATTTTTGTTAATAATATAGTTTTTTTTGTTTCTAAACAAAACAGACGATTGATTAAACACATTTTATAAACGAAGGGTTTTTATATGTAAGGGGGCGGGATTTTTCGCTTTTTAAATAATTTCTTGTGACATTAAGAAAGATAAATAGTATTATGGGCCTCTAGCAACGAAGGTTACAGATTCTGTTTACTTGCATGTAATATACTCAAATTTACTAAATTCATTTTAAGGTAAATTTACAAATAGACTAAATTGATTTTTTAAATAAGCTTGTCTAGAATTTTACTTCGATCCTTTATCTAAATTGGATCCACTTCTCGAATAGATTCAAATGTGTGTCTTTCAATCCGTGCATGTCAGCTGTGTAAGTTTTTGGATTATTGTAGATTACATGATGTATCATCATTAGGTCTCTGGGATATTTTCAAAAAAATCTATACGACAGAACCGCTTTGAAAATATCTTACATTTAATCGATGGAAATTGAATAAAAGCTTACCACAAGAAATTTCCGTGCATTTTACTTTTTTGCCTCCATTTTTACGTACTAAAGTACAAATGTACGTGTACGTGCATTTAGCTGGATGTATAGACAGCCGTTAACAAGGCTATATTGGAACCTGCTCCTAAATTTACGTTTCTTGTCTATCGATCGTCTTTCAATTGAGTCACGCGCCGTCGCATGCCTCAGATTGATGGATTCCCTTTGCGTGACAACCTGCGTCCGGCGCATAATATCTGCTTGTTAATTATTTCTGTATAGAGTAGCTGGACATGTGCGATGCGCATATTGACACAGCTGAGCAAAGAAACGCATGTACAAAAAATCTTTTATTAGTACTGTATAGTGTTCTAGCATCAACCGATATGCTAAAACTGCTACTGTTTATCTCGAACTGCGTTTCACTATTTCTTTGATTACTTTTGTAACACAGCTACGGGATATAGGCCGCCAAATTCTATTCAAGAGAAGAAACAAAGGGAACTCGAAGCACAAAAGACTTGCACTGAAAAAATTTTTTTATAACCACACGATTATTATCTAGCTATGCCGGTGCGGTAACTTCAAAGCATCACCTCTTGGCGCCAAGGCAATCCGGTTTAAGATGCAGCTAAGGGGATTTTGTACTTTTGAATCGATCAATGTATAGAGACAACTACCTTTTCTAAAAATCCCACTAGTCATTGTTCAATGAATTTGGGATTTCACTTGTCACAAGCAGTGCAATTCCCTTACAGTTACGATCCCCGGCCAAGCAACAAAACCCATGCATGATTGAGCACTCAAGGGCGTTGGCCCGGAATCCAACTGTCAATCATGAATTCATGATACGCAACCGTTGATAATTTGGGCTGCTCGAGGCACCTCAATTATTCCATTTGATGATCAAAAGACCAGACAGATTATCCCAGTAATCTAGCTCGTAATAGGAAAATTCCTATCCAAAGTCATCAAATAAATTCACCGGCCAACACAATCATCTAGGCAAACACGAGGCCTCCGTAGGCTTAGCTATATAATAGCAGTTACTATGAATAGTGGTGGAACAATGGGAATTTGGCCAGCCTTTTGGCAATAAAACCAGCCTTAGGCAATAAAGTGTGACATGTTTACACAACCATAGGTTATAAACAGCTGATTATTAGTCTTATAATCAGGGTACCCGAACGCATTAATTGGAGGTACGTCGGGGGCCTTCAATAAGAACTTCCGTGGCTGGCGGCATAAGCGTAACAGTGCGATTTGAATTAAACATGAAGCCACATTCACTTATTTGCTAGCAGTTAAAACTGGCCTTGTTAAAAAGTATATCGTGACCTAGCGTGCGTATTGCTGCTGTGGCTTTACAACTGTATTGTTTGGTTCACAATTTGACCAGCATATCTCATATTTAAAAATTGTTGTATTTCACGAAGAGTTGTGACATCTGTCTAAGATTTGATTTCACATTCTCATTTCACTATCTCTCCCATTTTTCTCTACTATCTCTCTCCATCGTTCTGTCTTTCCCCATACCTCTCCCTCCACCCCTCTCCCTCCACCCCTCTCCCTCCACCCTCTCCCTCCACCCTCTCCCTCCACCCCTCTCCCTCCAATCCTCTCCCTCCACCCCTCTCCCTCAACCCTCTCCCTCATCCCTCTCCCTCCACCCATCTCCCTCATCCCTCTCCCTCCACCCATCTCCCTCATCCCTCTCCCTCCACCCATCTCCCTCATCCCTCTCCCTCCAATCCTCTCCCTCCATCACTCACCCTCCATCACTCTCCCCTCTTCACTCTCCCTTCATCCCTCTCCCTCCAATCCTCTCCCTCCACCCCTCTCCCTCAACCCTCTCCCTCATCCCTCTCCCTCCACCCATCTCCCTCATCCCTCTCCCTCCACCCATCTCCCTCCATCACTCACCCTCCATCACTCTCCCCTCTTCACTCTCCCTTCATCCCTCTCCCTACAGTCCTCTTTTTTCGATCTTCTCTACCTATATACGCTCGTACTTTAGCCAGAAATTTATCTCAGTCTCTTTTCCCATACATATCCTTTTCTCCCTTCTAGTCTCTCTGTCCATCTATCCACTCGATTCTAATTTGTCGTAACTTTCCAATTCCCCATCTAATCTCACGCGTTACTGTTGCGTCTCTTTCTATAGCAACTATGCAAACCTATGAGATTTCCTTCTTCTCGAATAACCAACATATGCAGCAATGTGAAAGCCATCAGAGTCAACTTTTTGCCTGGCCCAGCGAATTATGCATGGCAACTGCTTGGAATTAAAAAAAAATAAAAGCCCCGAGTGAAATCGGCTGTGCTGAATTATGAATTCTGGGTGCCGGTGCTTTGAAACAGCGGACTATGGGAGGCAAGGGGGTCGGCCACCACACATCAGACACCCAGATTAAATTATTAAATAAATTTTGTGCTGGCTGTTTACCGCTTCAGAACATCCAATGCCCCGCAGCTGTCCTGATAATTCACTGGCCGGGGGGGGGGGGGGGCAGATTCAAATCTGAAACACACACCGACAGTGTCAAACAGAATTGATGCCAAACTGTGCTTCTGAGATTCTGCACTGCTTGCTTTCTGTTGAACTTCCCGTACCTTAAAGATGGCTAATAAAGACGAAAGAATGCACTCAGTGAAAGGCTGCCGCATTTAGAACTGTTGTATGTATTGACCCTTGGTGCATTTGTTGTATACAAGTCTGTATGTATGTATAATAATAAATAAAATAAATTTAGACACCCGACCTTTCGACCAGATGTACAGCCCAAGGCACAGCCGCAGCTAGTTGCGCGGCGCATCCGAAGGCTGTGTACAGCTTTTAGCCTGACGGGCTGGAGGGGCCGCAACACCCACACTAAATTTACCCAGCTCAAACTGGTACCCAATCTTAGCTGGGTGGACTGAAGCAATGCGGGATTAAGTGCCTTGCTCAAGGACACAAATTGTCTCCTAGGGCCGGGACTCGAACCCACGACCTTCCGGTCATGAGGCAGGCGCCCTAGCCACTAGGCTACAACTCCTCATACATGTATGTATGTATGTATGTATGTAAGTATGTATGTATGTATGTATGTATGTATGTATGTATGTATGTATGTATGTATGTATGTATGTATGTATGTATGGATGGATGGATGTATCTATCTATCTATCTATCTATCTCTCTAAAAAAAGGCTTAAAAATTGCAAAGTAGTCCTTGAATGTGGTACCCTCGCATAAGTTGCAGCAGGCATCCCGATCTCAGTCCCTAAAATAATTATTCAGTTCAGCCGTACCTCACAACGCCGTGTAGCGTCTATCTCAATCTAGAACGCAATGAATGAATTCTGTTATCTACAAGATCAAATCTCCCCAGGATCTGGATATCCTCATTTTCACTAGGGTGAATCTACACAGATCCAAGAATTGCCTGAGTGAAACGCACCTGAGTCAGGCGACTGTCAGGTCGCATAAATCACGCGCCCAAAACCTGCCCAGCTGGATGGCTGAATTTCAATTGTGCACCCAACACAACACACACGCTAGGCCTTTGTACGGCTGCAGCAGATAAAAGGGGGGGGCGGCTGGTAGGGAGATGCAGGAAGGATTTTGCGGCATCCTTTTCCGCCTGATCAGCTTGCTCAGTCAGTTCGCTGCGGGCGCAGAAATTTTGCGATGTCAATGCGAAAAAAATCGCTATTTTTTAATTTACGATTTTATACTGGCGCCTAAAAAGCGTCAATGACAGGAGAGCGTTGAAACAAACTTATGCTGCTAATTTGTGTTTTCCGGAAGTTTTTCTGCTTCAATATGGCCCGGGTTTGATTTTGAGTTGAGTCGAAAACTTTGTTGTCATGACAACCGCTGGATAAAATAAAAGTTAAAACTGCGATCCCCTTGTTAATACGCGAAAGTAACAAAATTTAGTTACAAGTGTTTCCCAAAGTCAAGGACTCAGGGAATGAGTAATGGCTGAGCTGGCAACAAGCTCCCATAGCCGCAACAGGTCCCTAACCTTTGCGGAGAATGCGTTACAGCGGCCAGTTCAGCCCATGTAGCAATTGGCTGGGTCCCCC
Organism: Macrostomum cliftonense; assembly: GCA_950096795.1. Taxonomy (NCBI): domain Eukaryota; kingdom Metazoa; phylum Platyhelminthes; family Macrostomidae; genus Macrostomum; species Macrostomum cliftonense. The sequence continues at coordinate 682,247 of CATNEM010000280.1, read as the reverse complement.
ATGCAGCCCAAGCGGCACTGCACTCCGCCTGTCCAATAGCCGAGTTGGCTTTGGGGGGCAGGGGTGGTGAAGGGGGTCGTAGGGGAGGATAAATGTGCTGGTACCTGCATCGCTACAGTGCCATAATCCTAGCCCGATATCCCACTGTTTGAGTCCCTCGCTACCAGGCGCGCCAGTTTTACACTTTGCCTGCTGCTGCCGCTGCTGTGCGTTGAAATTTTTGAACAGGCAATTTTTTGCGTTGACTCCCCAGCCTACACCGCTGTAGAACAGCGCAGCAACGCAGAGCGCAGCCAGATCCCACCGCTAAGAGGGGATCAGTGTAGAAGAATACGCACAGTGGCATTGTTGTGGCGTGTGGCCTGGTCCCCTTGCCCTGTCCTGCCCAATCTGCTTCAGCCGGTGAGTGCGCGCGGGATCAGCTCACGATCTAAGCTGGGATAGTTTGTTGCTGGCCTGTCTGCTTACTTTTTTTCATTGATCTAAAAATAGCCACGTTTAAAACAAAAAATACTCGTAATAAGTTTCCCTAAAACGATTCTTCAACAGGTTTTAAACAGTTTCCTGTTGGAGCTTCACGTCACTGGTTCGAATCTTCTGTACAGTTTAGGTGAGTTGACTTTGTAAGGGGGTTATCAAAATTCCCTTTTTTGATCAAATAATTCCTCGTTTGATCTCCGACTGACACGTTTACAAAGATAGAAATCAACTACAAAAGAGAATTTGAGCAGCCGCTGTCTCTGCAGGCGGCTCAGATTCCGGACAGTTAGATTGACTCATCAGCGATTCAGTGATTTGAAGGGTCAGAGCAAAGGGGATTGATTGATCAGCAACAGCCTGACTGCTTCTAAAGGAAGCTGCGAAACGACAGCACGGCTGGTGTCATATCGAGGCATTCATGAAAATGACGGAGCAGCTGTCAATGCGATGAAGTGATTGCTGACAGCGAGATCGGGGCTGCTAGCTCTGACTTGAAGGGAAGCAGACATTTTCTCGCATTGAGACTTTAGAGAGTTGTTAAGATTCAGAAATGGTAATGATAGAGAAACCTGAAAGATCTAACTAGAGAGCAGAATGAAGAAATATCACTGACAAAATATCGAGGCCCGAAACTGCTTAGCAAAAGCAACAAGGCCAGACGTGTCGCAGTCAAAGGAACAGCTAACTCAGCAAAAAAGCTAAGGGAAAACAGGGGGCCGGCAACTCAAACGCTTCAACTCAAATGGCCGACCGGCTCAGCTGATGCCATAAAGTTATTTTCTCAACTGCCAAATCCCTGTTGTTCGAAGCCAGTCAAAAAGTCCCGTTGCCAAGAGAGGGTTTGGGACGGGGGGGGGGGCAAGTCGAAGTTGCCGACTCAGCGAAGCAAACACGCGTTGGGGCTGGAGGAGGAGATTGGCTGCTTGGACAACCCGGAGAGCGTGAGAGACGCGGACATCTGCCGCCAGGGTGTGCCAGCGCCATGCCAACACTGGGCGAATTGCTCAGCGCTGGAGCCGGGAGAGCAGAGTACCAAGGCCGAGGCATAATTTATTCATGAGACTTTCAAAATACAGGCCGCACGCACCATAATATATATGAATATTTGGTCCTGAATGCGCGCGATGGCAAATTCAAAAAACCCACTAAGTCGTGCCCTCAAATATTTCCCGTAATTTTCTCCCGTTGCCAGGTCAGCTCCCCCAGAAACGGGAAGTAATAAGCCGGCCGAGCTCTAATCACCAGGCCTGCAACAGCCGCACCAAATGACATCGACGGGCAACCTGACAGAGGCCAGCCTCCTCACTGACCGCTACCCACTGCCGATGCACCTGTACGACCGGTTCACGCCGAACTTCATGCTGTTCGACCGGGTGGCCACCCCCGTCTGGTACGCCCTCGGCCTGGTCGGCAACACCCTCAGCGCCGTGGTCTGGCTCAGCCCGGAGGTTCGACGCAACAACTCCTCGGCCGTTTATCTGGCCGCCCTGTCGCTCTGGGACCTGGCCTTCCTGTTGCTGCACACCTTCCAGGAGCTCAAGGAGGCGTGGAACATCTCGACGCAGAATGCGTTTACTTGCAGCTGGCTGCCGGTGCTGCTGCTGACGGCTCAGTACCTGTCCCCGCTGCTCGTCCTCGGCTTCACCGTCGAGCGCTGGGTCTCCGTCTGCTTCCCGTTCCGCAGGGAGTCGCTTTGCACGCCACGGCGAGCCTGCAGCGTCGTCGGCGCTATGACCGTCGGCGTGGTGCTGTGGAACCTCTGGCAGCTGTACTTCAAGACCGGCTGCGAGCTGGCCGAGGAGCGGCGCGGCTGGACGGCCTACACAGTCGGCACGGAGATCGTCATCAGCGGCCTGGTGCCCGCGGCCGCGCTGCTCTTCAACCTGATGGTGCTGCGAGAGATTCGGCGAATTAACTCGGCCAGCGCCGCGCGCAAGCTCAGCGCGACAGCCGCCAACAACGCAGCCACCAGCGCCGACAACGACGAAGGCGGCGCCGGCGGCGGCGACGGCCAGTCTGAGAGGCGATTCCGGACGACCACGGTGACCCTGCTGTGCGTGTCGTTCTTCGTCATTCTCACCACCCTGCCCGCCGGCCTGGTGTACGGCCTGCAGTCCTACGCCAACTTCGGCAGCATCAACATGACGGACGAGGAGGTGAGCCCGGTTGCGTCCTTGAACTGGCTGACGAAGGGCTAGAAATGTGCGGGCGATGTTTTGAAACTGATCTTGCCTGATTAGTGAAAATGTCCACCCGATAGTTGGAAATGTCCACCCGATACTTAAAAATGTCCAGCCGACAGTTAGAAATGTCCACTATTTGAATAAAAATGTCCACTCGATGGTTGGAAATGTCCACCAAATAGTTAGAAATGTCCTCCGATAGTTGGAAATGTCCTATTGATAAATAAAAATGTGCAATTAACAGTTAAAAATATGTACGCGAAAGCTAGACATGTGCACATGATTTTTAAAGTGAGAAATTATAGGGCAACAAAGGTAAATATAACAACCAAGTACAAAAGTGCTAAAATTCCGCCGCCTGTTTGGTAGCAAAAAATAATCAATCATCAGTCATAAAAGCGGCAGAGCGACTGAACAGGCAATTTTTTAATCCCGCAAATTCCCAGTCAAAACTGCGTCAAAATCATTTAAATTAAGTGGCGCACCGGCTAGACTGGTTTATTTTTGCATAGTGGAAAAGAAAATCCTTCACTCAGCGCCGACAATAAATAGCTGGGAGAAGCCCGAAATGGCATCAATCAGTTTTGGCACTCGGCGGCAAAACGACAGCTATTTTTAATTCGTTATATTATTAATATGAAACTGTTGTTGAACCCTCTCGATACGCGTTGCACGCTACTTACTCGTAAAGCTCGTACAGTCGGCGGAGGGTGCGGAGTGTAGATCTATCTATCTATCTATCTATCTATCTATCTATCTATCTATCTATCTATCTATCTATCTATCTATCTATCTATCTATCTATCTATCTATCTATCTATCTATCTATCTATCTATCTATCTATCTATCTATCTATCTATCTATCTATCTATCTATCTATCTATCTATCTATCTATCTATCTATCTATCTATCTATCTATCTATCTATCTATCTATCTATCTATCTATCTATCTATCTATCTATCTATCTATCTATCTATCTATCTATCTATCTATCTATCTATCTATCTATCTATCTATCTATCTATCTATCTATCTATCTATCTATCTATCTATCTATCTATCTATCTATCTATCTATCTATCTATCTATCTATCTATCTATCTATCTATCTATCTATCTATCTATCTATCTATCTATCTATCTATCTATCTATCTATCTATCTATCTATCTATCTATCTATCTATCTATCTATCTATCTATCTATCTATCTATCTATCTATCTATCTATCTATCTATCTATCTATCTATCTATCTATCTATCTATCTATCTATCTATCTATCTATCTATCTATCTATCTATCTATCTATCTATCTATCTATCTATCTATCTATCTATCTATCTATCTATCTATCTATCTATCTATCTATCTATCTATCTATCTATCTATCTATCTATCTATCTATCTATCTATCTATCTATCTATCTATCTATCTATCTATCTATCTATCTATCTATCTATCTATCTATCTATCTATCTATCTATCTATCTATCTATCTATCTATCTATCTATCTATCTATCTATCTATCTATCTATCTATCTATCTATCTATCTATCTATCTATCTATCTATCTATCTATCTATCTATCTATCTATCTATCTATCTATCTATCTATCTATCTATCTATCTATCTATCTATCTATCTATCTATCTATCTATCTATCTATCTATCTATCTATCTATCTATCTATCTATCTATCTATCTATCTATCTATCTATCTATCTATCTATCTATCTATCTATCTATCTATCTATCTATCTATCTATCTATCTATCTATCTATCTATCTATCTATCTATCTATCTATCTATCTATCTATCTATCTATCTATCTATCTATCTATCTATCTATCTATCTATCTATCTATCTATCTATCTATCTATCTATCTATCTATCTATCTATCTATCTATCTATCTATCTATCTATCTATCTATCTATCTATCTATCTATCTATCTATCTATCTATCTATCTATCTATCTATCTATCTATCTATCTATCTATCTATCTATCTATCTATCTATCTATCTATCTATCTATCTATCTATCTATCTATCTATCTATCTATCTATCTATCTATCTATCTATCTATCTATCTATCTATCTATCTATCTATCTATCTATCTATCTATCTATCTATCTATCTATCTATCTATCTATCTATCTATCTATCTATCTATCTATCTATCTATCTATCTATCTATCTATCTATCTATCTATCTATCTATCTATCTATCTATCTATCTATCTATCTATCTATCTATCTATCTATCTATCTATCTATCTATCTATCTATCTATCTATCTATCTATCTATCTATCTATCTATCTATCTATCTATCTATCTATCTATCTATCTATCTATCTATCTATCTATCTATCTATCTATCTATCTATCTATCTATCTATCTATCTATCTATCTATCTATCTATCTATCTATCTATCTATCTATCTATCTATCTATCTATCTATCTATCTATCTATCTATCTATCTATCTATCTATCTATCTATCTATCTATCTATCTATCTATCTATCTATCTATCTATCTATCTATCTATCTATCTATCTATCTATCTATCTATCTATCTATCTATCTATCTATCTATCTATCTATCTATCTATCTATCTATCTATCTATCTATCTATCTATCTATCTATCTATCTATCTATCTATCTATCTATCTAACTGTGTCTTGCATATATCTTTCCTTTTAGATTCATTTTCCAGAGTGAAGATCGTGCCTTTTATTAGCGACAAAGATGCTACACTTCTTATCCACTTTCAGCCACCTAAAATTTGCATTTCTATGTCTGTCTTTAAGTGGTCCCAGAGTGAGGTTGGTGTCATTGGCGGCAACTTTTCTCACCCAGATCCCCCAATTCAATCAGATCGCACAGAGCTGCAGTCTCGGTTAGCTACTTGAGCAGTGAAGTCCAGTGTCGCGCAGAAAGGAAAGTCCCAGCAACTAGTGGAGATTTCAATATTTTATATGCAAATTTCAACAAATCCCCAAGCAATTGTTGGCTGGGAGCTCGGCTTTATTGCCGAATTTCTGTGCCAAGAACTCCAACTTCGACACAAGTTGCAGAGTCGTTTTGCAAAATCGTCTAGAGAGACAGACAGTTCATTTCGGACAGACGAACTCTCCAAGCCATCGCTGCGTTCTTTTGATACTGCTAGATTGCACTTTTTTGTCTCCTCACGCTTCAATGCTTTGCTTGTAATTGAAGATTTTTTATGCTAAACAGTCAGCAATGTAGCCTACTTAATAGTAGTATAAACGTTTAGTGGACACAGGCAAAAAATTATGCATTTTCATGAAAAATCCTATTCCCTATCTACCGAGGGACGGGGTAGCTCGTACTTGACGCGCTCTGTGCAAGTTCAGCAAAATTTTGTACGTAGGCAATATATAGTGAAACTTACAGACACTAAGACCCTGACAGAGACACACAGACAGACAGACAGACATACAGAAAGACAGACAGACAGACGGACGAAAAGACACTTAGACAGACAGACAGACAGACACATAGACACTAAGACAGACACACAGACACTAAGACAGACGGACAGACAGACAGACAAACAGCCAGACAGACAGGCAGATGGACAGACAAAGAGATAGACAGACAGACAGACACATAGACAGAAAGACAGACAGACAGACAGACAGACAGACAGACAGACAGACAGACAGACAGACAGACAGACAGACAGACAGACAGACAGACAGACAGACAGACAGACAGACAGACAGACAGACAGACAGACAGACAGACAGACAGACAGACAGACAGACAGACAGACAGACAGACGGACAGACAGACAGACGGACAGACAGACAGAAGGACAGACAGACAGAAGGACAGACAGACAGACAGACAGACAGACAGAAGGACAGACAGACAGACAGACAGACAGACAGACAGACAGACAGACAGACAGACAGACAGACAGACAGACAGACAGACAGACAGACAGACAGACAGACAGCCGACCCAAAACGCACCCGCAGGTGCTGGCCGACCCGGTGTGGCAGCGCCACTTCGTCATGACGCGAGTGAAGAAGGTGATAGACGAGGTGTCGCTGTCGCACTACTCGCTGAACTTCCTCATCTACCTGGCCACGGGCATGCAGTTCCGCCACCGACTGGCCGCCATATTCCGTCGCCTACGCGGAATTCGGCGCTGCTGCCGCGGCACGGACGAATTCTCTGGCCGGAGGCGTCGCTCCGGCGCCAGCTGGTCGGCGACGGTGGAGGAGCGGCGACTCAGCAGCGTCAGCAATCGGCGATCCCGCCGAGCGACTCTGGCCGCCGCGGCCGCCGCAGCCGAGGCGGCAAACGAAGAGCTGGCCAAGTCGAAGGCGTGCCCGAACAGCCGGCAGCGGCTCCGCAGCGGCGGCGGCGACAGCGGCAATGACGCAACGGGGCCCGAGAAGACCGCCGCCGACGAAGAAGACGATGGACGAGTGGAGGCTGCAGACGCTCTGATCGCTGGCCAAGTATAGGAGAAGGTCAAGACCAGCAAGTGTTGCCTAACTAATGAACGCAAGCAGCAGCCCCAAGCTGTCTTGCAGTCTCCTAGGATACAAAAATTAGCTGTTTCAGTTTGAGTTCCGAGTTCACATGCTGCGACGTCATTGGACCACCGAATGCGTTCGCCACTGAGATAATTGCCACATTGCTCTCGCATTGCGACTGTTTTTCGTAATTATAATAAATTTACTCCACAAGTCTTGCACCGCTTTAATTTCAAATACACGTGATTAGGTGACGAAATTAAAATTTTAATTGTTGCACTCTTAAGCATCGCTTATAATTTCAAGCAGACTTAATTGGCAGCAAAATAGTCAGCTGACTGTATCAGTTGGCTTGCACTCAATCATTAGTACACTCGTATGTACGCTAATGTGCTTGGGCGTTACTCAACGATGTACATGTAATTACATGTATTAATCCTTGATACAGTGTATAATCTATATTTGCACACTTAAACCGAAGTTTAACTTGAAAAACATAGCTTCTCTCTCTTTAAATTGTTTAATTATAGTTTTAATAACAACAACAATTTTGGTACCTAGTTAACCGGTACGACTTGCTTCAGCTGCTTATCGCGCAGCTGTTTTAGACTTTCAGCCTTGGCTACAAGTAAACACTGTCTTATTATTGGTTGTTGCTAGCATCGGGGGAGGGCAAAGTCAGGCGGCGGTTGAGGAGGTGCTCAAATCGGCAGAATCCTGCGCTGTCCACCAGTTGACAGTCAGCCCAGCTATAAATGCGGATCAATTTGAGGCCAACTGAGCCAACACGCCAGTCAGTCACAAGGCTGTAAAGCCAAATAACTTGGAACAATGGCGGCCCACTTCGCCCGGATGAGCAACCAGCGCCTGCAGGTGAAAGAGACGGGCCAGAAATGCCAGGTGCCCAACGACGACCACGCTAAGCTAATGTACTACCTCAACTGCGTGCAGGCGGTGAAGTGCGGCGAGTTTCCCTCCTACATGACTGACCACGCAAAGTACAGGCAGCTGACGGAGGCGCAGAAGCGCAATATTGTCGCTGCGGCTAAACGGAACGATCCGGACGAAGTGTGAGTTGTACACTGTACATGTACATTTAGTCGAAAGTTCGGGTGTCTAATTTTTAGGACAATACTTTAGTAGTCCTTGGCTCGAATTATGGACTAAGTGGACGCCGACCACCCGCCCCAAACCCGCAGCCTGTGCTTCGTCGAGGCCGACGAGCTGCCAGACAACGACTGCAACAAGTTCCTGCAGCTGTCCACCCAGGAGGAGAGCCTGACCGCCTTCGGCATCCGCGGAGCCGGCGGCGCCATGATGGGACTCCGCCGGGAGCTGGGCGACAGCCAGGACCTGGTGAAAATCATGGCGCACACAAAGACCTGGGCCAGCAACTATTATTATCAGCCGTTGCGCAGGCTGGCTGGCAATTCGTCGTCAGATGATGATGCTAGCGAGGCGGCGCTGCGGCTGCTGATGCTAATGCGGTAGGCGCGGGAAGGCCATTTTATTGTTAGATGGACTGAGCAGTAGCTAGAGATTGGAAAGGCAGTTGTAGCCTAATTCAGAGTGAGAATTGCCAACATCAACATGTCGGAGGTAGCTAGCTAAGCTTAGCTTTTTAGAAATTCACTTTCACTTTCACTGCACGACGCACCGATTTCAGAGCGCTGAGGATGGACTGACCTGCATGTGAAGGACGAGCAACCGCGGTTTTAACTCCGATTGATCATTGCGATGGCCAATAGGCCAATATCCTCGTAACGCTACTGTCAGTAGAGCGCTGATAATATGACGAGAATTTCGTTATTTTTTTATACGGATAATTTTTTTTCTCGCCCTGTACAAATTTGTATCATTGCTGATTGATTGAACAAAAAATATAACAAAAATAAAAAATCAAACGAACAAAAATTGTACGCTCTGTATCCTAAGCGGCTAACAGATCACCGACAACAATAAATAATAATCAGAATTAAGACGCCATCAAGTGCCGTTTTCAGTATTTATTGTCTTTATAATAAATAGGTTGGGAATTCAGAAACTCTCATCCTAGCAACAGGAGTCCCGCTTAAAAATTATCCAACAGCGCTGATGAACAGGCGGCTGAGCTCCGGGTCCGACGAGCGCACCGTCATGTTCATGGTGACACCCTGGCCGGAGGCAGCCAGACGGCATCTGGCCAGGACGTCGTGGCCGCCGCGGAACACGCCGGCGAGGTGCAGTGTGTGCGTCGATTTGCCGGGGTCGGGCTTGTCCGAGCGGTCGCAGGCTGCCAGGCCGAATATTTTGATGAGATTTTGCACCGCGTCAACTATGGAGGCCATGCTGGTGAGGGCGAACGCGTCCTCCAGCTCCGAGTCGGGCGCCAGCTCCTCCCAGGCGGCCGAGAAGTTCGGCTTGATGACCGGCTGCACAAAGTCGCACACGCCGATGTCCAGCTCCTCCAGCACGTACTCGTCCGAGTAGCCTTCGTCTGAGTCGGGCTGCCCGGTGGCCGGGTCGCAGTCTTTCACCACGAAGCGCAGGGTGCAGGAGAGGCTGCAGGAGGACGGCTCGGTGGGCCGGAACACCGAGTAGCACGTGGCAGGCGTGTTGTAGGGCAGCGCGGGCGCCGGGATCACCTGGGGTGCGGTTGTTGGGGGATGAGGGATTAGAGGTAGTGATTAGCAGCTACCAGTGGAGGATTAGAAGGATTAGCAGCTACCAGTGGAGGATCACAAGGATTAGCAGCTCCCAAAGTATTACCAGGACTTGTGGGCCACCTCTGAAAGACCTGAATGAAAAAAGGTGACCAGCAGTGTGACAGACAACAAACAACTCACCTTAACCAGCTCCCATTCCTCGGACGGCACGCAGTCAACGTGAACATCCTCAAGCCGCTGATCTGGCAGAGTGTTAAGCAGGTCGAACTGCAGCAGCAGATAGTCGCTGAAGGCGTGCTTGACGCACGTGACCGAGTACTCGGTCTCCTCCTCGGTGAGCCGCACCGGCTCGGAGCTCTTGAACAGGCTGCCCAAGGCCGACAGCTCCGGCACGGCCGCCAGCTGTTTGGCGTACCGGTCCGCCTGGGTCTCCAGCGACTTGGCCGGCTGTTTGGCGGCGAAGGCCTCCGGCTGCTCGTCCGGCTTTGGCCGGGCGGCCGGGGTCTGCACCGGCACCGAGCGGAGGTCGAATTTCTGCTGCAGAGCGTCGCCCGCCTGCTGGGTGTACCTGGCCACGGGGATTCGGGTTGGGTGTGCTGCTCGCTACTGCCAGTAGCAATGTGTGGGTGCGGCTTGTAGTTAGGGAGGCTTAGAGCCGATTTTTAGAGAGGCCTAAAGACGATTCTAAGAAAAGAACTAGGGGTGATTCTAATAGAAGAACTAAGGGTGATTCTAAGAAAAGAACTGAAATATGAATACGATTCTAAGAAAAGGAATAGAGTTAATTCTAAGAAAAAAACAAGGGGTAATTTAAAGACAAGGAATAGGGGTGATTCTAAGAAAAGAAATAGGGGTGATTCTAGGAAAATACTCTAAGGGGGATTCTAAGAAAAGGAATAGGGGTGAATCTAAGAAAAGGGGTGATTCTAATAAAATGACTCTAGGGATGATTCTAAGAAAAGGACTCTAGGGATGATTCTAAGAAAAGGACTCTAGGAATGATTCTAAGAAAATGACTCGGTTGATTCTAAGAAAATGACTCTAGGGGTGATTCTAACAAAAGGACTCTAGGGTTGATTCTAAGAAAAGGGCTCTAGTGGTGATTCTAACAAAAGGACTCTAGGGTTGATTCTAAGAAAAGGGCTCTAGGGGTGAATCTAAGAAAAGGAATAGGGGTGATTTTAGGACAAAGAATAGGGGTGATTCTTAGAAAAAGAATAGGGGTGATTCTAAGACAAGGAATATGGGTGATTCTAAGAAAAGGAGTCTAGGGTGTTTCTAAGAGAGGCCTAAAGGGATTTCTAGAAAAGGCATAGGTTGATTCCAAGATATAGGGGGCATTCTAAGAAAGATCTGAGGACGATTTTAAGAAAGGCCTACGGAACTATTCTAGAGGCGAAAGAAAAGGCACTGGGCCATTGTAAGAAAGGTTTATGGGTGATTTTAACTTAAGGGAGTCTTAGCTGACAATTATAAAGTATCCCAGGAGCTGTTTTAAAAGATTCCTAAGCGCGATTCCAATCCCCCCCCCCAATAGGACAGATCGGCGCTCACCTGAGCAGCGCCTGCTCCAGCCCGACCACGGACAGCTGCATGGGCTGCAGCACGAACTTGGCGGCCAGCTGGTCGTTCCGCAGCGACAGCACCCGATGGTAGAACGTGGCCCGGTCGCGAACCTCGTCGTCCGTGTCCAGCTTGCAGCGCTCCAGCAGCACCAGCACAGAGTCCAGTAGCGGCGCGTGCAGGGCGCCGAATTTGGCGAGGGCGGTCACGGCGGCGGCGCGAACCAGCGGCACCTCCAGGATGACCCGGTTGTAAATGTACCTGAGAGACGGGTGATGACGGAGTTTTTACTAATAGAAAGTAGTCTCTGAAGTAACTTCTTTCTCAATATTCCATCTGATCCATTGTTAATGTATTATCCTGCTTTTTATGTTCTCTTTCTCCCTACCATGATTTTTCTTTGTATCTTCCTAACCCCAAATCCCATTTTTCTCTATCACCCACTTCTTGTTCACATCTTCTTCTCCCTGACCCTCTTCTTCTTCATAACCCCCTTCTTTTCCCTGACCCCTCTTTTCCAAGATCCCCTTCTTCTCCCTGACCCCCTCTTTTTCTCCCCGACCCCCTTCCTTGCCATCTTCTTGGATTTCCTCTCTCTGCCCACACAGCCAACGCACCTGATGTACTTGGACGGGCGCATAGTCTTTGGCCCCTCGTCGCCGAGCAGGTGCAGGGTTTTCACGGCCAGCACGGGGTGCTCGCAGTCCTCAATGAACTCGCACAGGTGGGACAGGCCGGCCTCCTTGGACTCGGGATTCTCCTCGATGACGGACAGCAGGGCTTCCACGATGGAGCGCTTGTAGTCGTAGCTGCCCTCCTCGCGCAGCATCTGGCTGAGGAAGGTCATCATCACCGACTGCTTGCGCGGGTACTTGCTGCACAGGGCGCGCACGCTTTGCACTACAACGATTTTGAATTCGTCGGAGATGTCCGTCATGAAGGTGGAGATTTGCTTCATCAGCCGGTCAACGGAGGCCTCGGAGCCGGTCTTCAGCAGCGTGGTGATGGCCAGGGTGGCGATGGACCTGCGTTGAATGAAAAACGAGCTTTAAGCTTGGGGATCTTCACGCTTTGCGATTTTGGGAAGCTTGGGGATTTTTTTAATCTTGGGGATTTGAAGCTTAGTGATTTTAAAACTGGGATTTTGTAAAGATTAGGATTGTCATTTGGGGATCTTGACGCTTTGGGATTTGTGAAGCTTAGGGATTTTCTGAATCTTGGGGATTTTTAAACTGGGATTTTGCGAAGATTAGGATTGTCATTTAGGGATCTTAACGTTTGGGTATTTTATGAAGCATGGAATTTTGTGAAGCTTAGGGATCTTGATGCTAAGGGATTTTCGGAAGTTAGGGGATTTTTTAAATCTTAGGGATTTTATGAAGCTTAGGGATTTTCAAAATGGGGTTTTATGAATCTTCGGGATCTTGTGAATCTTAGGGATCTTAACGCTTTAGGTTTTTGGGAAGCTTGGGGATTTTTAAACTGGGATTTTGCAAAGATTAGGATTGCCATTTGGGAATCTTGAGGTTGGGTATTTTATGAAGCATGGGATTTTGTGAAGCTTGGGGATCTTGACGCTAAGGGATTTTGGAAAGCTTGGAGATTTTTGTGAAACTTAGGGATCTTGACGCTTGGGGCTTTGGTGAAGCTGGGGAATCTCATATGGGAATCTTGACGCTCAGGGACATTACGAAGCTGGGGATTTTTTAAGCTTGGGGATTTTGTGAATCTTGGGGATCTTGATACTTAGGAATTTTCAAGCTTTGGGATATAAACGCCTAGGAATTATAGAATTAAAGGAAAGCGATGCTTAGGGATTTCGAAGTTTAATGAGATTGATGCCGTGGGATCGTTTTTCTTTTGGATTTATTTTGGAAGGATTTATTAACAAGCTGCTGCATTGAGAGCCGACCTGTTCGAGTCGGAGATCAGCTGCTCCAAGTCGAGATTGCAGGCGGTGACGGCGGCCGGGTGCTTCATGGCCACCTGGTTGAGGGTGCGAACGGCGGCGAAACGCAGCACCGCCTTCGGCGAGCTGAGGAACATCTGCAGCACGGAGACGGCCGGCGCCAGGTCCTTGGCCGAGGTCTGCTCCAGCGCCACGATGGCTCTGGCGGCCTCGTACACCACCAGCTCGGACTTGTTGCGCAGGCAGCTTTCCAGGAATTCGAAGGAGGCCGCGTCTTGCCCGGTGGTGCTCTCCTGCGAGAGGTTTTGCGAGTGCCGATTGTTGGGAGCTGGATGTGGGATTCTGGCGAATCTCGTGGGGAGAAGGAGATTCTCATAGGGAATAATGGCGATTCTCATAGGGAATAGAGACGATTCTCACAGGGAATGGCGGCGATTCTCATAGGGACTGAAGACGATTATCATAGGGAATAGAGGAGATTCTCATAGGGACTGGAGACGATTCTCATAGGGAATACAGACGATTCGCATAGGGAATAGAGACGATTCTCATATGGAATAGAGACGATTCTCATATGGAATAGAGACGATTCTCATATGGAATAGAGACGATTCTCATATGGAATAGAGACGATTCTCATATGGAATAGAGACGATTCTCATAGGGAATAGAGACGATTCTCATAGGCAATAGAGGCGATTCGTTTCGTCTGCCTCCAAATAAAAAATTCAAGATAAGCCAAAAATCGACAATCAAACCTGAATGAGCCGGCTGGCGACCCTGATGAGGTAGCAGTAGGCCAGCGGCGAGCGCAGCGAACTCTTGCTGTACTTCTGCACCAGCTTGGTGACGGCCAGACGGTCGGAGCGCCTGATCTGGTGCAGCAGGCCGAGGGCGTGGTACTGCACCATCACCGAGTCGGAATTCACCGCCTCCTGCACCTCGTTGCTCCAACGCCTCACAACATCCTGGCTGGAGCGGAACATCTGGTAGGCGCTGACCAAAGCGGCGCTGCTCACGGGGGGCGAACGGTCAACGATGGCCTGCTTCATGAACCGCTCGATGCTCTGCAGCATGCCGGCATCCGTGATGCGGCACAGGGCCCGAATTGACGGGGCTCGGAACGCGTCCTCCTTGCCTGCGTTGCGGCGAGGGGGAGCTGGCGGTATGTCCAGGGAAGAATTTCCTTTTAGCAACAAATTTTCCAAGAAATTAACCAACCAGTCATGTCCTTGGTGAGACTGCTGGTGACAATGATGACATCCTCGGCCACGTTGGCCATCTCCTTGATGACGATGTACACGAGGCGGCGCAGGTGAACATCCTTGTTCTGGAACAGCTTGGTCATGGCAAAGAAGGCCTCTGTGGCCTCGGTGCGGCCGAGCTGCTCGCCCTGGCCGAGGATGACCAGCATCTTGGTGAGGATCTCCGTGCATCGGCGAACTTTTAGAGGCGTCTCGTTAAACACGCGGGCCTCCTGCAGCACAGTGCTCTTCTCCAGGCCTGTGTACAGGCTGGCACGGCCTTTTAGGTGGAGAGAGTGAAATTTCTTATGCACTAATCAATTGACAAACATTAAATTTAATAATTAATATAAATACCTTGAATTATAATACTTTTCATAAATCACAATCAAAAAGGCTTCAAAATGTAAAATAGCAATATTAATACAGGCCTGCTAATAGAAAAATTTGCCCCACTGCTTATAAAAGCTATAAATGCTAGGAAAGGTCAATAGAATCCATAATTTTTTTAAAGTTTTTGAGAAGGTTCATCTATTAAATTATTTTCCCAACACAATATTAATTTTTTATAATAGCTGGATAGGATTTACAATTGCCAAGAAAATTATTTTCTTTCTAGATCAAATATGATTCTGGCAATTCAATTGTATGCAAGCTTTTTAAGACTTCTACCAAGCTAAATCTATGAATCCTAATTTTATTTAAAAGTAAAGTATTTATTATTTATTTCCTTATATATAGCTATGTTAATACCAAACTCTTCATTGCTATTAGAGTGACTTATCTTGTAATTATTTTTGTATAGAAACCAAAATTAAATGGAAAAAAAACATTTTGTTAAATGTTAATTACTAATAAAATTAGTACACTTTTATAGAGCAGATCTTGTGCAATGCACTCCTTTTGAAAACTTGCATTGTTGCATAGAAGAGGCCTAAGTGCCAAGATACCTTTTAGCTATAGTTAGAAAGACCCTAGATGTACATTGGATTCAAAACTCCAAAATTTTTTGTGTATACCAGTGTATACCAACAATTTTGTCTACCAGAACAAACAAAATTTCACATTATATCTTTAATTAAAAAACAATGTATTATTTACTTTACTTTCTTACCTGTTATTTACCTTGCCATTGCTGCTATTTGACACTTCTTTAAAATTAGTTACAATACCCATAAGTTTAGTTGAACATTGATATTCACTTAATTTTTTTTATAATTTTATAAATCATCAATTTATAAATTTATTTTACTAATAATATCATAATATGCACATGCATTATTAAATATTTTTAATTTTGCCAACCTATGTAACAAAGATTGTGAGTATATGCCGTAGTATGCCACATTGTACACCAGCTTTATTTGGCATACACCCCCCTTCTAGACTATGGCCTTTCAGAGATGAAGATTTTTTATTGAAAATGGAAGTCGTGGAAATGTTTTATTGCTAAAAAAAGGGAATCATAGGCTTTGCAACAAAGGAATACTTACCCTCTTCTTCATCTTTTTTATCTCGACGCATTTTCTAATGATATTTTTGAAGGCAATATAAATGTATCAAATTCTTGATTGGCAATATACTCCACTTCCTTATACTTATAACGGACAAATGCTATGCAGTTACTCAGGTTTCTTGGAATGTCGCTTCGTCAGCATCATTTAAAAAAGTCATTGATTATGTTAAACTAAACAAAAAGTAAATTTATATTACGGCTAGCGTCTGTAATAGACTTTTCCATTTTTAACTTACTTCAATAGTATAAATGATGTAATTAGAGTACATCAATTAGAGAACATGTAATTGTAATAGAATGCTTCTTGAATGTGTTAATCGTTAAGCCTAGACCCTCTTCACGACAATAGGTTCTGGAATCAGAATTCTGATTCCATGATCCATAACCATAATCGATGGGAAAATGAAGAAAAGTGCTTATATCCATTAGATACATCTTCGAGGGAATAAAATTCAGCGAATTATCTCCCATACTTTTTATATTTGTCTCAGAGCCGTAATTAAATTTGTTTGCAAACTTCAAAGCAGCCAAAGACCACTAGAAAGCCCTTGTTTAGTACTTAAGATGCTCTTTCCACGGAATTCTAGAGTAGAAGGACGCTACACTCAAAAAAATTGAAGGCCGATTTTTACACTGGCGAGATTTTACTTTTTTCAAGGGCTAAAACTTATTATTTCAGAGTAAATGTATTATTCTTTTAAAGTTCATAAGTGAATTGAATGAGTGTTGAATGATGTAAGCAAAAATAATTCTTTCTACTCTAAAAGTATTTTTTTACGGCAGGTTAAGTTCAATGCACGAATAAATGTAGTATATGTACACGCAATCAGTAAAAAATCACAAGAAAATAAGGTGACCAGATAGTTTTTTTAACACCGAGCAAAACGGATGCACCTACATGTACATGCACGAGGCACACGCACATATAATGCGGCCGCTGCCATAATTTGACAGTTAACATCTCAGCTACATCAAAAAGCCAATGCACCAGTTTATTTAATTAATTTGTCACAAAATACATATGGATATTTACGAACGGAAGAATTAATTTATAGAAAAACAACACGGGACGGCACCATAAGTAAGCGCATAGAGAGAATTAATGGAAACGCATGAGTTGTCAGCATGAGCATTAACGAAGTTGAACAGGCAAGACAAGAACATTATCTATAGGAATAAATCTATTCTTTTAATCTTTAACGCCATTCTAACGCCGCGTTATCGCATCAATTAAAATCCAAAGCCAAAGAAGACAACAACAAAATAGACAAAGCGCTTGCATGGTTCCAACTGAGAAAACTATCCATAAATTCTATAGATATCAAATATATAGTATAGGCTATACTCGTAATAATAACAGATAATGTCTTCTCTTAAGTATCTTTTTAAAATTTCATTCTAGCAGACAATTAAAGGCCAGTACAAGCCGCACACAAGACAACGACAAAGACAAATAATTACATGTATTAGTAATTCCATTCAAGCAGTAACAAAATATGATAAGAAATACAAGCTTATCTCGCCTACTATTAGTAGCGAGGATAGCTTACAAGAGAGACAGAGAAAATCATTAGTACAAGAAGGCAAGCAAGCTTCAGACGAAGATCGCATTTGCTAACTGGCCTTACTTGACCAAGCGGACCGCGTAGGGGACAATTGACAACAAGCAAAGTGCGAATAAAGGGAAAAAAGGAAGACTGCACCAACAAATTCGAGCCAAGGAAAGGAGGTTGGCCACCACAAGTCATTCGTCAGACACGGACCGTCTGACAGTGACTGACTCGGAGTAGTGCCGAATCCGGTTAGCAACAAAGACAGACTCTGTTGAACTCGAGGACAACGCTTTGGACTGAGGCTGCTGCTGCCGCCAGCGGCTAGACTGAGGCTGCGGTTGCGCTGCGGGAGAAAATGGCTGAACTCGTGGAGCCATGAGACACACGCTGTGCTGCTATGTTTACTGAAATTCTAAACTGACGCTGGGTGATTTCTAACGCATTTTGATGGTACGAGAGGCAAGCCAATTTCTGCAGTGAATTCATCAGTATTTTAGCAAGTATGGCAACATTGGTAAATTAAAAATCACCCTTATCAGCTGATCAAGTCAATAGTTGGGATGATTTTTTCACTCAATAGTTGGATATAAGTTATTAGTAAATTTTGCATAAAACGAAATTAAAAGGGCTGGTAATTAATAGGAAATAAGCAAATAGACAAAATTAATCATGCGTTTAGAGCAGAAATACATCAAACTGCGATTTGAAATGATTTTAATAAAATCTATCTACTCTGCACTCTGATCTCCCCGATCCGCTGTCTGATCTCCCCAATCCGCTGTGTGATCTCCCCGATCCGCTGTCTGATCTCCCCAATCCGCTGTGTGATCTCCCCGATCCGCTGTCTCCCCAATCCGCTGCCTGATCTCCCCAATCCGCTGTGTGATCTCCCCGATCCGCTGTGTGATCTCCCCGATCCGCTGTGTGATCTCCCCAATCCGCTGTGTGATCTCCCCGATCCGCTGTCTGATCTCCCCAATCCGCTGTGTGATCTCCCCGATCCGCTGTCTCCCCAATCCGCTGCCTGATCTCCCCAATCCGCTGTGTGATCTCCCCGATCCGCTGTCTGATCTCCCAAATCCGCTGCCTGATCTCCCCAATCCGCTGTCTGATCTCCCCAATCCGCTGCCTGATCTCCCCAATCCGCTGTCTGATCTCCCCAATCCGCTGTCTGATCTCCCCAATCCGCTGCCTGATCTCCCGGATCCACTTTTTAATATATCGAGCGACAAAGCGACACAAAATCTAACCTGCCAGCAAGCACAATAAAAATAAGATTAACCCAAACAAACATTAATGGGTTAGTGTGGTACATAAAAACAGTACTTAAAAATTACCGGCAAAATTATCCTGAAAAAGATGGGGTAGTTTCATTAATTGAGTTAAAATTAGTAAGCGATTATCAAATTTACAACAGCGCGCCTGGCAGCACAATAAATAAATAAAATAAGCTTCGCAGCCTACTACTAATGAGTAATACGGACAGCAAAATGTCTGGCCAGGCACTCACTTTGCATCCGGGATGACGCGGCGGCAGCCTTCAGGCCGCAGTGCAGGCCGATGCCTGACAGGCAGAGCGCCATGCCAGCCCAGTTCACCGGATTGATGAGGTCGCCATTGATGGTGGCGGCCAGCACGATGGTGCAGATCTCCTTGAAGATGCCGGACACCGACAGGGTCAGCGAGCTGGTGCGGCTCAACAGCAGGTACTCGGAGCATTCGAGGCCGAAGGCGAGAAACGCGCCAACAAGAAGGATCTGCATTGTGCCGAAGGCTGCCGCGGCGCTGGAGGCTCTGAATAGATTGGCCGTGGTGGCGATCTCGGTGCCTTCGAATGCCACCGAGAGTGGCAGCAGCGCCAGCACCATCCAGGGCTGCACGTGGTAGATCATGTCCACCGGGTTGGCCAGTCCCAGCTCCGCCCGCTGGGTCACCACCTGGGCGGTGGTCCAGCGGATCCCGGACACAAAGGAGGCGGACAGGACCAGCAGGAAACCGCCGGTGTGGAACTGCGTGCTCTTGTAGGTGAACAGGAACAGGCCCAGCGCGATCAGCATGATCACCAGCATCAGCGTCCAGCGCTGCCGGGGGATTCATCGAATGATTGTATCATTATGTGAAGGCATAAAATGCGATTTCGAGGAGTTACACGCGACAAACGTCAAGAAGGCAGATAACAACATAGGGATTCTAGTGCGATAATGCAACGGTAATTTTATCCATTACTCGTAAAGTACAGGGAAAACGGCAAGTAGGTCTAAGGTGAGTGGCTCGATGGTCTAGCGCGTCTGCCTTGTGTGCCACTGGTACAGGTTCTATACTCAGTATCAGTTTCTTGTGCAGAGTCACATTAATTTGGGACCTTGTGCACGAATTGGTTGGTCTATTGAAGGACCAGTTGCGCAATTTAGGCCCATGAGGCCAACCACCCTAGGCATAGAGAGAGTACATTCCTGGAGCTACCGCTTGTACACTCTATATATGAGTGCGTGACTGGGTGCCGGCCTGTGTGTGTGTGTCTATGCCGGCATACCGTATTTAGTGTGACTGAACGCGCTTCAGGAGTCAGCGCAATGGACAGTCATGCCCAGTCGCTGGCTGTGGGACGATTTCGCTTCAAGCGTCAAAGTGCTCTTGCAAATTTATCTATTTTTAGAGCGACAATTACCTTCTCCTCCAGCCTGAAATAGATGGCGAACAGCAGGATAAAGACCACGGCCGTGGACTTGGTCATCGTATAGAGCGACACGGTGATAAACTCGAAGCTCCAATTAGATAGGCCGATGTCAAGCGAGCTGGCGATGCCGGCAGGGGAGACCCGGTGGCAAAACGGCCGCCAGCCGAGCTCCAGCCGGTGGACGCCGCTCAGCTGTTCCAGCACCTGGCGGATCAGCCAGGCGATGAGAAATTTGACGCACAGGTGCAGCACAGTGATGGACAGTGGGTAGGGGTACAGGGTGATGTACTTCTTGTTGTAGAAGGTAAGCGTGATGGAGAAGCTATAGAATACGAGAATAAGCAGTAGGGTGCGCACTGCTTCAAGCAGCATGTTAGTCCGAGATGCCTGCTGGTGCTCAGCCATGCTGCACTGCTGTGAGAGATTGCTGTGTTATGTGTCATGCAGTCAATTCAATGAGAGAATTTTGTCTATCAGGCAATGCAAGTTGAACATGGCTTTGAATTTCTGCAATAATTTTAATAGATTGCAATAATAAAAATTAAGCATGAATTCTGTACATGTCCTTAGTAAAGCCAAAATAATCTCAAAATCCTATATTCACGAAGCTAAGTCTTGTGGATATGAAATGACAGGCAGAAAAAGAGACAAAATAGGCTAAAATGAAAGTATTTCAGTGCTAATAATTGATAATTTATAAAATAAGCAAATTTTTAGAGAATATAAAATAACAATTTATGAGTTGATTACAAAAAATTATTTTAATTGAAGTTAAAAACTTTAACTTTAGATTCAAACATTAATTTTCAATTATGAAATGCTTCATAAAAAGATTTGACTCTATCACTTTTGTTATGACTTAATTAAACTAAACTTCTTTGCATGCTATTAAAAAAATCAAGGCATATTAAATGCTACTTCTCCAGCTATCAAGTTAATTTTACTTATGCAAGCTACCTTTTGGTTAGTCAGTCACATAGAAAAATTAATATCTGTGAAATATTAACTACTGTACTGTTTGTAATAAAATTGAATATGTATTAAATATTTAATAGCATTTTATTAAAAACAAAAATACAAACTTACTTTGAAATTTAGATAAATAAGTTAAAATTACACAACTTAAAAAGCATGTTAGATGAGTTATTAATTTCTTTTGAGTAAAATTGTCATGGGCATTTATTGCAGAAATAATATAGAAAATATACATAGATTATAAAAAACATAAATAAATCATAATTTATTCACGTTGCAAAAAAAATAACGCTGAAAAATTTTAAGCTTCCGCTAGCTATGCCAACACAACATGGGGTTTTAAATTTAAATCTTTAAGTCTTAAAGGTTAAGCGATGACTGTTACAATATCTTCGATAACATAAAACATGAAATCTGTCCGCTATTTTTAAACGCAAAATTATGCTATCAGAAGCTACGATTAAGCTGCAAGCCTGCAAATTCAAACTAAAACCCCCGAAAACAATAATTTTGCTGACTTGCACGAAAATTCTTTCGAGGAAGTCAGTGTTTAAAATATGGGTTCGCTTTTTAGCAAAAATACGTGTTTCACGTGATTGGGATTAGAGCCACCGAGTACTTTTAACTTGAATTGTTGGTAGCACCACGGATTTTCTGTTTGGAATGCTGGACAGCTCCACTAGGATTACATTTTGATTTGAGTCGGATACTAAGAACATTTGAGCAAGGCCATAGATGGCATTTGTATCAATCAAAAGCCACTCTGTTGTGCATTACGAACCTTAAGAACGGGCGGATAAGTAAAGATAGAAAAACGCGATGATATATTAGCGAAGACAGTATTAATGGACTTCAAAGAATTGATGATTTTGCAAAAAAATCGGACTGCTTTAAATAATAAACCAGATTTTAATGTTTTTTTACTTTAATGGTGTATATAATTTGACCGAATATCCTTTGATGTATCTGCGTGTAACAGTAAAAACGTTAACCGTGTGTATTTTCTCTCGTATGTAACTGCTTGGGTAAAAATCAATTCGATGTTAAGGTCAATAAAATAGCCAAATTTCAATAGTGAACTATACACGGGACAAAAACATGGTCACCGTTACTTTATACTGTCTCCGTTCTCGTCAGTCGCCGCTTGAACCTTTGTCCCTACTGCATTCATACTTCATTAAATACGCCAGACTTCTCTATGGATTTGTCGGATGCTGACGGAGGAGCAGGTGATCCCTCTGAAAAAAACATCCATAACCCGGGGAGAGACAGTTTTTTGAACATTTTGCTGGATTGGTAAATACGGGTTTTTTATTGGCTCTCTTTTCCTCCAATCAGACTTTTGCTTTTTGTGGCTTCTGTGTCATTAAAACTTCGCTGCAACGGCCACTGCACAAAATCCGACTGGAATTAAAGAACGTGGCAGATCACAAGGCAGCCTAAAGATGTTCTGTATAGCCCGATTATTAGCTCTGTTTTCCATCGCTCCTAGCTTAGTAACAGCGCAATCCGACTGCCCACAAATCGTGAATCGGGATTTTTTGCCGGCAAGGCAACTAATGGAGGAGCACTGCGTCCAGCACAGTCTGCGAATGTCCTGCAACCTCTTTGTTCCATCGACTTTGATGGCACCCGCCCGATCTGCGGATGCGACCGTCCGACTCAACTGCAGCAGCGGTGCTCGCCAGGAATTCTCAGGCCAATCCAAGCCGCTCCTCCAGCTGCACCTCCGCTTCTTGCCTGGTTCCACTGCTGCCTCGTGGCGACCACCTGGCGGCGGTGACTGCGGCTCGCTTCAACGCCTGAGAATCAGTGGCTGGCGCTCTGAAGAGGGCTTGTCAGCCAGACAGATGCTGGGCCTGAGCAGTTTGAGAAGCCTCATCGTGGATGACTCTCAGGTATAAGTATGATTGAGTTAGACGCCTACATGTAAGTAGCTTGCAGACTCACCAGATAGTTTTTGGCCTTTCAGGTCGGCGCACTCGGCCCCGGCCTTCTCGTTGCGTCCGGTGGCCGCTTGGCGGAGCTCCGTCTGACGAGCAGCAGCATCGAGAGCCTGAGCCCGATGTCCCTGACACCCTGCCGGGGCCTGAAAACTCTCGACCTATCGGACAACAGGCTTACTCACCTTCCTGGCGAGCTGCTCCTAGACTGCTCCGAGCTGGTCCGCCTGCGCTTGTCCGGCAACCGGCTGACCCAGCTGCCCCCTCAGCTGCTGACTGCCACCGTGGCGCTTCAGCGGCTGGAGCTGCGTCGCAACTGGCTGAGCCGGATGCAAGCGGTGGCCTCTGACGCGTCGCTTTCTGGCACGCCTCGTCTGGAGCTGCTCGACCTGCGGCAGAACCTGATCGAGCTGGGCCAGCCAAACAGGTTTTCCATCCTGCTTGCGTACTGCATGAAAATATTGGATGGACTGGATGTAAATTCCTCATTCAGCTGTCATTTTCCACAACCTCCAGCCTGCAGGGAGCGTCGCTCTGCGGCCCGATCAATGTCACAGTCCTTCTGGACGGACCGTCGGTCTGTTCCGAGGACTTCGCCATGGCAGCACTGAACTGCCAGCTGGCAGCGTCAGCGACAAGACCGGGAAGCTGCTTCGGCCGCTCCGCCCGTCTGCTCGTCACGTTCGCCGCCTGCAGTCGTCTATTTGAAGCGGCCGGCTCCTGCTCTGCAGGTCGGAGACTTTCGGCTTCGTCAGCAGCAGTGTCTGAGGAACTGTCGGCTGGGGTGGCCGCAGCTGCCAAGCCAATGGCTGCCCCTGTTGATTTCACACAGTTCTTGGCTGTAGCTACACTTTCAGCTTTGAACGTGTCTTTATGATGGACATAAACAGCTCTTGTTGACTGATTGTATGACGGACAGACTGACCGGGTGAGTGAATGACTGACTGACAGGGTGAGTGACTGACTGACTGACAGGGTGAGTGAATGACTGACTGACAGGGTGAGTGACTGACTGACTGACAGGGTGAGTGAATGACTGACTGACAGGGTGAGTGAATGACTGACTGACAGGGTGAGTGAATGACTGACTGACAGGGTGAGTGAATGACTGACTGACCGGGTGAGTGAATGACTGACTGACAGGGTGAGTGACTGGCTGACTGACAGGGTGAGTGAATGACTGACTGACCGGGTGAGTGAATGACTGACTGACAGGGTGAGTGAATGACTGACTGACCGGGTGAGTGAATGACTGACTGACAGGGTGAGTGACTGACTGACTGACAGGGTGAGTGAATGACTGACTGACAGGGTGAGTGACTGGCTGACTGACAGGGTGAGTGAATGACTGACTGACCGGGTGAGTGAATGACTGACTGACCGGGTGAGTGACTGACTGACTGACAGGGTGAGTGAATGACTGACTGACCGGGTGAGTGAATGACTGACTGACAGGGTGAGTGACTGACTGACTGACAGGGTGAGTGAATGACTGACTGACAGGGTGAGTGACTGACTGACTGACAGGGTGAGTGAATGACTGACTGACCGGGTGAGTGAATGACTGACTGACAGGGTGAGTGACTGACTGACTGACAGGGTGAGTGAATGACTGACTGACAGGGTGAGTGACTGACTGACTGACAGGGTGAGTGAATGACTGACTGACCGGGTGAGTGAATGACTGACTGACAGAGTGAATGACTGACAGGGTGAGTGACTGACTGACAGGGTGAATGACTGACTGACTAACTGACCGTAGACTGATGTAATCCGCCAAATAAAGCTTTAATTACTTGTGCTTTACAAGTTTTTTGCTGAAAACGATCATACGAGCGTACAATGGGGAAACTCGCATAAACCTCATACAATCAGTTCCCATTTGCTACATTTTTAATGTAGCGAAGTTAAGAGGAAACAGCAATTCGCTGTAGACTTGAAAGCCCAGTATTAATTAACATTTCTTTAATATTGTCTTATTGAATGGCAAAGTCTAAAAATGTATTCTGATTTTTGTTAAATAAAGCTGCTCTGTAATTAAAATTAAAAAAATTTCTTCTGACAGCTGCAGAGTGCTGTATTCGGCTGTAAGAATTATAGTACCACTTGACAGATCCAGTGTTGCCATCAGGTACTGCACAATAGTGACACAAAACAGTATGTTGCATGGAAAATCCACTACAAATGGGGTCACCAAATACAACGCAAGAACTGCGCAGAATTTTGGCTTTCTTGGTTCGCAATTTCTGTTCTCTAATGAGAATCTGCACCGCAGAGTTTGGTTGATCCCAAAAAATTGCTGCTTTTAGTGCACTGCAATTTGCCTGCCTAATTGAATGGGTGCCTTACTGGCTGCTTCGTGTGATAAAGTTGTGCAGACACTTAAGCTTATGGGAGCAAGTGGGGCGATTCTCAGGGTAAAGTGAGGGTAACTGGTGGGCGATTCTTAGGGTAAACTGATGGGCGATTCTCAGGGTAATCTGATGGGCGATTCTGTGGGTTAACTGATGGGCGATTCTTTAGGTAAACTGATGGGCGATTCTGTGGGTTAACTGATGGGCGATTCTTTAGGTAAACTGATGGGCGATTCTTTAGGTAAACTGATGGGCGATTCTTTAGGTTAACTGATGGGCGATTCTTTAGGTAAACTGATGGGCGATTCTTTAGGTAAACTGATGGGCGATTCTTTAGGTAAACTGATGGGCGATTCTTTAGGTAAACTGATGGGCGATTCTTTAGGTAAACTGATGGGCGATTCTCTCGGTTAACTGATGGGCGATTCTCTTGATACTCGTAGATTGGTGAAAGTTGTTCGCCATTATTTCCAGTAGACCGTCAAAGAATCTTTGGTAAAAAAGTTAACGCTTTCAAATAACTGATATTCAAAGCTGCATAAAAGCTGTCAATATATTTATGGATGAATGGCGTTAATTTATTGCTAATACTATCTAGATAAGCTGAAGCAATGAAGAACAGAAAACTTTAGTTAAATATGTCACAAAAATCAGATAAATATAGAATGCCAAAAAGGTTGCATTGGGGGACTAGCCAAGAAACAAAAAGCAGAATTTACTACAAAAAAGCAGCGAACAAAGAGATACACCACACGGAAACAACACCAAACGTAAAATTGGAATGCAATAAATTGCCCAACCAACTTTGTTTCAACAATTGGTGTCTGACTTTTGTAAACAAAAAGGCAGAAATTAAAAAGTCTGCGTGGACTAGAATCTAAATATAAATTGCGGAACTGAATGCCACGAGGGAAACAAATTACCACAATTTTACACAAATAAAAACTAAAACAAAATACGGGTCAGGTACTTTATTTTCTTTTAATTCTAAGATTTTCTAGCCTATTTTAAATTAATATTGAGTTCCAACGCAATTTACACACAGAAAACCTAGCATAGAAAAAGCAACTAACCTCATTGATTAACCGCATAGCAACTAATGATTTTGGCCTTTGCGCGCGTGGAAGACTGGCCAAAAAAATTCGGATGCAAATTCGAGACAATTCAGCCAAGATTCGGAAGGAGAAGCTGCTGGATTTTCGGTAGCTACGCAGTTTCTAACAAAACGCCTGTCCCGCAATTGACGCATTGCAATCACAAAATGCCAATTCGATGCGCAGATCAAACTGAGACAGCAAAACCAGGCACAGGCAGGCAATTAAAGCGGACAAAAAGCACTTCGCTGCGATTGTCAAAAGCAAGTTTGGAAGGGATCGGGGTATTTGATTTGAGGGAGGGGACACTAAAGAACTTTAGGTAGCTTCAGATAGGTCAACTTCACAGATGCGGGTGCAAAAATCTTCACTTGACATCGAAAATGAAAGCGGCTGTAATGTGTGAAAATCGTCTTGGCTGCCAGTGAAGAAGCGACGAGGCGAGGCGAGTACTGCGAAAGCAATGCGAAAGGAGTTCTTGACCGACTTTTGTCGGACCGCCAAAGAAAGCAAGTGCAAGTGTTTTATAAAAATTCTCCTACATCAAAAATGCTCGCCAACAGTGTGTCTAAAAAACAACATGCAAAACAACAGATAGACAGACGCTGGACTGGATTGTTCAGTTCAGCTCGGAATGGCTTTTGCGCAACGTCTTGGGCAAGCGCTGAGGCAAAGAGATTGACAACAAACAAAAAAGTACGATATAAAAACAGGCTAAAAAAGTTGATTGTTCGCTTGCTCGGGGCTTGGAACAATAAAGCTGGACTACAAATAGAAGAGACTGGAATCAAAATTAATTATATTTTTCAGAATTTAAAGTAACTGCAGGTGCAGTGGCGTATAAAAGTTGACATTTTTTCATAACCGTTTGAAGCATTTTCCTTGCACACTAATTCCAAGAAGATGATGCAAAAATTACACAACTTTCATGTACAACCTGGTCCTTCAAATCTACAACCCGATCCTTCAAATCTACAACCCGATCCTTTTAATCTACAACCAGACCCTTAAAATCTACAACCAGACCCTTCAAATCTACAACCCGATCCTTCAAATCTACAACCAGATCCTTCAAATCTACAAACAGATCCTTCAAATCTACAACCCGATCACTCAAATCTACAACCCGATCCTTCAAATCTACAACCACATCCTTCAAATCTACAACCAGATCCTTCAAATCTACAACCAGATCCTTCAAATCTACAACCAGATCCTTCAAATCTACAACCAGATCCTTCAAATCTACAACCAGATCCTTCAAATCTACAACCAGATCACTCAAATCTACAACCCGATCCTTTTAATCTACAACCAGACCCTTAAAATCTACAACCAGACCCTTCAAATCTACAACCAGATCCTTCAAATCTACAACCCGATCACTCAAATCTACAACCCGATCCTTCAAATCTACAACCAGACCCTTCAAATCTACAACCAGATCCTTCAAATCTACAAACAGATCACTCAAATCTACAACCCGATCCTTCAAATCTACAACCAGATCTTTCAAACCTACAACCCGATCCTTCAAATCTACAACCCGATCCTTCAAATCTACAACCAGACCCTTCAAATCTACAACCAGATCCTTCAAATCTACAACCAGATCCTTCAAATCTACAACCCGATCACTCAAATCTACAACCCGATCCTTCAAATCTACAACCAGATCCTTCAAATCTACAACCAGATCCTTCAAATCTACAACCAGATCCTTCAAATCTACAACCAGATCCTTCAAATCTACAACCAGATCCTTCAAATCTACAACCCGATCACTCAAATCTACAACCCGATCCTTCAAATCTACAACCAGATCCTTCAAATCTACAACCAGATCCTTCAAATCTACAACCAGATCCTTCAAATCTACAACCAGATCCTTCAAATCTACAACCAGATCCTTCAAATCTACAACCAGATCCTTCAAATCTACAAACAGATCCTTCAAATCTACAAACAGATCCTTCAAACCTACAAGCCGATCACTCAAATCTACAACCAGATCCTTCAAATCTACAACCAGATCCTTCAAATCTACAACCCGATCCTTCAAATCTACAAACAGATCCTTCAAACCTACAAGCCGATCACTCAAATCTACAACCAGATCCTTCAAATCTACAAGCCGATCACTCAAATCTACAACCAGATCCTTCAAATCTACAAGCCGATCACTCAAATCTACAACCAGATCCTTCAAATCTACAACCCGATCACTCAAATCTACAACCCGATCCTTCAAATCTACAACCAGATCCTTCAAATCTACAACCAGATCCTTCAAATCTACAACCAGATCCTTCAAATCTACAACCAGATCCTTCAAATCTACAACCAGATCCTTCAAATCTACAACCCGATCACTCAAATCTACAACCCGATCCTTCAAATCTACAACCAGACCCTTCAAATCTACAACCAGACCCTTCAAATCTACAACCAGATCCTTCAAATCTACAACCAGATCCTTCAAATCTACAACCCGATCACTCAAATCTACAACCAGATCCTTCAAATCTACAACCAGATCCTTCAAATCTACAACCCGATCACTCAAATCTACAACCAGGTCCTTCAAATCTACAACCCGATCACTCAAATCTACAACCAGATCCTTCAAATCTACAACCAGATCCTTCAAATCTACAACCCGATCACTCAAATCTACAACCAGATCCTTCAAATCTACAACCCGATCCTTCAAATCTACAACCCGATCCTTCAAATCTACAACCCGATCTTTCGAATCTAAAATTAGAAACTAAGATAGCTCTATATCGAAAAGTTAAAGAATCCGTAAATAAAACTATCCAAGAAGAGTCCGCAGATTTCAGACTAAAAGCAGCAAAAAACCACAGTGCGATTCACGTGAATATTTGAACCCCTTCAACAGCTTCGGCTTCGGCCTCCTGCAGTCGCTGACGGCCTCGACGCTTCAATTCGGCGAGTCGCTCGCGTCGCTGACGATCAGCCGCAGCTGTCGGGGGCTTTGCGGGCCGATGCTTCTGCAGCTGCTTGGCAGGAGTTTTGCCTGGCTGCTTCTCCTGCTGTTGCTGTTGCTGCTGCTGCGGCGTTGGCTGCTGCGGCGGCACAGGCGAAGGCGGAGGTGGCACTCGCTGAAACTGGCAGTCGCGGATCTGCCTGCAGGTGGCCAGCATGCGCCCGATGTCCTCCAGCTGCAGGCAGCAGATGGCCCAGAAGCCGTTCAGATCGCAGTACTGGGTGACCCCGTTGGCCATGTTGTCTTCGCACAGGCCGCGAAACTGCGACAGCTTCTCAGTTAGTAGCAGGCGGGCCTTGCCGACAGAGACGCGAAACATTCCCGACACTGCGGTGGCGGGTATTTTTGTTTTTTTATTGATCAGCTACTATCAGTAATATAGTTAAGGTTAAAAATGCATTTAAAATATCGCAATTGATCTTGAATTAAAAAATCGCGTCACGTGACACGCAAGGCAGATGTACAGTAACAAAGAGCTGCTGACCTTCCTCAGACAGAGCCAGCGACTCGTCCCCCAGGCTGGCCTCGATCCAGTCCGTCTCCGCACGGATTCGCTGCTCCTCGCGTTCAGCCAGCAGCAGGAAGTACCGACCAGCCGTGGACGCGCCGGCGTCGGCAGCGGCCGCCGAATCGTCGGAGCTCGCACCGGCGGCCCCGGCTGCGGTGGACGAGGCGTCGAGGCAGAGGGAGCGAGTCATGCCGGCCGCCAGGACCTGCGCGCTGCGCAGCGCCGCGCTGATCATAATGAGGGAGGAGCGCTCGCGCCCGGCTGCGGAGGCGGCCGAAGCGGCAGCGGCTGCGGCAGCGGCGCCGTCTCCGTTCGCAGACTTGGCAGCTGCGGCCGCCTTCAACGAACGGACAGCGTCGGCGCTGGCGTCGGAGCGGCTTCTGGCCTTCATCAAGGAGGTGGGGAGGTGGGGAAATTCCTTACTGCTCAGGCGAAAAGCAGAGCCGTGTGCCAACTAACCTTCCTAGCCGCCAGAGACCGCTTCTGATTGTTCAGCTTCTTGCAGGCCGACGACCAGCCGTCGCTTCTCAGAGCGACAGGCGCGTCGCCCTGATCGTCTTTGCTGACGGTGGCAGGCTGGCCTTCGCCGATGCCGCCATCATCAGCAGCGGGCGCCGCCAGACTGACTTTGGGGGCTTCCGGCTTGGCAGCTGGGGAGCTGGCGGGAACTGGAGGTTTTTTTTGATGAAATAAAATACATTTTCCGTCTCAGGGGCATTCTTGCTCATAAGTAACGCTAAAAACACTCATTCTGAGCTGATTTTGATTATCTATAGCCAGTAGCTGATAATCTATAGCCAGTAGCTGATAATCTTGTCGTGTCTCTCGTAACGCAAGAAGAGTTATCTACTCGTTTATTAAAGATTCGAAGTTCGCGCTCAAGAGGGGTTCCTCTTTTTACTTCACAATAAAACGCATGCCGCGCAAAAGAAAGGGACAGACAGACTACGCTAATGTCATAGAGGGTTGGAGCATAGACAGTTTGTTGCTTCGGCACCACATCCCCCCGTCACCAACGAGCGGACAGGCGATCAGGAGGGACACCCTTGTTGTTCCTCTCGCTTCTTCTTGGCTGCGGGTCAGTCACCTCAGGTCGAGCCACTTGAGGTCGTTCCTCGGCTGTTGGCTCGGCTGGGTCGCTTGTCGGTGTCTCCAGAAACTCAGACTCCGGGCCACCGTCGTCAGCCTCGGCCCCGGCCGCGGCTGTCAGAAGCCGCAACTGATCCCGGTGCGCCAAGACGGGCCGGTCCGCCTCGGTCCGGGTGATGATCGCCGTGTTGTGGCCGGCCTGCACCACGAACCGGGCGAGCTCCTTTGGAGCGCCTTGACGAGCCTGGTAGGCGACCGGAGCATCCGTCTCAAAAGTCAGCGTCAGCGGGCTCCTCAGCTGACGACCCATCAGCGCCGAGGGGCTGCCCCGGCCGTCGCTCCGTGGAGTCGCTCTGTAGTTCAGCAGCAGCTTGGCTAAATACGCTTCAAATGATCCTTGATGAGCCGCGAATGCCTTGAGTCCTCGCTTGACGGTCTGCACCATCCGTTCCGCACAGCCGTTGGACTGCGGATGGTACGGCGGTGTGAATAGCTGGGTGCAGCCGATCCGCTTGAGCCAACCGTGGAGCTCCTGGTCATGAAATTCCGGCGCATTGTCAGACACCAGCGTCTGCGGCACGCCTTGCCTAGAGAAGATCGCCCGCAGCACCCGGATCACCGTTCTTGCGCTCTTGTCGGCCACATGCACAGCTTCTGGCCAGCCAGAGAAAGCGTCAACCAGCACCAGGATCAGGCCGACCCCGGGCACGTGCGCATGGTCCATGTGCACCCGCTTCCAAGGAGTCTGCTCAGCAGGCCAGGTGTGCAGAGTGCGGGCTGGCTGCGGCCGAATGCTAGTACAGGTCGAGCACTGCTTCACGTACCTCTCAACATCGTCGCAATAACCTGGCCACCACGCCTCACGTTTGAGTCGGTTCCGGGTTGCCAGAGCTCCGCTGTGAGTTACCCCATGAGCCGCCTGCAGGATCTTGCTGCGGACAGTGGCTGGCGGAACCAGCAAGTCGCCGAGGCATACGATGCCGTTCTCAATCGTCAGCTGATGTCTCACCGCCTTGTACGGTCGCTCCGCAGCCGAACAGTTGGACCATACGTTCCGTTGGATCCGCCGCTTGATCTTGGTGAGCACCGGGTCGCTTTCCGTGTCCCGGCGGATCTCGTCCAGCTGCAGCAAGTCAGTCTCGGTCCAGTGAATGAAGCCGTCATCGCCACTAGAGTGCTCGCTGTCGTCGTTCTCGAAGGTCATCCTTGACAGGGCGTCCACGTGCGGGATGCAGCTGCCCTTGACGTAGGCGATGTCGAAGTCGAACGCAGCCAGCTGGATCGCCCACCGCATGATCCGCGCTGAAGTCACCTTGGGCAGCTCCCGGCTCGGTCCGAAGATAAATTCGAGTGGCTGGTGATCGCATTGGAGCAGAAATTTCTTACCCAGCAGAAAATGCTTTGCCCGCTGAGTCGCCCAGACAACCGCCAGGGCCTCCCGCTCGATGTTGGAGTAGTTGCGCTCAGCGGGTGTGAGGCGCCTGGACAGGTACAGCACCGGATGGCCGTCCTGGGTGAGGATGCCCGACACTGCGAACTCACTGGCGTCTGTCGTCAGAGTCGTTGTCTTCCTGGGGTCGAAGATGCGAATCACCGGGTACACTGCCAAAGCGCGCTTGAGGTCCTCAAAAGATTTCTGCTGCTCCGAGCCCCACACGAAGCAGGTTTTCTGGCTCCTCAGTGCAGTCAAAGGCTCAATCTTTTCCGAGTAGGCCTCGATGTAGCGCGCATAGTAGTTGGTGAGGCCCAGGAATGACTCCAGCTCTTTCTTTGTGCTCGGCGGCTTGACTTTCTGGATCTTTTCCACAAGCTTCTTGTCAGGTCGAACTCCGTCTGCGGAGATGCGATACCCGAGGAAGGAGATTTCGGTGCTTCTAAAAACGCACTTCTCGGGGTTAATCTCCATGCCGGCGTTCTTCAGCTTGCTTAACAGTCGGACAACCTTGGCGTCCAGCTCGGCTTCCGACGGAGCGCCCACGCAGATGTCGTCCTGGTAGATCACCATGTTGGAGACCGCGTCGCCGATGGTGGCCTCCATGGCTGCCTGGAACTGGGCGCTGGCCGTCTTGACTCCGTAGGGCATCCGCGTCCACCGCAGCAGGCCAATCGGCGTGTTGATGGTGAGCACCTCTCTGGCGCTGTCGTCCAGCTCGATCTGGTTGTAGGCATTCGTCAAGTCGACGGTGGCGAAGTGGGTCATGCCGGCCAGGGCGCAGAAGGCGGACTCGATGTTGGGCAGTGGGTAGGAGTCGGCACAGATCTTCGGGTTGACACCCACCTTGTAGTCCGAGCAGATGCGGAGGTCGCCGTTCGGCTTTCGCACCACGACGATCGGCGACGCCCAGCGGCTGCCGCCGGACGGCACGGGCTCCAGAATCCCACTCTGCACCATCTTCCGCAGCTTCTCAATCACCAGCGGCTTCATGTGGATCGGCACCTGACGCGCCTCAAAATAGCTCGGCTGCGCATTCCCCTTCAGTAAGATCCGGGCTTTGAAGCCCCGCAGCTTGCCCAGCGACGGGGCAGTCTCTGTATGGCTGATGGAGACTCCCTCCAGCTTGAAGTCTAAGGCGTCGGTACCCAGTAGTCCATGATTCTTCTCGCACGCTGTCACAGTGAACTCAACGCAGGCAACTCTGTTGCTGAGCTCCACCACAGAGTTGAAGCAGCCCAGGGTCTTGATGACGGAGCCGTCGAACTGGCGAAGCTGCCTGGGACACCGCTTCAGCCGAGGTTCTCCCAAGGCTTTCCAGAAGTTCTTGGGGATGATGCTGGTGTCGGACCCGGAATCCAGCTGCATCGCCAGCAGCTTTCCGTCGAGCTTCACATTCTTGATACTGCTCGCCTTTACTTTGTTCGTGCTGCTGACAGTGAAGACTGGGTCGCCTTCCGGTTCCTCGGCCTCGAGTTTGTGTGCCGCCTTGCTTTGGGAGCTGCTTCTGCACACTGCGGCAAAGTGGTTGCGGCGTCCGCATTTTGCACAGGTCTTGCCCCAGGCTGGGCATCGGCCGCTCTGATGCCTTTGGCCGCAGAACCTACACTGCTTGTCGGCACTCCGGTTCTTGTCCACACTGGCAATGGCTGCTGCGGCTGGCTGTTCGGCTGAGTTGCCGGCTGCAGTCTGCTTGAGCTGCTCAGAGCTGCTGTACTGCTGAATGAGCTCCAGCTGCTGAACGTAGCCGACGCAGTCATCCAGATTCACAGCTGCCGAGGCGCTCTGGATGAACTCGAGAGTCTTGGCCCGGTGCTGCCCATTCTGCAGACCGCTGATCAGCATCGTCTGGATGAGCTCGTCCTCTGCGGTCTGATGGCAGTCCTCGGCATTCAGCTTGCTGAACTCGCAGTACCGGGCGGCATCCCGGAGGCGCTGAGCGAACAGCTGAATCGATTCGCCGGACTCTTGCCGCAGAGCCATGAACTTGGAACGCTCAGCGATGATCAGCTTCTTCTTCGGCGCCACCTTCTCCAGGATCAGCGCGCTGATATCTGCAAAGTCCATCTTCTCCAGCTCATTGGGCTGCGCCATCACCGAGACTCTGCGGACCGCATCAACTCCAGCTCTGGACAGGAAGAGGTCGGTGATCTGGCGTTCTTCATCGGAGTCCTTCAGTTTTTTGTTGCGACTGAGTGCCGCGAAACTTCGGAGCCACGCCTCAGTCATGGCCGGATCGTTGAGTGGCAAGTCACTTGCTTGCGACGCCATTGTCGTGTCTCTCGTAACGCAAGAAGAGTTATCTACTCGTTTATTAAAGATTCGAAGTTCGCGCTCAAGAGGGGTTCCTCTTTTTACTTCACAATAAAACGCATGCCGCGCAAAAGAAAGGGACAGACAGACTACGCTAATGTCATAGAGGGTTGGAGCATAGACAGTTTGTTGCTTCGGCACCACAAATCTATTGCCAGTAGCCGATAATCTATTGTCAGTAGCTGATAATCTATTGTCAGTAGCTGATAATCTATTGCCAGTAGCTGATAATCTATTGCCAGTAGCTGATAATCTATTGTCAGTAGCTGATAATCTATTGTCAGTAGCTGATAATCTATTGCCAGTAGCTGATAATCTATTGTCAGTAGCCGATAATCTATTGCCAGTAGCCGATAATCTATTGTCAGTAGCTGATAATCTATTGTCAGTAGCTGATAATCTATTGTCAGTAGCTGATAATCTATTGTCAGTAGCTGATAATCATGTATTGTCAGTAGCTGATAATCTATTGTCAGTAGCTGATAATCTATTGTCAGTAGCCGATAATCTATTGTCAGTAGCTGATAATCTATTGCCAGTAGCTGAGAATCTATTGTCAGTAGCTGATAATCTATTGTCAGTAGCTGATAATCTATTGTCAGTAGCTGAGAATCTATTGTCAGTAGCCGATAATCTATTGCCAGTAGCCGATAATCTATTGTCAGTAGCTGATAATCTATTGTCAGTAGCTGATAATCTATTGTCAGTAGCTGATAATCTATTGTCAGTAGCTGATAATCATGTATTGTCAGTAGCTGATAATCTATTGTCAGTAGCTGAGAATCTATTGTCAGTAGCTGAGAATCTATTGTCAGTAGCCGATAATCTATTGTCAGTAGCTGATAATCTATTGCCAGTAGCTGAGAATCTATTGTCAGTAGCTGATAATCTATTGTCAGTAGCTGATAATCATGTATTGCCAGTAGCTGATAATCTATTGTCAGTAGCTGATAATCATGTATTGCCAGTAGCTGATTTTATATTGTCAGCAGCTGATTATATATTGTCTGCAGCTGATTATATATTGTCAGCAGCTGATTATATATTGTCAGCAGCTGATAACTAGCACCCTAAGACCCCCCCTCCGGGGGGTCATGAATGTAAACAGTAAAAACGTTTACAAAGAAATTTCACCCACAAGATCTGGCCTATTTTGGCAATCTACTTGACCTATCTATTTGAGATATTTAACCTGAAAAATATGATCTATGTGTATTTAGCAGGTAAATTATTACTCTTTGAACAGGAATTTAAAAGTTTCCTTTACTCTGTGAATAACTTTATTTACTCGTAGTAAGTAAACCGACTTCAATATATAAGTCCGAACACTTCATAACCCATGCAAGAAAACTTTGCTCCTCTTTATCAATTAATTAACAATGTACCCCTCTCAGAGTTTTAAACTACTCATAAGAAAATTAATAGGTTCATAAATTTACTACCATGGTCCGCATTTAAAGCACTCAGCTTAGATCTTTAACTACTCGCCCAAAAATTTTACAATCCCTCAGTATTTTGTCAGTAATCGTTAATTAGAAAACCTCCTAAGCAACAATCCCCTAGACAATAAAACCCCTTAAAAAATTTGAAACACTTTTAGCAAGTTAACAACCACCCTAAGAAAGTGACAACCACCCTTAGCAAATTAAAAACCACCCTCAGAAAGTTAATAAAAACCTTCAGAAAGTTAACAACTACACTAAGTAAGTTAACAGCCCCCCTCAGCAAATTAACAACCACCCTCAGCAAATTAACAACCACCCTCAGCAAATTAACAACCACCCTCAGCAAATTAACAACCACCCTCAGCAAATTAACAACCCTTCTTAGCAAACAACCCCCCCCCCCACTCGGCAATAAACCTCACTTTAATTTGAAAGCACCTCGCAGCAAGTCAAAACTCTCTAGGTAAGTAAAAACTCTGCTCAGCAAGTTAGCAAGGCCTATAATCATTATAGCACATATGCCTTCACAATCCTTGAATTATAAGATATCACAAACCTGGAATCATGAACGCCTTAAATCTTAATAATACATCAAGCTTGAATCATCATAAATTAAAAGTCCTGCATCGCGATAACTTTTAAGCTCAGAATCATGATGATGTGTAAGACTTAAATTATAATGATGCATGAAACTTGAAGCATTAGAATGCAAAGGCCTAGAATAAAATAGACAATTTAGCCCAAATCATAATAAATCATTTCTCTTGACACATACATTTTTTGTGACAAATAAGCCTTTAATTATTTTGACAGTTTAGCCTGTAATCATAACGTTGCATAATTGAAGATTCATGATAACAAACCTTTACCGTCATGATGGCACATGATCCAAAATCTTTTTATGATGCATGAACCTAGAATCATGATTATTCAAGAGCCTAGAATCATGATGACAAAAGAGCCTAGAATCTTGATAACGCATGAGCCTAGAATCAGGATGACTCATGAACCTAAACTTATTATGAAATGAGCTAAAAATTTTTGATGGATAAGCATGAAATCATGATGACGAATAAGCCAATATATTTAATCAAGCATAAGCCTAAAATCATTTTCTCTGATACTGATGACATTTGAGCTTAATGTAGAACTGATGACGCATCAGCCTAGAATCATACTGAGACATGAGCCTAAAATAATGACTGGTGAATGAGCCTAAAATAACATATCACATTTTGATGACATAATGCCTAGAATCAGGATAACGATTAAGCCTTGAGCTATGATGACGCATAAGCCTAGAATTATAATAACCCATAGGCCTGGAAAAAATAATAAGCAAGCCTAATGACAGATTTAATGACAGATAAGCATAGAATCAGAATGACCAAGAGGACTGAAATCAGAATTACAAACGAGCCTCGAATCATGATTACGGATATGACTTAAAAAAATAATGACAAAGAAGCCTAGAATCATAATGATGCATAGGACTTAAAACAGAATAACATATGAGCCTAGAATCATGATTATGGATAGGACTGATAATCTATTGTCAGTAGCTGATTATATATTGTCAGGAGCTGAAAACTTATTGTCAGTAGCTGATAATCTATTGTCAGGAGCTGATAATCTATTGTCAGGAGCTGAAAACTCATTGTCAGTAGCTGATAATCTATTGTCAGGAGCTGATAATCTATTGTCAGGAGCTGAAAACTCATTGTCAGTAGCTGATAATCTATTGTCAGGAGCTGATAATCTATTGTCAGGAGCTGAAAACTCATTGCCAGGAGCTGAAAACTCATTGTCAGCAGCTGAAAACTCATTGTCAGCAGTTGAAAACTCATTGTCAGCAGCTGAAAACTCATTGTCAGCAGCTGAAAACTCATTGTCAGCAGTTGAAAACGTGGCCTTGGTAAAATGTTCAATTGCAGAAAAGTAGCTGTGTCAGCGGTGCTAAACGAGCTAGCTAGAGAAAGCCACTTTTAAATTTTGTTTGCTACACTTGAATGTCCAGGATCTGACAGTCAGATTGGTCAACCTACCAGGCTGTGGCAGTTCCGGTTCCGGTTCCCCATTCCCCATTTCTGTGTGGAGAATCGCTTTGGGGACTGCAGGCTTGGTGAAGCTGCTTCTGCAGGGATTCTGTCCTGCCGCTGTCCCAGACGAGGTGCCAGATGAGGTCCCCGCGGCTGGCGCGGCTGTTGAGTTCAGCCGGTTCGGCAGGGTCTCGGCAAAGGTCACCAACTGGGAGCTGGGCGCGACCCGGATGCTGCGAAATCCGCTGCCCCCGCCGCTTTCAACGCTCAAATCGGGATGGTGCAGCGTTGCCGCGGGCGTTTCCATAGCAACTGCGGGTTATAGGAATGCTACTTCGCTTTAGAAATGCAAGAAACAAGAATATAATTGCAAACATTTGCATTCTTTACTCTTGATAGCATTGACGAGTTATAATGTCGAAATATTTGATTTATTTATGCACAACATGTTTCGCTGCAACTTTCAGCATCATCGTTAGGTGACAATATTTGTTAATTCGAAGGTAATAAAATGAAAGTACGGTCAAGAATTTTCAACGTAACTCGAATTGAAAATTGTCACTCGAATTTCGGTCAAAAATTACAAAAGTGTCATCAACGTAACGGTAAGTGTTTATTACTGTTACGTTGATGACACTTTTGCCATTTTTTGACCGAAATTCGAGTGACAATTTTCTGAATATGCTCAACAACACTCAAAAACATTAAGTTCACTGCGGAGACTGGAAATGACTGTTTGAGTTTCCTCGATACTATGGTGACTCGAAACGCTAGTCGTTGGAAGACAACGGTCTACAGAAAACCTACATTTACTGGAGTGCTGCTAAATTCCCAGGCGCTGTGTCCAAAAAGATGGAAGCTGAGTTTGCATCGGGCCTACAACATTTGCAGCAACTGGTCTATCTTACATCAGGAATTAACTAAGATCAAAGAGATCCTGACAAAGAACCAGTACCCAAACGACCTGATAAACTCGGAGATCAGTGCCATTATCAATAAGAAAGTTACTAAAGAACAGAATATTTCTAACTCTAACGAAAGGAAACCAATCATCAGTATTCCGTTTATTGGAATTCCAAGTACTAAATTAAAAACAGGGCTGACTGATTTCTGCCACGACTGCCTCGACACGCGCATTGATGCCGTATTTACTACTCAAATGGTGACCAACTTTGTGACAAGCCTAAAAAGCAAAGTGCCCTCCACCCTGTGTGCTGGTGTCATCTATCAATTGGTTTGCCCTGCTAAGCAGAGCCAGTCGTACATTGGTAAGACTGACCGACACCTGTACACAAGGATCGAGAAAAACCGCAAGAAGGCATTGAGAACGATTCATGACTATCTACTAATATGCAGCGACTGTGCCGACATCAAACATGTTAAAAATTTTAAAATTATTGATCGGATTCAACACCACCACAAACTAAATGTGTTGGAAGCCCTGTAGATCAAACAGTTAAAGCCTAGCCTGAATGTACAATTGATAGGAAAGGGGGCTAGTTCTATTCTTAGAGTTTTTTGATTGACTTTCCTACGACTACTTAAACCTGGTTTTGTTTTAAAATTCTTGACCGTACTTTCATTTTATTATCTTCGAATTAACAAAATATTGTCACCTGACGATGCTGAAAGTTGCAGCAAAACATGTTGCGCATAAATAAATAAAATATTTCGACATTATAACTCGTCAATGCTATCAAGAGTAAAGAATGCAAATGTTTGCAATTATATTCTTGTTTCTTGTATTTCTAACTGCGGGTTAAGTGCAGGTAATCTGATGCAGGCTACTTGAAGCCAACACAGAATGGCATTGCAAAAAAACGAACAAATCTACTTGTATATAAAAAACTGCAAATCCTTTACAAAAATTTCTTAATGCACTGATAAAATCAACCATCGAATCACACAATCTGAAATGCAGTGACACAATCTGTAATGCAGTGACACAATCTGAAATGCAGTGACACAATCTGTAATGCAGTGACACAATCTGTAATGCAGTGACACAATCTGTAATGCAGTGACACAATCTGTAAGGCACTGACACAATCTGTAAGG
Source organism: Macrostomum cliftonense (assembly GCA_950096795.1). Classification (NCBI taxonomy): domain Eukaryota; kingdom Metazoa; phylum Platyhelminthes; family Macrostomidae; genus Macrostomum; species Macrostomum cliftonense. Next base: position 641,684 of record CATNEM010000280.1, on the reverse strand, counting down.
CACTGACACAATCTGTAAGGCACTGACACACTCTGGACAGCCCCACCAACCTGAGCCGCTGCCAAGCTGCTCCGGCCGCTGCACCAGCTGAGGCGCGCTGATCTCGTATCGCTGCTGTCGGCGCTTCGGCCGCCGCGGCAGACGTCGCAAAAATTTGCGAATCGCCGCAAACGGCGCAGCTTTCGACGCTCCGCCGGCGGCTGCATCGGCGGATTCCTCGATGTCGTCGATGTCGGCCTTGGCGAAGCTTCTGGCTGGACACTTCCGGCTGTCGGACTCGGCGTGGCGAGGCTTCAGTCGCGGCAGGCGTCTCAGCAGAGGCCGCTGCTTCTTGACGGTGGCTGCAGGAGGCGAGGAGGTGGAAGGCAGATGAAAGTCCGCAACTGGACCATCGAACTCTTCAGCAGCAGCGGCGGCGGCTGAGCTGTCATCGAAGTCCTGCAGTTTGACTTTGAAGGCCTTGGGCGTGGCCAGACTGTCAATGGTCCGCTTGGCAGTCCCGCTGGACAGGTCCGAGTGCAGCGAGGTTGTCATCAAGGTTGACGTTTCCATGGCAACGGGGTGTTGAGACGGATAGAAGACCGCATCGACAGTTAGTGGAGCAGGCCGAAACGAGCGGACCTGTTGGTTTGACACCTGCAGGAACGATGAGCAGAGATTCTACAGTTCAGGGAAATCAAAGAACTTTCGACGCTACTGCTAATAACCAAACTGATTCTCTACAATAATTTTTTTGCAAAAACGCTTGGCAAAACCCAATTAGCAAAGCGAGTTAAAAATGCGTAGCACCAACTCTCATATTGACCCAAAAAACAATAGCATCGAGACAAACTTCGAGGGAATTTTATGAGGTGAGAAAAAAATGCGCAAACACACAGCTGAACTGACAGACCAGGAGCAGCGCTAGCTCAGTAAACTCCGTAGCGGACATAAACTAGGGCTACTAGGGGTAAATCGATAAAAGACGCCCCTACTGAGTGTGCGCAGAGTGGAAGACACGCAGCGCACAATTTCTACTGGGGGAATTTCGTTTCACTCTCACTGATCCCCCGATTACGGCGCGACCCCCTGGCACAGGAGACAACAGAAATTAGAGACGCCTCAAGGCTGGCTGACGCATTCGTGGCAAACACCGGGGGAGCGGCAGTAGGATTAGCAGCTCACATACAGATTGGGGAGAATTGGGAACAAACAGTAGATTGTTTTTATAATTAAGTAAACGATGAAAATAGTTGTCATTTGACCAATAGATTTTACAATTTTAGAGATACTCTGAGAAACCTTCCAGGCCTCTAACTCTGATAAGGGTTAGCGGCGGTTTTTCAACAAATTTACCTGGCATTTGAGCAGGTAGGCCCGGTCCCGCTCCAACTCCTGCCGCCTGGCCTCCATCATGCTGCGCAGCCGCGCGTTCAGGCTTTCACAGTTGGCCAGCCGGCTTGCCGACAGGGCGGAGCGCGTCGGGTCGGTCAATACGGTTGGCATGGCAACCGACGGGGGCGGCAGCGATCGGGTCATGATAGAATCGGCGCAAATGGGCGTGCTGAACACAAACTGGTGAGGCTGCTGCTGATGCTGCAGATGCTGCGGGTCCGGCCGGCGCTTGAGACTCCCCCGACTGTCCAGAAACGAAATCGGCGCCTCGGTTGGCACGTAGCGGCTGGGGTGCGGCTGCGCGTACCGGGTGATCCGGTCCAGCGACCGGCTCTGCATCCTCGGCGGCGGCTGCGGCGGCTGGCGAGTCTGCTGCTGAAATTCGTCTAGACGGGAGGCGCGTCCGTTTGCGGCTGGCGACTGCAGTAGCGATCGGAGGGTGTCAGAGGCGGCGACTCCGCCGCTATGGATGTGGCTGCCGCTTGAAACAGTTGGATGCTGAAGTTATTTGAGGTTTTAAAACAATAGTATTTTCACTCTTTATGGCCGAAATTTACTCCAGTAAAACCAGTAGTTGGTCTGCCTATTTTTGGGCTTTCACAAAAAATTGCTTGCAAGATTTTAAAATAAGTATTAAAGTTTATTAAAAAACAATAATTTAATTCCAAGGCTTCTAAATAAAAAACTAATTTTTAAGCTAATTTTTTGGGAAGAACTTCAGTCAACACTAAAAATATAGCTAATCAAAAATGGACCGAAAAATATCTACAGTTTTTATCTGACCATAATTGCAAATAAATTTTATATTTTACTGCTTTGGTGCAATAAAAATATGTCTGAAATATTTTTTCATAAAACAAATTGAAATTCTGGGTGAGAATGAGAGTAACAAATCAGTCATATTCATGTCTAAGATGTTTTGGATATCTAAAATTTTGTAAAAAAATCAGGGGGTTGCAAAGACAGTTTGCATTTTTTAATTATAAATAAAAAGTTAAATAATACTTTAGCACAAGCTATTTATTCTAATTAACCATGGCATGGGATTGTGTAGTAAATTAATTTAGCGACTGTTATAAAATTGACTGTTATATTATTAGAAGCTACAAATATTGCTGAAATTTTGTCATAAGATTATTTTTAGACAAAATATTGCTCTCTCAGACTCATAACCGATGCAATGGCTAACATGAGCTCGAAACAAAATTATTATTAGCCATCATAAAAATATTGAATAACTAAGTCACAAACAATTGTTGAGTGTTCAATTACATTTTTAAATATTAGTGCTAAGAAAAGCCACATGATTTGAAGTCGCTAAAATATAAGGTCATAGAAGATCGTAACTAATGGGGATTGGGATTGTTAGAATCGTGCTAACATCCTTAAAAATGGTTTCCTGTAATAACAGGCCACTTTGAATATCCGCTAATTTTATTGTTATCGTGGTAGTAAAAAAACTAAAGTATAAAAATCAATTCAATTTACTTGCAGAATGCACTTTTTGTTATTTAATAAGATTTACAAGGTACTTTCTATATGTAAAAATGATATTTATTGATTTTTAAGTGACGAAGTTTGAGTGTTTTAACACTCATTTTGTAGCTTATGAGCTTTAAAACATATTGGGCTTGTTTGGATCCGCTATACGGCGTCAGTGTTAGTCCAACATTAGTAGTATTAATAAATCGGTAGTACACAATATTTGTTTCTTAGATATGCTTTTCTAGTCTGCTTAAAGATTTTTCAACTTAAATTACAATACAATCAACTAGCTTAACTAAGCCATAACAATGATACACAGCATTTTTTTAATCAATAATTTGGGGTAAGGTGGAACACATGCTATAATGTTGCTGTTATTTGAGCATATTTTTTCTATGTTTTAAATTGAGTTTGCACCAAGTGACCCTGGCCCTTCTATTTTCATTTTGCCCAAATCAAAGTTCTAATTTTACTATTAGCTATTAACAAGCACTTTAAAATAAAAGTTACTATTTTTTAAATCCCTTAAATTAGTCAATGTAAAGTTGTAACCCTTACCATTTGATAAATAGACAGCTAACCTCTATAGAATTAATTTGTATGTTAAATTTGCCCTATTTAACAATATCTTATTATTGACTTACAGGCACCCATTGTTATAAGCTTAATCAATGTTATCAATTAATTTGCTTATCTCAATAGTTTTTTTAATAAGTTATGTTAATAATTTAAAAGAGCAGTAGTTTTTAGAGGACCTATGACTATAAATGTTTTTTATATTAATTACTATAAAATTTACTTAAATGCATTTAAATTATACTTCAAGGCATTTACTTAAATGCCTTGTTAATTTTAACAAATGTCTATAAAAATATAAATTAACAACAACAACAACAACAACAACAACAACAAAATACGCGCCCCAGAGTCGCAAAAGCGCAATAGTGAGAGGCACGTCAGATGGCGCGTCTCAGGGCCAGCGCGCGGACAAAGTCCGGGCCATTGGCGGTGTCGGGCGCTCCGGCGTTGCTCAGAATGCAGTCCACGTACCTCCGGGTCCGGGCTTGGCCTCGCCTGAGCGGACCCTGCGTGGTGAGCAGCAGGACGTCCTGGACAGGCTCGGGGCAGTAGCTCTCGGCCCGGATCACGTGGCCCGCCAGCTTCAGTCTCCGCAGGCGCAGAATGGTGGACGGGCGTTGCAGCTGGGCCCTCTGATACAGGGCATCGGTCCCGACGCTCTCGTCAGCTTGGAAGGCTGCACGGAGCAACCCCGAGTGCGCCGAGTCCAGCTGCCGCTCCAGCGTTGCCGTCAGCGTCCACGTCTCGGCGTTGTACAGCAGGACGGTCTCGACCACCGCCTGCCATAGCCGAGCTCTCTGGCGGTCGGGCAGCACCTTGGACTGGAGAACGGCTCGTATCGACCGGTAGGCCGCCCACGCAAGTCCTCTGCGCCGCCGGATGTCCTCTTCAACGGAGGGCACCAGGCCGCTGAGGTAGGTGAAACGCTGGCAGCGTGCGAGCGTGGTCGGCTGCCCGTCTGCGCCGCGGCATGTCAGCTCCGCTGGGAGATCGGCCGGCACGGTCAGCACCTCAGTCTTCAGCGTGTTGACGACTAGACCGACGCTTGACGCTACCTCGACCAGCCTGTCAATCTGGCGCTGTGCAGCTTCAACAGACGAGGACAGGAGGGCGAGGTCGTCGGCGTAGCCCAGCACGCTCAGGCGCTTCTCGTTGTGGCGACGGCCGATGCGTCTGCGCAGCAAGAAGCCGTCGTCGGCTGAGGGGAGGGCGGTCCGGAGCACCCAGTCCAGGAGGAGCACGAAAAGGAACGGCGCTAACGTGTCCCCTTGTAGGACTCCTGATGAGGTGTCGAACAAGTCCGACAGGCCGTCCGCCGTCACAACAGCTGCGCGCGTGTCGCGATACAGCGACATGATGGCGTCAACCAGCTGCTGCGGGACCCGATAAGCTCTCAGGACGAATGGGAGCGCGGCTCTCAAAACCGAGTCGAACGCCTTTCGAAAATCAATGAAGACGATGATCAGCGTCAACTGGCGAGTGCGCGCCTCCTCGATGACACGGCGGAGTGCGAGGATCTGGGTCACTGTACCGCGGCGGGGGCGGAAGCCATTCTGCTCGTACCGCAGGAACGGATCCAGCACGGACTGCAGGCGGTCGAGGAGCAGTCGGTTAAACAGCTTCGCGGTGCAGGACATCAGCGAGATCCCGCGGTGGTCTTCTTTCCGCGTAGTCCCGGCCTTTTTCGGGATCGGCACGATGTGCGAGACCGTCCACTCGGGGGGCGCTGGGGCGCCGGCAAGCACGCGGTTCATGACGCCTGTGACTTGGGAAGCCACACAGCGGAGCCGCAGCGCCTCGACCGGAACCTCATCGGGGCCGAGCGCCTTGCCACCTGGAGTTCTCCGAGCGAATTGCACAACGTCCTCCGTGGTCACTGGGCTGGTGCGAAAATCCTCCTCAGCAGGCAGCGGGGTTTCAGCCGGCAGGGCGAAACTTGCAGGCAGCGGGCGGGCGGGCGCGTTCACAATGCCGGCGAAGAAGTCGCGCAATTCATTCCTGCGCTCCTCCGGTGTGTCGCCGGCCAGATTCAGCGCCACTCGCCTCTTGCGTCCCGTCAAAGTCCGGACGGCCGTCCACACAGCGCGGCTCTTTACGTCGGGGCCAGCTGCTGCGATGGATTGGATGGCGTCGTCAACTGCAGCCTGTTGACGCTCGTCCAGGAGACGCGCGAAGTCTTCTTCCGCTTCGCGCGTGGGCCGCCGGTTTCTCCGCAGGCGCTCGATATTCTGCCGCGCCTGCCTGATGGTCGGATCGCTCTGCCAGACTGGAAGCGATCGCTGCGCCGGTCGCATCAGCGGAACCGTCTTCTCAGCAGCGGCTCTCACGGCTGTGCAAATGTCGGCGTACTCCGTCTCGTGCTGGTAGCCAATCGCACTAGCAAAGGCGCTTGAGAACTGGCGCTTCGCACGGGGGTCCAGCAGTGCACGATAGTAACGCCGTGGGCGCTGCTTTGGGGGTCGGTAGAGCGGATCGTTTAGCCGCAGCTCACAGAGCAGGAGTCGGTGGTCAGACCGCAGTGCGAGCGGCGCCATGGTGTCGCAGTTGATGACGCGGCGGCGCTCGCGAGCACGAACCAGCGCGTGATCGAGTTGCGCTAGCCGCCTCGTGGCATTCCGGCCGCGTGCATTCCGCCGCCTCCTCTTGCAGCCCGCGAAGGTGGCCAAGCGGGCCGGGGGCTTGCGGAACAGCGTGTTCGCCGACACCAGGTCCAGCCGCTCCAGCATGTCCTCCAGCGCATCCGAGTTGCCGTTGTCGCGTCCCGTGACAAACGGTGATCGCTCGGACCTGCGCGGAACTGCGTTCAGGTCTCCGAGCACCACCAGCGTGTCACGGTTCGGCACCTCCTCCAGCTGCCCGGCCAGAGAGTCGAAGAAAACGCGAGCCTCCTCCGGGTGGGCGGCTGTGGGCGCGTAGGCGCAGAACAGGCGGATGCAGCGAGCGCGCAGGTGCAGGTCGACCCGCAACAGGCGCGGGGACAGCGAGGCGCAGTGCACGCTCTGCCGAAGGCGCGGTCCAATCAGCACGCCGACGCCGCCGCGGCCGCGGCCGTCTGCCGACGTATACAGGAAGGTCCACCCGGCGCCGAGGTCCTCCGTCTGAAGGCCTGGTTCTGCCACGATGGACACCTCCTGCAACATGATAAGGTCCAGCCGTAGGTCGTGTGCCAGCTGGACGAGCAGAGTGCGACGCCAGGGGGCCTTCAGGGTCCGGCAGTTCAGCGTGCCGAGTCTGAGGCGGCCACCTGGTACGGCTAGGGCCCGATGGAGTTGGGCCTCACGGTCCCCGGCGCCACCCGGCAGATCCGGTCCAGGAGCTGCAGAGGCCGGGGGCGACTGGCGCCTGAGAGCACCGAGGAGTCGCCCGCGCCGGTTGCGCTCGCGCCGTCGCTCAATGCGACGTTGTCTGCTGCGCTGTCCTCTGCGGGTCCTTGGCATGCCACCTTCAGCAGCCGCAGCACCATGGCGCGGCTCTCCGTGAAAACCTGGGCAAGCGCTGGACAGTTCAGCGTCACCCGGAGGCGGCGGCATATTTGCACAGGTGTGCAAATATAAATTCACCAAATATAAATTCACCAAATATAAATTCACCAAATATAAATTCACCAAATATAAATTCACAATAAATTGATTTATAAATTAAGTTATGTTATAAGCCAAAAAGTATATCATTACAAGCAATTACTAATTTCTGCCCTTTTGAGTGAAAACTGGTAAGGAACATTTATGAATTATAAAACAATTATAAAGAGAGACTAGTAGTACTAATATATTCTAAGATATTGAAAGTTAAATAGTAGTTAAGATAGAACTTGCAAAGATCAGAAAATTTTATTATAATTATAAAGGCCATGATCTTTAAATCTTGGTATAACTGAAGTACACCACAGTATATACTGCTTGGCTTGGAGCTACATGCTAGCTACCTAAGAAATAAAATTAGGAGTCTGATTAGTAATAGGATGGCCCTTCAAAATCATATTTTTATTAAGTCTAATTGCAAAATTTTGTCTAAATTTTAAACAACTTTTTGTAAAAGCCTTAATATATATCTATTGCAATTTCTTTTCCTCTCACCATCATTTTAGTGACATATTCCTGGAGAAGCACTACAAAAGTGTTGTGCCTAAGACTGTGTGTGATTACTTCTTTGATGAAGTTAGCAAGGTAAAAGGTTTTATAATATTCCTAGTCTATCTATTGATTTATGAATATTATTATATTGGTAGAAAAATGACATGCTTTGTCTTTTTCAGGCCTCCTCAGCAGAAAATGTGCAGCCAGTAATCCAGACTCCCAACCACATCATCATCAGTGCCTACCGCGCCCAAATCCATTTTGTTGCCATCTGCCGCAGCGAAGTGCCGCCACTATTTGTCATTGAGTTTCTGCATCGACTGGCCGACATTATTAAAGATTATTTCGATGATGTAACAGAGACCATCATCAAAGACAATGTGGTGCTGGTCTACGAGGTGAGTAGTTGAATTTTTGCAGGAGGCAGGGGGTTTTAATGTCTTATGATTTGATATATACTCTTGGATGCTTATGCGATTCTTAATAAGAAAGTCGACGATTATTTATACACATTTGAAACCATGTTTACTTGCAATAGTTTGGTGGCTACGCAGGTATTTTTCGAGGTGTTTTCTACACAGGATATGAAGAGTTTAAGTCTTAATGATTTTTCTTGCCTAGTTTTCGGGAAATCCCTATTTATAAGCTGAATTGCTCGCTCTGCAAAACCCCGCCAGCTGCTGGACGAGATGCTTGACAACGGGTTCCCCCTGGCAACCGAGCCCAACATCCTCAAGGAGCTGATCCGGCCACCGACTCTGTTGCGCAGCTTCACGGACGCGGTGAGCGGCAAGAGCACCAACGTGTCCGCCAGCCTGCCCACCGGCCAGCTGTCCAACATTCCCTGGCGACGCATTGGCGTTCGCTACGCCAACAACGAGGCCTACTTTGACGTTATTGAAGAGCTGGACGCCATCGTGGACAAGTCGGGCAACGTGGTCATGTCGGACGTAGCCGGCCGCATTGAGTGCCTCATCAAACTGTCCGGCATGCCCGACCTCACCCTCACCTTCGTCAACTCCCGCCTGCTCGAGGATGTCAGCCTGCACCCGTGCATTCGGTTTAGACGATTTGAAAACGATCGGGCGCTCAGTTTTATCCCGCCTGACGGCAGCTTCCGCCTGATGTCCTATCGGGCCGGCGGCGGCGGGCACAGTCAGCTGATTCCCCTGACGCTGCGCCACACCATCCAGTTCAGGGAGGGGGCCAGCCGGCTGGAAATCAGCCTCACGCCGCGGCCCGTGTCCGGCAAGGTCTGCGCTCTTTGTTATCTTTATGGTCTTTGTCTTGGTCTTTGTTCCAGTTAGTCATGCGACCTATCCTGAAAAAAACTCGCCTTTCGAATGCCAGGTAGTAGACGAAGTAGCCGTTCAGGTGACCTTTCCGCGGGCCGTTACCAACGTGAGCCTGACCCCGAGCGTCGGCAAGTACACCTTTGACACGGCCAGTCGCACTCTAACCTGGAATGTTGGCAAGATGGAGCCGCAAAAATTTCCTAGCATCAAAGGATCCGTGAGTTAACCCTGAATTTGACCAAATTCAGCCCCTGGGTTCTTAACTGAATCATGCCTATGTTTCGCGCAGATCATTCTGCAAACAGGAGCGCCAGTGCCAGACTGCAATCCCAGCATCCTGGTGAACTTCAGCATCTCAGGTTGGACTGTGTCGGGCCTGCGAGTCAACCGCCTAGATCTCATGGGCGAGGTGAGACTCTTTTTTGACAGTTTAAGCGTCTTCTGCTATAATTCTTCTAGTGGTAATTGAATGTACACTGTGTCCGTTATCTGTGTACATTGCGCTATTTTTTCTAACCCCCTAACTAGTCGCTGATTGGTTGGCTATAGCTTGTGTTTAATTACCTGCCTATCCCCTGCTCGTATCATTGGCTGGCTGAAGTATGCACACTATCACTATGTTTACCCATTGCCTCTATGTCGCCTGCCGACAAAGCAAAGATCTTTTTTAACTGAGCTATTATTCTTCGTTGTATTTTTATATTTTCAGAAGACACCTATTGTACTTCGCAAGAATTTCATGGCGAGAAACTTATTATTGTTATATTTAGATTTTTTATTTTTACGGCGAATATAAAACAAAATTACCGTAATATTTTTCTAACATTTTTTGTAACTTTTTTTATTTTAACGGCTCCCGGATCCCGAGAAAATTTTTCGCTTTCAACTCCCTCTCTCTTTTCGAGAAGTTTTATTGCTTCTAAAAACAAAAGCAAATGCTACTTTTAGTAGAAATTCTGCCGCAGTAGAGTCCGTCTTGGTTGAAAATTTTGTTAATTTTTTTGTAGCATTAATTCGGTGTTGGCCATCAGTTTTTTGAAGCATGCCATTGCTTTTACTGTTTTTAATATGTAAATTAGGCTTAAGAAAATTAAATAATTAAAGCATTCATTGGTCTAATCGCCCTCCTTGCCGCATTTCAGAAGTACAAGCCATTCAAAGGTGTCAAGTACATTACCAGGGCCGGCAAACTAGAATTCCGAACCTGAGCGACATGTTTTTGACCTGGTCCTGTGGATTGATCGTTTTATATATTTATAAAAACCGGCATGTGGTTGGCAAAGTATTGCTTAAGAATAAGTTTTGCACTCTAGTGCTATTTTACCCAATTTGTAGATGCACTTCAATATTAAATTTAAATTAAAATAATCATTCCGGAACAAATTACATCGTTATTCATTATTTCGTTGTTTTTTTACTGATAAAATGATTTAGGAAAATTCCCTATTGCGTACCCATGTATATATGCTTTAGCATGATGGTACTGGTGCATTGTAAAACTAGCAGTTTAATTTTAACCAAGTGGAATCTTTTTGATAATTTGATAATTGAATTATTAGAAATTTGCATCAAAATTTTGCTTCCATGCTCCTCATAACAATTTAACGGCTATTGTTTATTTCTTGCCTAATTTACTGATTTCATTTTCTGATTTTCTGAGCTGAATTTTTTGCGTATTATTAAAGAATACGATAATTAAGCACTAGCCCATTAAACCATTTTGATGTTAGACAGAAAATATACCATGATTGCAGATTTAATCAAGTGTGTAAAGCTTGAAGGCTAACTTGACTTATTAAATTTATCATTTAATTTGCTCGATCGTTTTCCAAGTGTTTAATTGGTATCTACGAGTATTTGCTTTTACTGAAGAGCCGCTTTGCTGCAAGAGTTTAAACGGGAGACCACCATTAGCCTGGCGGACGTTCGCCCGGAGGATTTTGCCTTTGATTTTTCCCATCGTGAGAAATAAACAGGAAGTTTTATTGTTGGGTAGTTTAGTGAGGTCAGAGACTGGAACTGAACTCTGGATTTTAACATATCAATTCTGTGACGAAAAGTTATACCATTAAAATGAAATTTGGCAATCATCTAAAAACATCCTCAGTTGAATTTCCATTTATACAAAGAACAATTTTTAGGATGGTTGTGTAAATCGTGGAAAGAGTATAGTACAGAAAGTTACAGTATGTGATCAAAATTAATTTAACATTTAAATTTCAACTATTTCAATTAATGGTAGGCCCACTCCTTTAAAATGAGAGGTGGTTGAGAGTGTGCCAACTGATTTTCTCACGCATAGCTCGTAGAATCTACGGGCTTCTGTTCGTGCAGTCAGCCCTTTCCTAAACATCAACCGACGACAGTCTGCGTGGAGCCCCTTAAGTGCGGTCATTTTCCCTTACGCCCGATTAAGTCACCCCACTGCCCGATTTGTGTCTTTCTAAAACCTAATGCTAGACAGGCAACAGCGTGCAACATCCTTTTCTGCTTGTAAAAAATACATTTAGTTTTTTGATGGGTCGCTTCCACAACGACGAAAAGCACTTTCTTTCACAACACCGAAACTTCACAACACCTGACGCCACGAATGCTGACCTACAGGACTTCCGATCCGCTGGTCCAATCCTCCACCGATATTTTAGTTTGGTAAAATATGTTTTGAATGTTAAAGCAATGTGGCTTATTAAGTAGATGCCAAGTCGCCCTTGTGGTTAAGTCAATAGATAAGTGGAGTGTTAAGCACCTTATCTAAATTTTTATTAACCTTTTTAGAGGCATTGAATGCAGTACTTTGTTCTTAATTTAATATTTCTTGCTCACAATTAAAACGGTAATAAATTTCGCGCGAAGCATAAAAATCTAGCTCAACGAATAAGCAATGAAATCTAGTAAATATGTTTTACTAATTTGATATTTACTTTGCGCGAATATAATTTGTCTATTTAATCGAATTTATCACTTTGCATGAGCTAAACATTCTAACGAAAGCTTCAGTGTTATTGGTTTATAAAAAAGCTACATGGCATGGCGTGACTACAAGCTAGACACTAGTAGTGGTAGGTTAACACGCAAATTGGAGAAAAGCTAACATAGATAGGTCTATATGGCTATATTTTATCTATGGTCTATAATGCAAAAATTTGTTAGGCCTTACTCCGCTTCTTAAAATAGCCAGAAACAGATTGAAAGGTAAAAATAAAATAATTTTTTTATATATTTTAATATATATATACTTTAAGCAATAAGAAAATTACACTACAAGTATTTTTTTAAATTAAAAACGAGTTAAGCAAATACAAGGAGAAGCATTGATCAGTATAAATTTTATGATGTTTAACTATTATTAGTTTATTATAAATCAAAGCAGCAATCCTTCGGATTCCCGCTCTAAATTATTTTGACCTCATTTTCGAACTTTTTAGACTTGGGAATCCAAAGGAATGCCATCAAAGCTATTGTGGACATGGTATTGCATACCATGTTAGTATTAAATAACTGAAAAGCTACCTTAGTCCTTAGCCTTTAAAGGCACCATATTGTTTTCATATTTTATTCTAATACCTCCTTCACAAAAGCCAGGTGGCCTGCTGGTAGGTAGGCTATGTTAGAAAATTGGGAAGGTAGGCTAAGTCAAAAGTATTGTGAAAAGTTAGGAAAAAAAATTATAGGTCTAGTGTTGCATATGGGAGCTATTTGCTCCTTTAAATTTTTCTATTTTATATAGCAAATTTTATTGAAACTAAGCTATACCATTTGGCAGTCATATGATTTTTTAAAGTTGCAAATGGTATTCCTAAAAACAGAAAACATTTATTCCTAAAAAATTGGAAACATTACTAACATCAAAGTATTAAAATACTTAGTGGCTTATTGACATTTTTTATTTATGCACTTGTACATCCTTAATTTTGTTTGAGTTTAACATTTTAACATTTATAGATATAAATTGCAAACTGGCCTGACCATGGTTCAAAGCTAGGTAATCTTAGTGAACTTAATTTTTTTGCTAATGTCATATTACATTAAATAAAATTATACTTGCCTATTACCTAAATAAGCCATATAAAAGTAAAGAAATTCTTGGATTTTAGTATTACTATTTTTTACCAATATGTCATCATAAATCTTATTTACTAGGAAGAGTAATTCATGTTTACCTAAGTTGAAAAAAATATTTTTAATGCTATGAAAATTTTTTCTTATGTATCATGCTCTGTTTTTATTAGATCAATGTAGACAAAAACTTCATCTGATGAAATTTTATATTGGGAATGTAAATGACAAGTAATTTTTTAAATAATTTTTATGCATTTCTAAAGATGTTTGGTTTTGGTCTATCTATATTCTACAGCCAGGAAGGCAGTAGAATCCCCAGAATTTTCCAGTGCAAATCAGCAATTTGCCAGTGCACGGTGCATACTCAACTATGCCACGTGCATGGTTTGGGGCATGGCGCAAAAGTGCAGCGCATACAAAGGGTCTCGGCGCATAGCCTGGCACAAAATTGGCAATATAATTGGCAAAATAGGCAAAGTAATTAGCTGAAAGGTAAAAATGTGGCAAATTTACAAATAACAAAATTTTGATGAATGTTATTCTGGCACACATGCTGCACCTTCCTGACCATGGTCTATATTTAGCCCCTTGGTAATTGCTACCTAAATGATAGCCCTTTTAGAAAAAGTTTATGAATATATATTCCTTTTCAACCAAGTGAACTTTACAAAAATTGTGTAGCACTAAAGTAGCACTATTGTGACAATGTTGTTAATTCAAAGTTAAGCATAAAATTCTAAAAAAATAGCTACTTCCAATTACTTTTTACTATACTTACCTGTTATTATGCAGTCCTACATTTGGACAGTATGCACATTTGTCATAATTTTGTTAAAATCATTGCTGTTGTTAGTATATAAATTTATATAAGTTGAATATAATTCATTTCTGGTATGACATTTGTTAGCCCACCCAGTGAATCTTCTGATTGGCCAGTTGTCTACGCTCAATAAATAAGACAAAATACTCGTGATAAGGTTGCATTAAATCACATTCTGTGTTAATTTTGGTAACTGCTACTGCTACACTATGCCTACTACATATAATTTATCACACTATAGAAAAACTCATGATATGCTCAAATAATTTTTGATACAAATTAAGAAAAATAATGTATTATCTATAACTAAGAAAATATATTGCATGCTAAATCAAAAGTGAATCTACTAAGCAAAAAATTCAGTTAAGTATTTTTCCAAACTTTAAAAAATCTATAGTAAAGAAGTTAAAGAACCTAGCCAAGCTTGAACTCTGCTAGTATTACACTCTACTTTTACCCATACATGCGCAACACCCGGCCGACCCGGCCGAACCGGCCGGGTGACAGGACCGCCAAGCAAGGGACGTCGCAAAAAAATGGTCAGCAAAAAAAATCATCGCAACAAAAAATTCGGGAAAGGGAAGGAGAAAAACAAAAAGGAGAGACCAAGGAAAGAAGGAAGAGAAAGAGAGAAGAAAATAGAGGGAAATAATAGCAAAATTTTTCACTTTGACTGAACAACGTCGCACTTTGACTGAACAACGTCGCACTTTGACTGAACAACGTCGCACTTAGACTGAACAACGTCGCACTTAGACTGAGCAATGTCGCACTTAGACTAAGCAATGTCGCACTTAGACTAAGCAATGTCGCACTTTGACTGAACAAGGTCGCACTTAGACTGAACAACGTCGCACTTAGACTAAGCAATGTCGCACTTAGACTAAGCAATGTCGCACTTAGACTAAGCAATGTCGCACTTTGACTGAACAACGTCGCACTTAGACTGAACAACGTCGCACTTAGACTAAGCAATGTCGCACATAGACTAAGCAATGTCGCACTTAGACTGAACAACGTCGCACTTTGACTGAACAACGTCGCACTTAGACTGAACAACGTCGCACTTAGACTGAGCAATGTCGCACTTAGACTAAGCAATGTCGCACTTAGACTAAGCAATGTCGCACTTTGACTGAACAACGTCGCACTTAGACTAAGCAATGTCGCACTTAGACTGAACAACGTCGCACTTAGACTAAGCAATGTCGCACTTAGACTGAACAACGTCGCACTTAGACTAAGCAATGTCGCACTTAGACTAAGCAATGTCGCACTTAGCCTAAGCAATGTCGCACTTAGACTGAACAACGTCGCACTTAGACCAAGTAATGTCGCCCTTAAAGTAGTTTAACGCAGAAAAATACTATGTCGCAGATCATTGTTCTAGACTGAACAACTGATGAACTTTGAACTTTTTTATTTTAGTCTTTGGGATTAGACAGACATCAGGTTAGAACACTATCCAAACATTGGTGAGAATCTACTGTAACTGTACATAAAATTAAAAAAAACTGTTAAGAGTAATACATTTACTTTGTATTAGTATGCATGAGTTTTCTAATATCTTTGTTATAGAGATAGTAAAGTCTTTTATTGAAAATGTATGGAATCCCTTAAATGTTCATAAGGTTCAACAAGTAAAAGTAATTTTATATTCTGCGATGTTAAAAGAGTCCACTATGCAGCTCAGACTTTGCTTCTTTATCCACATCTTGATCTTCACCTTTATGTTGAGCACCCCGTCCTCCAGGAGCATCGGATGCCCAGTGATTATTAAGCCAATCATTCAGATACTTATCTGGTTCAAATTTGCTCAATGGTGGTCCATTAATGCGAATGCGCAACAGGTGTTCTAAATTATCTGGCACTAGACGTGATCTTCTGTCATATGCAACATGTTTGTAGATTGAAAATCCTCGCTCAGCTTCTGCAGATGAAATTGGCAAGGTCAACACAATCTGAATAAGATGCTTGATTCTAGGCAACCAATCAACAGTTTTCATTTCAAGAAAGTGGCCCCAAAATCGAACAGGCCCTTCAGTTCTATAGGCACAGAAATCAACTTTGTGAGCAAGCAAGCTCTGAATGAGAATATTGAATTGTCCCGAAATTGTTCTCTGCAAAGCTTGTGTAGGTGCCTCTCTAGAATCTGATTCTGATTCGGAGCCTTCTGCTGAAGCAGGATCATCTTGAAAACCAAAGCGTCTTGCAAGTGGGATTATATTTGCACTGTAGGTAAACGCATTGTGCATTGTATCAACAGTAGGCAATGACTCTGGATTTAATACATCGAATATTGAGTAGTCATCTTCAGGAAAATATCTTTGTAATTGAGTGACAATGCTATCAATAATTGTGCTTCGCACTCTATCTAGTGCAGGAAATTTTTCTTCTCCTGTGCGTACTGAGCATGCCTGCCGTCTCAGAGCAGAGCATGGCTGCTTCAATTCATACCTTGCAATTCCATCGCGACCTCCAGTACACAAGAAGTTTGACACAGATAGGTCATTTGCATCATCTAATCTGGAATAGTCTCTTTGATGCAGAAGAATGACTGCCATTGCACTCTTCCCATTTCCATTATTTAGTGCATTTGGCTCAGTTGGCAGTTCTTTACTTGCAGACTGAAAGAAACGATGAAGGGATAGTTGCGTTATTCCAGCTGGGGCAGTCTTACTTAGTAGGCCGGATGCTTTTTTTCCTTTGTATCCAATGGATGTGTCTGTGAAGTACATATTGGCATCTTTTTGTTTTTCCTTTGATGCGATAACAAAGTAGTTACTACCATCTTTTAAGACAGAATGGTACAAATCAGCTGAAAAGGTCACAACCGGTTTTCTCACAGCACCATTGTACTCTTGTACTGCAATTACAAGATAATCTCGAAGACGTACAGTTCTTCTTGTACTTGCTGGGCAAACTACTTTCAGTTCAATGAATTCTGAATACTCTCGTGATCCAATGTTAGGTTCATCAGTATTCAGCTCATTTATAACAATCGAGCAATCGTCTGTAGGTTGACAATTGATTGAAATGGAAGCCAGAATACTCAGCAGAAATAGATGGCAAAAAACACCTTGGATTCTAATTCCAAACATACTTTGAGTTTGACAATGGATTTATTGGGATGTACAGTATTGACTATTGATATTGAATAGATGCTGCAATCCAATAACCAGTTAGCTATAGTTGAACTTGCAGTTAGATGAGTATTTCCTGAAAGCAAATGTTCATTTAAAATTATATTCAAATTCGTGCCCAAATCAGTTTCGTGTCATACTATAACAATATACAGTATCTATCAATATTTCAATTTATTTTTTGTTACAACAATTAAGCAAACAGATAAACATGTATAGAAACATACCTGCCAATTGTCCTTGACTCCTTGTCCTTCAGCTTTTGCTACTGAGTTGCAGCACAGTCGAACTTGAATTTCTATAAAGTTTCTAGCTTCTGCTAGAGCAATTTAAAATTTGTGAACAGAAAGTGGGTGGATTTCAGTTTCCAGAACACCGAGTGTAGACCATGCAAGATACAAGACACACAGTTGCAAAGAATCTTATACAGTTCGCAAGGCCTAGCTAAAAAAACTACATGTAGCTGCTTATCATCAAAATCTACTAAAGGTCTAAAGTCCACAAAGTATCTTTCAAGATAAAAGTACAGCAATTGTGCTATTCCTACTGTATGCCAGTACAGCATAGCTGAAGTTGCATAGTATACATGTAATGTACATGTAGCCTACAATCATTTCTTTACCTTTGAAAATGAAATGCAATTGCAGATTTTTCAGTGCTTCAATTTACTGTATTTTTTGCACGTACCTTCTTTGCAAATAGCATATTGAATTGCACACTGTTCTAGTCATTACATTACGTACATGTAATTCAGTACTTGCATTAGAGTGCTTCTTTTTATGCTGACCATTGACGTCAATGTGATTGTCACTTTCATGAATGTACATCATATATCAAATTCAATATTTTGTTGTGGGTTGAATTTACTTCTCCTCCTTGATAAACAACATTATTCTCTTATTGTAAGCTCCTATGACAGAAATTGCTTCTATGTAGTGTGTATGAAAATTTGTTAAACCTTTGTCTTTTCAAATTTCCGGAAAAAGAAGCATTTCGCACTCGTCAATGCAAGTTACAAGTAATTTTTTTCATTTCTAAGAACAGTATACTTTCTTTTAGTAATACTATGAGAACCAAAAAAAATTTTCACGAATTGCTAAGACCTCTATACTATAGGTATGTCGCATTTTTTGTCAGAAACAATGTCGCACTGGCCGGGTAAGATTCAGGAGGTTGCGCATGTATGCTTTTACCCAACTCCTATTATAATAATAGTTTATATTGCATAAATGTACTAGTAGTAGCTGTTACAGTTAAAAATGCACTTTTGTCCACATTTTTTGTGTTTGACACCCCTCAGGTATGGTATCTGAATAAGTATCTTATAATCAATATTTATAATCTTAACTAGGCTTAAGACTGTATCTCGTACTTTTAATATTGAAGTTACAACTTTAAAGTACAGATTATTTTTAAAAGCATTATCTCAAACCCATTATGCTTCAGTATTCCATTCTGCTCTGATCACAAAGCAGTGAATCGCAGTTGTGTGTCTGTACACATCGAAAACGCTGGGCTACCAGAAATCAGGAAAATCCAACAAAAATGCCCGGCGGAAACAAAAAGTCTTCCAAGGTGAGCATTTTACTCAAGGCATTATTGAACCAGTTGCCGAACCTCCAGCTAGCTGTTGCAGTGCTGCGCAGCCTGCGCTGATCTGCCAAATAACCCGCAGCTATCATTCGGCAAGTCAGATCTGGCCAGCCCCGGCCGGCCTTCAGCGGCAGCGACAGCGGCAGCAGCGGCGGCGGCATCCAGCGGCGGCAGCGGAGGCGACGCCCGGCCCTACCAGTGCGACACCTGCGGCCGGCAGTTCGCCACCTCGGCCTACCTCAGCCAGCACAGGCGGATACACAGCGGCCAGCGGCCCTACGGCTGTAAATTCTGCGACAAGCGGTTCACCCAGCTGTCCCATGTGCAGCAGCACGAGCGGATTCACACTGGCGACAAGCCGTACCGCTGCTGGCACTGCGCCAAGAGTTTCACGCAGATGAGCAACCTGCAGAGCCACCAGCGCCAGCACATGAAGGACAAGCCGCACCGGTGCGAAGCCTGCTACATGTGCTTCGATTCTAGTGAGGAGCTGGACAGCCACACTCAGGTGAGACGCACTTTTACTGTCACTAATAATGTAGAAATTGGGATTTGGCGTCGCATAAGGGCTGGTTAGGGATTTGGTGGGATTTGGTGCCAAACAGAAATGTGAGTTGAGATTTAGCGTTATGCAGCAACACGGTTTGGGATTTGGCGCCACGCATAAACGCGGTTTGGGATTTGGCGCCACGCATAAACGCGGTTTGGGATTTGGCGCCACGCATAAACACGGTTTGGGATTTGGCGCCACGCATAAACACGGTTTGGGATTTGGCGCCACGCATAAACACGGTTTGGGATTTGGCGCCACGCATAAACACGGTTTGGGATTTGGCGCCACGCATAAACACGGTTTGGGATTTGGCGCCACGCATAAACACGGTTTGGGATTTGGCGCCACGCATAAACACGGTTTGGGATTTGGCGCCACGCATAAACACGATTTGAGATTCACTATCAAGCAAATTATTGGGTATTTTATCAAGCGCCCTATTGAAGGTAGCAGAAGCCACCTGGCGCCCGCATAGCAACAAGGCCTCTAAATTAGCCCCGCTTTACCTCGCCCGCTCGCAGGCCAAACACGCGAACAGCCGCTACAGCAAGCTGCTGGTGTGCCGGGTCTGCGGCAAGAACTATAACTCGGAGACCTACCTCAACAAGCATCTGGCCAAGCACGGCAAAGAAGCCGCCTCGGTGGCCGCCTCAGCCGCAGCGGGATCCGGCTCGGACGAAGCCAAAGCTGACAGCCGCGACGGTGACGAAGACTCTCACCAGCAGCCGCAGCCTCCGCCACCGCCGCCGCCGCCGCCGCAGCTGTCTCAGCAACAGCAACAACAAGTTGGACTGCATCAGCCGTTAAATCAGCAGCAGCATCTCTTGCCACCGCAGCTACCGCCGCACTCTGTGGCGATGCTGGCGCCACCGCCGACTCTGCATCAGCAGCAGCAGCAGCAGCAGCACCATCATCAGCATCAGCAGCCGCAGCAGCAGCATCAGTCGGCGCCCCAGCACGCCCTGCCGCCGTACGGGCATCCGCCGGAAGGCCTGATGATGCCGGCCGCTGCCGCTGCCGCCGCGGCCGCCGCAGCCGCTGCCGGCTTCCCCGGAGCTGGCGGCTGCTTCACCGCCGGCGGCCCAGCGGCCTTCAAATTTCCGTTTTGAGGGAGAAAATGGCAGCGAAATTCTTTAACTACGTGAGCTGGCTACTGATAAGTTCGTTTGGACAGTAGTATGCTAGAAATTTTCGCTGAATTTTAGCAAAATTCATTAAAGAGGACATCAACGATGCTATAAAAGCGTTGAAACCTCGGTTGTGCAGCTCGAATTTCTCTCTGCTGTTAGTCCTTTTGATCTGCTAGTCTTCTCTCTGCGCGTACCTGATTAGCTAAGGTATTCGCTGCCGCTACTTATCATCCATTTTTTACAATATTCGTTGCATGCCGATTGCTGTATCAGAGCCGACCTGTATCACTCTGCGTTTACTTAGCTGTTAATCTGCCTATCTGTCTGACTGTTTTATTAGCTTAGATAATGTGTTTGTTTTTGTTATTGGTTAGACAAAGTTTATTTATTATAAAGTTTTCTGTGGCCAGTTTTGCTCTGTATAAATTCGTGTCTATAATGATATTGTACTAACTGCATGATTTAGTGACAATTTTTTATTTCAAGGACAGTTAAACAATAATATTTCTGTAGTTTTATCATGGCGTTGTAATTGTGGTTTCTTCACTTACTGTTTACGTACTTCATTGGTGCCTCTGAAGTTGTTATCAAATAGTTGTCTGGCTGACAATTTTCAGCCTGTTAACAAAGAGTGACTCGGTTTATCCTTAGGCGCGAATCCTTATTCTTAATTTGAGTGGCGCGTTTTTACACTTTTTTAAATTAGGCGTCAAAGTGGCTGACAAATACACATTTTTTACCTGACCTGTGTTTTTAACTGTTTTTAACTTGAATTGCGTAGCTGATATTTCTCGGTAAAAAAATGTTGATCACCCTTTATGAATCTCTTCTTAGCGAACATAAAATATTCATTGACGACTGAACAAAGACTTTTGCTTGTTTTTGCTTTATTGCTTTATTTTAATCTGCAGTTAGAAGTTAAAGTCTTTATTGGGTCTTTGTAGCCGAACTTCAATTAACGGCGAATAAACCCCGAATACTTGAGTCTTTGTTCCTGTATAGTCGAATGTATGCATATGATTTATAGTGGGTCTTTGTTGGCTTTGTTAGAAACTTCAGTTAAAAATTAAAGCCTAGATAGGGTCTTTGTAGTAAACTGCAGCTAGAAACTAAAGCCCTGACTGGGTCTTTGTTGGGAACTGCAGGTAGAAAATCTCGATGGGGTCTTTGTTGTAGGGAACTGCTGGTAAAAACTAAAGCCTCGATTGGGTCCTAGTACGCAACTGCAGATGGATTTAAAAGCTCCCATTTTATTATTTCTCGAAGTGTACTGCAGCCGGATGTATAAGCTATGATTGAGTCTTTGTGGAGAGCTGCTCTTAACAAAAAAAATGCGTAATTTTTTCTGCTTGATAACAAATTTTCAGCAAATCTAAATTAAACAAAGTGGCACCTACCTGACCCGAACTTCTTGAACTCACTCGAGACACCCCCTCTCTAAAGTATGCTGAGCCGAGCGCTGAAGCTCGCCGTCCTTCGCATCTCGGCGCATCGCTGCCTGTCCGCCAAGGCCGGCAAGCGAACTCCGCTGTACGATTTGCACCTGGAGCACGGCGGCCGGATGGTGGAGTTCGCCGGCTACCAGCTGCCCGTGCAGTACGCATCTGGCGGCATCGTAGCCGAGCACAAGCACGCCAGGGACAGCGCGGGCCTGTTCGATGTGAGCCACATGCAGCAGCTGCGAGTGTGCGGCGTGCACAGGAACAAGCTGATATCCTACCTGACCGTGGCCGATGTGGAAGCTCTGAAACCGGGTCAGGTGCGGAAAAAACTTCGATGTAGCTTTTTTTGAATTTTAATCTAACCATAACAGTAGCGATGAGCTTCAGTTGTTTTTTAATTTATTTAAAATGTACATTTGGCGGTCACAAACCCTAGCCCGCTAAATGGACAATGAGCGGTCACAAACCCTAGCCCGCTAAATGGACATTGAGCGGTCACAAACCCTACCCCGCTAAATGCACATTGAGCGGTCACAAACCCTAGCCCGCTAAATGTACATTTGGCGGTCACAAACCCTAGCCCGCTAAATGCACATTGAGCGGTCACAAACCCTAGCCCGCTAAATGCACATTGAGCGGTCACAAACCCTAGCCCGCTAAATGTACATTTGGCGGTCACAAACCCAACCCCGCTAAATGGACATTGAGCGGTCACAAACCCTACCCCGCTAAATGCACATTGAGCGGTCACAAACCCTACCCCGCTAAATACACAGTGGCTCTTAGAAACTCTGCCCCTTCCACTGTACGTTTGCACCGACCAATTGTACCCCTAACCAATGTACATTGACGGCCCCGCAAACTCTATCCTACCTTTTTAACATTCACGCATTATTTTAACTATTTTAACTATTTTAATTTATTTTAACTACTTATAGTAGCAATATTTTAACTACTTATAGTAGCATGGGGTTGTAGCCTAGTGGTTAGAGCGTCGGACTCACGACTTGAAGGTCGGGGATTCGATTCCCGACTCCACTGGTACAATTTGTGTCCTTTAGCAAGACACTTAACTCTGCATTGCTTCAGTTTACCCAGCTGTTAAATGGGTACCAGCATCAGCTGGGATAATTGAAGGTGGGTGTGGCGTCCCCCCAGTCCATGGACTGAACAGCTGTACGCAGTCTTCAGAAGCGCCGCGCAATAGCTGCGGCTGCGCTGTTGGCTGCACATCTGGCCCGATTGGGACAGGTGTAATCAATTATTATTATAGTAGCAAGCAGATGTTTGAATTTAAAATTCTCAGGCCTGCCTGTCGCTGTTCCTCAACAGCCAGGGCGGCATCATGGACGATCTTATTGTCAGCCGGTGCATCGAGCCGCACTTCTACCTGGTCACCAATGCCGGCTGCGCCGAGAAGATTCGCGCCCATCTGGAACACTGGGTCGGCGTTTTTCAGGTCTGGTTTTAGTTTTAGTTCGATCTAATTCTACATTTTTGTTGCACCTAATCTTTTTGATTGATTGTTAAAAAAATCCTTCAGAACAAAATAGACGACGTCCGACTGGAGTTCCTGGACGCCGCTCTGCTGGCTCTTCAGGGCCCCAAAGCGGCCGAGGTTCTGGCTAAAGGCGTTCCAGACTTCAAGCTTGCCGACCTGGCCTTCATGCACGGCCGCTACGCCACCGTGTTCGGCGTGCGCGGCTGCCGAGTCACCAGGTGCGGCTACACCGGCATGGACGGATTCGAAATCTCGGTGCCCGCCCAGGACGGCATGAAGGTGGCCCGGGGGCTGCTGGACAGCCCGCTGGTGAAACCCATCGGCCTGGGCGCCAGGGACTCGCTCCGCCTTGAGGCCGGCCTCTGTCTCTATGGCAACGATATTGACGAGACGCGAACGCCAGTTAGTATTGCGCAACACCAGTGACAATCGTTCCTAGATTTCCGCCCGAAAAATGGACCAAAATTCTCCCTGAGAATCGTCCTTAAATCTTCCTAAGATTCGAAGCCATCTCTCCATGAGAATCGCCGTTAAACCGAGCTAAGAATCGCCACTAGATCTCCCTGAGAATTGCCGCTACATCTACATTAGAATCGCCCTAGATATCTGTTCCATAAGAATCACTCCTAGATTTCCCGTCAAAAGAATCGCCCCTAGATTTCCCTATCATGAGAATCGCCTCTATGTTTCCCAATCATGAGAATCGCCTCTAGATTTCCCAGTCATAAGAATCACCACTGGATTTCCCTATCATGAGAATCGCTACCGGATTTCCCTATCATGAGAATCGCCACCGGATTTCCCTATCATGAGAATCGCCACCGGATTTCCCAGCCATGAGAATCGCCTCTAGATTTCCCAGTCATAAGAATCACCACTGGATTTCCCTTTCATGAGAATCACCACTGGATTTCCCTTTCATGAGAATCGCCCCTAGATTTCCCTATCATGAGAATCGCCCCTAGATTTCCCTATCATGAGAATCGCCCAGTGCTGCCACTCACTGTGTTATTATCACATCTGTGTTTTTTTCATGAAATTGCTGTTTTATGTGTTAATAATTTAATTTTCCCCTATCACCTGTGTTTTTTGTATTTTATGCTTCTCGTCCTAAGAGATTTTTAATGGCACAAGATTTTGGCGCCATTTAAGCGCCGCAGGGAAGATTTTGGCGTCATTTAAGCAAGAGTTCAGCTTTTCATGAAGGGTCAGGCTAAAATTCTGGGTGGGGGAGCACTGCATTATGTGCCAGATATGCATTCATTTTGGAGGGCCGTGCCCCCTGTGCCACAAGGCTCTGCCACACATGAGTATTGTAAGGTATAATTGTGGTTATGGTCAGTAATTAAGTATATTAAAACAAGTAATAAATACTTCAATCATTTTTGATAGCTGCACAACTTCAATTTTTGCCACTTTAAAGATACACATGCATTATCAAGCCCTAGGTTTTTTGTGTCACCAGTATGCCATGACAATTTCAATTTTCAAATACGAGCATAGCATAATCAAATTTAGGCAATTATGCCAAATGGCATAATTGATTTTCACAATTTTTTAATGTCTAAAATGGTTTATGTATAGCATTATTTTGAGTTTACATACAAGACTCCATAGTGGCATAATCAAATTTTGGTAATTATGCCACATGGCATAATTGGCCCAGCGAAAAAACCCAGATTTCAAGCCGTAATTCGGACTTTCGGTATTTTTCTGTTTCTGCATACCTATTTATACCTAGCTCTGTGTTTTTTGTTGCGCCTGAGTTAATATTTTTAAAAAGTAGAGTGGCAGCACTGGAATCGCCCCTAGATTTCACTATCATGAGAACCGCCTCTAGATTTCCCAGTCATGAGAATCGCCTCTAGATTTCCCAGCCATGAAAATAGCCACTGGATTTCCCTATCATGAGAATCGCCACCGGATTTCCCTATCATGAGAATCGCCACCGGATTTCCCAGCCATGAGAATCGCCTCTAGACTTCCCAGTCATAAGAATCACCACTGGATTTCCCTTTCATGAGAATCGCCCCTAGATTTCCTTATCATGAGAATCGCCCCTAGATTTCCCTATCATGAGAATCGCCTCTATGTTTCCCAATCATGAGAATCGCCTCTAGATTTCCCAGTCATGAGAATCGCCCATAGATTTCCCTATCATGAGAATCGCCTCTATGTTTCCCAATCATGAGAATCGCCTCTAGATTTCCCAGTCATGAGAATCGCCCATAGATTTCCCTATCATGAGAATCGCCTCTATGTTTCCCAATCATGAGAATCGCCCATAGATTTCCCAGTCATGAGAATCGCCCATAGATTTCCCAGTCATGAGAATCGCCCATAGATTTCCCAGTCATGAGAATCGCCCCTAGATTTCACTATCATGAGAATCGCCTCTATGTTTTCCAATCATGAGAATCGCCTCTAGATTTCCCAGTCATGAGAATCGCCCATAGATTTCCCAGTCATGAGAATCGCCCATAGATTTCCCAGTCATGAGAATCGCCCATAGATTTCCCTATCATGAGAATCGCCCCTAGATTTCACTATCATGAGAATCGCCCATAGATTTCCCAGTCATGAGAATCGCCCATAGATTTCCCTATCATGAGAATCGCCCCTAGATTTCACTATCATGAGAATCGCCTCTATGTTTTCCAATCACGAGAATCGCCTCTAGATTTCCCAGTCATGAGAATCGCCCATAGATTTCCCAGTCATGAGAATCGCCCATAGATTTCCCTATCATGAGAATCGCCCCTAGATTTCACTATCATGAGAATCGCCCATAGATTTCCCAGTCATGAGAATCGCCCATAGATTTCTGTTTTAAAATCCCTTAAAAATAACACCTAGTCTCTGAGTGGTTTTTACGAGAGATCTTCAACATTCCCCATAAGAATCGTCTTCAATTAATCCCCTCCCCCGACACCGGCAGGTGGAGGCCGGCCTCATGTGGACCGTCTCCAAGCGTCGCCGCAAGGAGGCCTCCGACAATCTCTCGGACGAGGCTTTCCTCGGCAGCCGCCAGCTGGCCGCGGCGCTCAGCGCAAAGCCAGCGGTGCGCCGGGTCGGCCTGCTGGGCCTGGAGGGTCCGCCGGCCAGGCACGGAGCGGCCGTGTTCGCCGAGCACGGCTCCGGCCAGAACGCCGAGCGTGAGTGTTGGACGGGGATCTTTATGGGATTTTTTTATTTGGGATTATTTTATTTAGACTTTTTGAGATATTTATTGCATGCGGATTTTATTGATTTGGGATTATTTAGGCTTTCGGGATATTTTGTAGCGATGGTGATCTGGAATTCTTTAGTTGAGGCTTTTGGGATATTTATTGCTTGGGGATTTTTTATTTGGGATTCTTTTATTGAGGCCTTAGAGATATTAATTGCATGGGGATTTTATTTACTTGCGATTTCTTTATTGAGGCCTTTGAGAATATTAATTTCATGGGGATTTTATTGATTTGGTATTAGTTGGGCTTTTGGGAATATTTTGTAGCTATGGGGATTTTATTGATTTAGGATTCTTTTATTTGGGATTTCTTCATATAGGCTTTGAGGATATTAATTGCATGGAGATTGTATTAATTTGGGATTTTATTGATTTTGGATTCCTTTATTGAGGCCTTCGGGGATAGCAATTGCATGGGGATTTTATTTATCTTGGATAAGCCCGTCATTGCATTTTGCATGCTTTTATTGAGATTGCATTTATTAAACCATTGCAGCCATCGGCGTGGTGACCAGCGGCTGCATGAGCCCCAGCCTCAACCAGCCGGTTGCCATGGGCTACCTGCGCAGCGACAGCGCCGCCGTCGGCACCCCAGTTCAGTTCGAGATTCGCGGCAAGCGCTACCGCGGCGTCGTGTCCAAGCTGCCTTTCATGCCGGCCACCTACTACACTGGCGGCCAGCGATGATTGACAGCTAGTTGCTATGCGGCCTGTCTGACAGTTTGATTCATCAATGGCTGTGCTGCGAGTTGCGGGGTTCACTGGCTTAATTTTTTGGGGATTAGATTGCTTCGGGGTTTCCGAAACTGATGTCTGATTCTGAGGTAGCAGGTGCTGCAGATTCTGAGGGAGCAGGTGCTGCAGATTCTGAGGGAGCAGGTGTTGCAGATTCTGAGGTAGCAGGTGCTGCAGATTCTGAGGGAGCAGGTGCTGCAGATTCTGAGGGAGCAGGAGTTGCAGATTCTGAGGGAGCATGTGCTGCAGATTCTGAGGGAGCAGGTGTTGCAGATTCTGAGGGAGCAGGTGTTGCAGATTCTGAGGGAGCAGGTGCTGCAGATTCTGAGGGGAGCAGGTGCTGCAGATTCTGAGGGAGCAGGTGTTGCAGATTCTGAGGGGAGCAGGTGCTGCAGATTCTGAGGTAGCAGGTGCTGCAGATTCTGAGGGAGCAGGTGCTGCAGATTCTGAGGGGAGCAGGTGCTGCAGATTCTGAGGGAGCAGGTGTTGCAGATTCTGAGGGGAGCAGGTGCTGCAGATTCTGAGGGAGCAGGTGTTGCAGATTCTGAGGGAGCAGGTGCTGCAGATTCTGAGGGAGCAGGTGCTGCAGATTCTGAGGGAGCAGGTGCTGCAGATTCTGAGGGAGCAGGTGCTGCAGATTCTGAGGGAGCAGGAGTTGCAGATTCTGAGGGAGCATGTGCTGCAGATTCTGAGGGAGCAGGTGTTGCAGATTCTGAGGGAGCAGGTGTTGCAGATTCTGAGGGAGCAGGTGTTGCAGATTCTGAGGGGAGCAGGTGTTGCAGATTCTGAGGGAGCAGGTGTTGCAGATTCTGAGGGGAGCAGGTGCTGCAGATTCTGAGGGAGCAGTCGTTGCAGATTTTTGAGGGAGCAGATGATGTGCATCCAAATTAAAAGATACTGCAGATTAAGAAAATCCATATGTTTAACATCCACCAGCGGTGCAGCCAAGTAAAATTTTATTGCCAATTTCAATATAGCATACTTTAAGTGCAATTATAGATATTTTTTCAAGTCAACTTTTTGCTATAGAATAAGTAGCCATTCAACTTGATCTTTCATTACGCCTTAAATCAGTTATTTTCCATTGCGCACATTATATGCTACTTGTCTATCGATTGTTGCAGTAGCGTGTAATGCATTAGGGAACTTTCAAATTGTTTTGTTGTTTCGACAGGCGTGTGGAGTAAAAATATTTATATGAATAATCAAGAAAGGTTTATAAAATTCATCAATACACAAAAATCCTGATGACAATACGAAAACCTAATTTGCCAAAAGCAGAGTCATTTTTTGTTGTTTCATGTAACGTAATCCCAATTGGACAGCGGCATTGTGATTTAAGTATTTATTTATTTTACGATTTCAAGCGTTTTAATTATGCTTCATACTACTGGCCACATCAGTAGTAGTAAAGAAAATATCGTAAAAACT
The DNA here is from genome assembly GCA_950096795.1 of Macrostomum cliftonense. Taxonomy (NCBI): domain Eukaryota; kingdom Metazoa; phylum Platyhelminthes; family Macrostomidae; genus Macrostomum; species Macrostomum cliftonense. The sequence continues at coordinate 613,239 of CATNEM010000280.1, read as the reverse complement.
AGCGGCGTTTTTGGAGCTGTGTGTAAGATTTTAGTAAATAAAACTTTCGTCTACTCGTCATTGAGTAGTTAAGGAGAACATTACTGCCTAAATATTATTATATTTTAGGATTAAGTTTACAACGGATTTATTAACGAATTTAAAAAAGCAAGCAACAAACAGACCATGCGCAGCAATAAGAATCTGGCTTTTGAAACTCGTTTTGATCAGTAAAATATTGTTTTAAATTAGAAAGAAAATTTGAGTGAATTATTAAATAAATTCTCCGGCCTAGCTCGTACAATATAACAATTGGATCTGGTCTGAAGCTACACTGTATTACAAATCAAGTGTCAAACTGAACTCATAGGAATGCCGGCACGTGGAGCTGAGGGCCTGCCAGTTGTATTTATTTTACTATAATTAGTCGAATCTACTTGTCCAGAATCTCGAAGAAGTACTGCACCTCCAGCTGGGTGTCCTCGGGCAGGTCGGTGCAGTGGACGGCGTTCTGCACCTTGTCCTTGCCGAATCTGGCGCGCAGGGTGCGCGGCCTGAGGTGGCGCGCGATTTCCTGGAAATTAATTTTTGATTCTAATTTTTTTATCATAGCAGTTTTTAATATCAAATAATTCTCCTGATTCTAGGGGCGATTCTCATGTGTTTAGGGACGATTCTCATGAGTTAATGGGCGATTCTCCTATGTTTAGAGGCGATTCTCATGATTCTAGGGGCGATTCTCATGAGTCTAGGAGAGATTATCATGAGTCTAGGAGAGATTATCTTGAGTCTAGGAGAGATTATCTTGAGTATAGGAGAGATTATCTTGAGTCTAGGAGAGATTATCTTGAGTCTAGGAGAGATTATCTTGAGTCTAGGAGAGATTATCTTGAGTCTAGGGGCGATTTTCATTTTCTAATAAAACTATAGCGGTGATTTCCACAAAATCCTACGGGCGATTTTAATGAAATTCTGTAGACATTTTGAGGGCATTTGGAATTGATTATTAATACAGTGCGAGAGCGATTCTGCAGCTGCAACTGAATTGCCTGCCTAGTCTGATGTCTCCCCTACCGAATATTCGAGCTCAAAAATAAGGGCAAAAATCCCCATCCGGGTGATGCGCGCGACCTACCGGATCGGCCGGGCCGCAGAACTCGCGGAACTCTTTGTAGACGTCGCCCGGCCCGCCGATCTCTAGCGCCACGCACGGCCCGGAGGTGAGCTCCGTCACCATGGAGTTGTACTCGGCCACCACGCCTTTGTAGACCTCGAGAAACTCCTCGGCGTTGGCCTTGTCCAATCGGAACATCGCCATGGCGTTGATGGAGAAGCCAGCCTCCGTGATGCCGGAGAGAATCTGACCGAGCAAGCCGGAGGCCACGGCGTGCGGCTTCACCAGGCAGCAGGTGCAGGCGTCGCCGCCGCCGCCGGAGGTGTTGGCGACCCGGGCGGGGCCGCTGGCCGGGAAGAAGAAGCCGAGCTCGCGGGCGGCGCTGGCCTCGCTGTCCGAGCCGTGCACGGCGTTGTTGGTGGCGTCCTGGCCGAAGCGGGCGCGCAGGCTGGTCGGCGCCTCCTGGCGGGCTCGCGCCGGGTCGGTCGGCCCGATGAGGCCGCGCCAGGCCTGCCGGATGAAGGCCGGTTTAGTAGAGGCAGTGGTATTAAGGCTAAATCTGCAGGAGGGCTGTAGGCACTTTGACGCTTAAAGCGACATCATTCCACAACCAGCGACTGGGCATGTCTGTCCATTGCGCTGACTCCTGAAGCGCGTTCAGTCACACTAAATACGGTATGCAGGCATAGACACACACAGGCCGGCACCCAGTCACGCACTCACATAGGGCGTACAAGCGGTAGTTCCAGGAATGTACACTCTCTATGCCTTGGGGGTTGCCCTCATGGGCGTAAATTGCACAACTGGCCCATAGGCCAACCAACTCGTGCACAAGGCCCCAAATTAATGTGACCCTGCACACGAAACCGCGCTAGGGAAAATAGACAACCTACAACGCGGGATCGAACTTGGACCAGTGGCACCACCAGGCAGACGCGCTAGACCGCCGAGCCACTCGCCCCCCAGGTAGTGGTATTAGCTATAGTAGCAATAATATTTGCAGTAGAATTATTATTAATGTAGTAGAAGTACTAGTAGTAGAGCCTATGAGAATACGTACTATTTTCTCACGCTGTCGAGCTCCTTCATTCATGTCCTACAGCATTAACACGTAAAATTATAAACAAGAAAAAATTTGTGACTATTAATGCTACTGTTAGTAGTAAAATTAGCTATACTTAGTTGTAGTTTTTTTCATTCAACGCACCTGCACAGCGTTTGGACCCATCAGCTCGATAGCCATGATGGGGCCGGCAGTGATGGAGCCGAGCAGCTGGGGTAGGAAAGACTTGCCCTCGTGCTCGCGGTAGAACTCCAGAGCCTCCGATCTTGATAGTTTCGAAATCAATAAATTAATTGAGCATGTTAAACAAAGCTCGCAAAGTATGAAAATACGCTCGTAAAATTTCCAGTTAAAAAATCCCGCACCTGTCCAGACGGCACATCCGCAGGTTGGCAACAGACAAGCCGGCGGCCTGCGCGGCCTCCAGAATGGCGCCGGACTTGGCGAAGGCGGCCGGCTTGACCAGCGCGCAGGTTCGCTCGGTGCGCTGGCCGAGTCGTCGCTTGGTGAAGTCGTCGCCGTAGTCAACGAAGGTCAGCTGACGAGACAGCACGTTGACGGTGTTGCCAACGAACAGGTCGGCGAGCTTCAGGTTGTCCACGGTTGTTCGGCGTAGGAATGACCGCCGATTTTTTATGTCGAACATCTCGACGGTGTTGTCGGCGACATAGTAGAGCAGCTGGTAGCGGCGCACGATGGCGGCCTGTGGATCGAACCACTCGGCAATGAGGGCGTAGCGTTCGTCAGCCTGCAAGTTTAAACAAAGAAAATAAATTTAAAAAGTGACAGACGGATCATGCATAAATAAATGAATACATCAAAAAGTATACAATAGCAATCTATAATACTTAAATTAACAAGATTCTACTTACTAGCAATAAACTACTAACAATACTTGATATTCAATTTTGATGTGAAAAAATTAATGCTCTCTTAAAGTTCAGGGCCTTAAATGTCATATATTATTATTACCTTTTATTTTCAGGCATAACAATTTTGTCAAGAATTATCTTTTAAATTTACTGCTGCAAATGTTTTAATATATACTTTATTAAGTCCAAGAAATAAGCAAAGGCTTATAGGGGTATAAGCTATGTTTATAGCATTGTCAGTATCATACAATAATTTTTTTCTGATATTTTATAAGTGAAGCCAAATTTAAAGACTTAAATAAAAAATGTCTATGTTGCTTATAAATTCCTATAAACAAAGCACAAAAAATTGATAACCAACTGCAATAATGTTCATCTTAATAATTAATCCTGTTTCATGTAAATTCAAATATGAAAAATACTTTCATCATATTTAATTTTTATACTAAACAAAAGGAATTCAAGCATGAGAACTTATTACTTATACTTTAAGATCAGCAATTTTTGATAAAAATTTCTGTAATGTACTATTTTTTATGAGAAAAAATTAAAAAATAGCAATGCATTACTTAAATTTTTTCTTATAAAATATCCTTCTTATGCAAAAAAATTAAATTAAATAATGCATTAGAGAAGGCCTAAACTCTGTATGCAATATTAAAAAAAGCGAATCAAATTTCAGTGATAATAAAAATGTGAAAATATCTAATGAACATGACTAATAAACACACATGTTATCAGCTTTTATTTTAAATTTTGTTACATATACAGTGCAAGTAAAGAATTTACTTGGAAAATGCTAATCAACTTATTGTGATTTATTCAAATCAAACAAAAAATTTCATGAAATCTACAAATGACGACGAAATGCCTACTGAATATCAGTATTGAATTTTTATTTAGCATTAAAAGCTACATGTGCATGTCCTAATGAAGAGATACCTAATCGTTTTAACAATAAGAAGTACATAAGAAATCTATGCAATTCCGCAATCTGAAGAAAAAAAACCAGTAGACTAAATCTTAGCCGGGAATTTTATCTGACTGCGCTACAGTAATAGTAGTGCAAATCTTTGCTAGTGGAAGAAAGCCCGGAACTTTGTTCATCAATATCATGATAACAATAAAAGGCATTGAATAAGTGTTTCATTAGGCACTAAAGAGTTAATACTTTGGTAGCAAATAGCGCGCAATAAGTAACTATATAGATATAGGAGACTATATCAATTAGAATAAATGAATTGAAACCACGAAAACAGAGAGCCTTTAAGTCTGGTAAGGTAACTCGCTTTATAAGCAACAGGAAAAGAAATGAAATTGCCAACATATGTTTACGTGCCGAAGCTTTTCGTCCTAAGCGGACATCGTCAGGGTCGATTTATTGAAAACGAAAAACACTGGTATTTAAAACATAGGTTGTTGCACATTGTGAGTTAAAGTCCGATGTACAGGGTCGAATTATTGAGAAACGAAAAACGTAAGTGTTTAAAAGTAGGTTATTGTACAATGTGAGAAAAAAAGTCCGATGGGCAGGTCAGAGGCGAATCAGAGGTTGGAGAGGAACGCACACACAACACAGAGAGAGAGCGTGCCTCATACGTCAGAACACTTGGAGCTGTTGGCTTGCACCGTTCCCCGCTAATTGGACATTAAGGTTTGGCTTGAGGGCCTTGATGTACAGGGCTTCAAGAATGGTCAGTTTGTAATCTTGCCTACACGTGTCAACAACTTTGAACAGTTCAAGTGGCTCCTTATTACAACAACTATCGCAACCTAGCAAATGGTCCCGGATAGCAGAGTTTTTTACCCAATGCTCCTTAGCCCTCGTGTATAGATGTCGTTTAGTCTTTCCCACGTAAGTGGTGCTCTGATCCAAGAGAGAGCCTTTAACGTTCTAAACAATAAAATGCTTCATACCTCATGTCAAATGCACATTAGTTAAAATACCATCGATACGAATACATTTGTAATAAATCTGTTCATAAGATCTCTGAAACATTGTTCTTTTACTTTCTTACTTAAAGAAAATTATATCTTAAGAAATTTTAAGGATGTTCTTTTGATTAATTACAGAGCTTTTGTTATAGTAGATTTGATTTACCGGACAGACAAAACAGTGATATTGTCAAATATCCAATATAAGGGTATTCCATCCGCAAACTTCTATGACTATGATAGCAAACACTACCTATAAAAAACCTCCAGCTTCAATGTGAAAGCCTGATGCTACTAGGGGTCAGCATGCAAACCATTTTTATTTAATGTAATTTTGCATTCACAGACCTAGATAGCTACTCAGCCTGTGAATGACTATCTATCCGTTTAAAAAGCTATCAAAATCTTAACTCTCTCATCTCAATTGTTTTTTTTCGCAATTTAGAACTGCCTAGGATCACGAAATGTATATGTAGCTTTAGTACATTTGTGTGCTATTATCGGAAAGAGTTAAAGTACATGTAAATTTACCAATTATTTAAGACTTTTTTCAAATTTTTCAAGTTCGTCGATCCCTAAACACTCAGAATGCGGTAACCCTACAAGGCCATCTTATCTTATCCAATCGTAAATCTGATCTAACGTGCATGTACATGTACTGTACATTTATTCATTATTGATCGAGATCTTGAATCTTTTTGATCCATGTCATTCTGCATTGCTATTGATGCATGGAAGGTCTACCCTGCTAAAGCCATAGATTTATTACATGCTACCCTATTAACCTGATATGTATTTTACGGTAAACTGCAAACTGCTGTTAAACGAAGTTGGAGCAATTTTATTCATGCAAGCATACATGTTGACGCTATTACAATATGTGCCAATTTTTTATATTGCTGCCTAATGCATGAGCATGCAGTACAATACAGGCCCGACCCTGCAGTGTATGCAGTAGTGTATTGTCTGCATTCATCTCTGACAGTCTAGGCGCAAAGGAAAGCTTGGCAGCTTTTGCAAATGTGTGGACTCAGAGCAACCGATCGCCTAATGTAGAACAGAATATTTGTGCCCAGCAAACAAATGCGGACATTACCCTTAGCAATCAACTGCAATATAGGCTACTGTTTTCCGCGAAACTCAGTGGCAATGCAAGTCTTGATCCCGGATCACAAATTACACAGACTGCCGAAAACGAGGGCACCAGAACTGGAGCGCTGGTGATGCAGGTCCTCGTGGCAGCGGCCAGCGAGACCACGGCCCACGGTCTCAGCAGGCTGGCGGGCGACAGGCCCATCTACGTCAAGCTCTGCTGGCTGCTTGCCTTCCTGGCCCTGCTGGCCGTCTTCACCTTCAGCATGCACGGCTTCACGACCCGGCTGGTCAGAGGCGAGGTCAGCACTTCCTACGAGGCCGAGTCTGTGGACTTCCAGTTCCCCGACGTGTACTTCTGCAACAACATCCAGGTGTCCGGCAGCTACTCTGTCACCCTCCCTCCTGAGGTGGTTGCCGACATCAACGCCAGGATGAATGCCTCGTTTGGCATCTTCGACTCGGCTCTGCAGCGCCTGCTTAACTCGACTCTCACGAACGTCACAAAGTCTCAAAGGGATCAGCTGACGCTGCTCAGACTGAAGTCCGCCATCCAGTCGATGCCGTACAGCCTGCTGGTGGACCATCTGGCTCACAAGGAGCAGCAGATGGTGCTGAAGAACGACAGCAAGACGGGCGTCTCTCTTAGACCATTTTATCACCCGAATCACCTGAAGTGTCTCAAGGTCGAGCTGACCAAACAGAGACTCGCTGAGCTGAGCAAGGTCAATTCAGATATTAGCTTCCAATTCATCCTGGATCCATACTTTAGTGACTTTTTTTACTCCTTGAAGGTTTACAAATATGCTCAGGTGATGAAAGTGACTGTGCCAATGTACAGCAATCTCACTGTGTACGTGAACGACTGGGACCTGGACACGCCGTACGAGATTGACAGGCCGATGGGAATGAGGCTGTACCTGGCCCCGAGGGGAGAGTACCCCAGCAGGTTCGTCACCAACTTCCTTCTCGCTCCAGTCCGAGCGTACACGATCGGCCTCACCATGCAGAACATCCTCAGGGAGTCGGAGGCATTTGACGGGCAGTGCCTGACTGAGGCTCCCGACGTGCAGTTCGTCAACCCGTACAACTCGTCGGCCTACACGTTCGCCTACAGCAACAGCTTCTGCTACTTCTCTGAGCTCGCTCAGCAGCTGTCTCTCAACGGCTGCAGTCCCTACGTGAACCCGCTCCCGTGGGAGTTTAGACGGCTGAGATTCTGCCTCAACATGAGCGGCCTGAACGATTCTCAGATCGAGTCGAACATCCGGCTGGCTTTCACAGCTGATGAAGCTTCCCTAAATGACTTCCAGCAGGTGTGCCAGAGCAGGCAGCAGTGCCTGAGCACTCAGTACATGGCCAGCAGATCCAGTGTCAACTGGCCTAACGAGAACGGACAGATCCGGCTCGTACTGAACCTTATGAAACGACCATTAGAAACATTTCCGTCCGTCCATCGACCAGCGTGGAAGGCGGCTCGCGACTCCATAGGATACTTCTTCACTGAAGGACGATGGAACGTCATCGAGGGGGAGAAATTGGCCAACAAGTTCTTCTCCCGCTCGGGACTGAAAGTGACGCTGCGCAGTCGGGAGTCCCGCAGTTCGCAGATCCGGTTGTCGTCCGGCTACTCTCTGCAGACATATATCGCCGACTTGGGCGGCACTGCGGGCATCTACCTCGGCTGCAGCCTGCTGAGCCTGTGCGAGCTGGTCGAACTGATGTACAACCTTGTAGCCAAGACTCGAAGACCGCGAACTGCCATCAATGCTGTCCACGCGAGACCCACTTCGCCAGCAATTACTGTCGGCAGGGGCAGATTGGACAGCAGCGAGGTTGAGCTGCCAGCCAACTCAAGACAAGCAGAGAGATCTTGTTGAACTTTTGTCTGCTTTGGCTGTGAATGTGTTATGTCTATGAAATTATTAATTATCCATCAGAAACACATGTGCTAACTGCTGTCAGATGCACAAAAATCATACTATTTACACTTTACAGAAACTGTGAAATCATAACAAATTCTAATGCAAAGTTCTGTCAAAATATTCGTAAGTACTTTGAGCACAGTTTTTTTGTTGTTTTTATATTTTATCACAAATATCGGCTGAATTTAAATTCAATTCAATCCTCCCCCTTATTTATCTTACTGTCACGAGTGAGTAAACTTTACATATTATAGATGATATACATTCTTCTATACTTACGAGCGTAAAAATAAGAAATGGAGGCAATCGTGTTAAAAATATACCATGAGAAATGTCTTCTATATTGGATATTTTTTGCGTAAGTCTAGTTTTGCCCTACTAATTATGATAGCCTCATTTACAGCTTTCATAATTATTCTCACATTCTTTAACTTTCAGGGAGACATGGCGGTGGAAAATCTTCCTTAGCAAGTTACTGGGGTCTGCGAAATTATTAAGTGAAGTTTCTTGCCAATGCTTCCGTAGGGGAGGCATGAAAGGGGATAAAACCGGCGCGGTGACAACAGTTGCCTCGAATGCTGCTCCTCACACAGCGGGGAAGATGGGAATGCTTATGGAGCAAAAAAGGGTTCAGCTGGTTCTACATCCACCTCGCTGGCTGGGCATTGACCCATATGACTCCAGTGTATTCTCAAAACTGAAAGCTGCTACCCCTGGAAGATCTCTTTCGAGCGCTTAAGAACTGAGATAAGTGTTCAAATCAGAGTTGCGGACACTGCTAGCAATCGATTATCGTAGCCACTTCCAAATGTGTCAAAAGCGACGGAAGCGGTGCATACTCGTAGAAGCTGAAGCGGGAGATAGCTTGAGGGAATGTAATGTTGATTGTGTGCACAAATCTTTTTCGAGAATCTTTATGACATCGCTAACAGTTTGTCAACAGGCTATTTTTCAATTCAGCAAAAAAGCCTAGAGTAAAAAAATTTTAGTTTATTTATTAATATTTAAGACTCACCCCATATAGACTGTTCCCTGCGCGCTTTGGATAAAATTTGGAGAAGGGATTTTCTTGCATGACAAAAAGACGTTGCATCAGTCGCAACTTTTTCCCATACACGTGGCACAGACATCTGTCGCATGCTTTTTAACTCCCAGATCTGCAACGTCCCAGAGTAGGGAGCGGGACAATTGAAGAAAATTTAATTCCTCAACGTGGAAGCTGTCAGCCAGGAATTGCAGAGTGCCAATCAGAAGAGACAATTCAGAATTCAGGTGAGATGGGGTCGCAAAAGAAATTTTTTAAAGAGACAAGTTTTGGCTATGGCAGGCATGCAATTCACAATTTGTACTTAGTACAAGCTGTCAGCTTCATTCTATCTGTCTTTTCCAATTCCAACGAAGCCAGCAATTAAATTACTTATTCAAAGGGTACTTCATGCCAGACAGGCCCAACCGTGAGGCAATCCAACGAAATAAACGAATGATTGGGGGTGCATGGGAGAGAGAACAGTCAATAGGACCAGTTGCGGTACAAAAGACTCTGGCACTTGCATGGCTGGCGTCTGCAGCTGTCGCCCCCCTAGCAACTCCCTAGAGCTGAATCAATTGGAAACTGCCATAAATATTCACAGAGTTTCAGGAGCAACTTCTCTGAACGCGATGACTGAGCAATTCGAGCTGATGCAGCTGCTTCTGTGCCAGCTGCTGCTGGGTGAGTCCGCGTGAAGTTTTCAGCCTACTAGCTCAGCTCCCACGTGCCTCACTTTGCCCCCGTTGCAGCGCTGGGCTCAGCCGCAGACTCCAGCCCCATCGGCGAGCGCGGCTACTCCCTGGTGACCAGCGGGTCCCACAGCGTCACCGACTTGGTCAGCACGGAGCTGCTCGCCAGCATCTTCGTGCTCTCGGACCTTCACTGCGTGGCTGAGTGCCAGGGCAGGTTCTGCCTCGCCGTCTTCGTCAGCGACACGGCGGACGGCCGCTGCGAGTGCCAGCAGCTCATCGTCAATCCGATTCGCACGCCGGGTCCGTGGCCACAGAGCTTCGTTGCTAGGGAGCTCCGGTCTGAAGGCGGCGTGCGGCTCTGGAAGTCTGACAGCTTCGAGCAGCTGATGTCGAGTGAAAGTCTCAGCTTGAGTCGGGTGTTCGTGAGTAAGTCGGGCTGCACCGCTCTTAGCGATCCTTCATGCATCGATTTTTAACTATGAGGGGGAAAACGATGGCGTTTCCATGGAAACGAAAAAACGAAGAAGAGCCTTGCAAAACAGCCATGCCTATTAGAGGTGCTGGTGATGACGCGAATATCCCTCCTGGTTTGATTTGGAAGGATTTTTCTAAAACCGTTAAGTAGGGTTACGGGTAAGCGCAGTAAAGCATATTTCCCAAAGAAATGATGCGAAACCTATCGCTTGCTCTCACGTCTACTTATAGTAAGCAGCTGTAGGAAACTTACCTTTCTATTTTTCAGAGCATAAATTTAGGCCAGAAATACGAACCCTGACTATGATTTATATCCGAATTTACTCCGTTACTATCGTTAGTTAGTTTGGGAAACCATTTCCTAAATCCCAGACACCAGCACCGGCGCCTCCGGCTCCGTCCAGATTGCGACCATCAACATCACCGGCTGCTACCGCCTGACCGCGGCCGGCGCCAGCGGCGGCTTCAGCCAGAAGTCCACGGTGGGTCACTGGCCGGGCGGACGAGGCGCCAACGTGAGCGGCGTCTTCCGCCTCTCGGCCGGCAGTCAGCTGGCCATGGTGGTCGGCCAGACCGGCACGGACGCTCAGGAGAGCTCAGAGTTCACAAGCGGTGGCGGCGGAGGCGGCAGCTTCGTGTACATTGTTGCCGACGGCCATGGCTCGACTAATCAGCTGCTGATGGCTGCCGGCGGAGGCGGTGGAGGTGCCAGATACGCCCCAGGTGATTCTTCACACGACGTTAAGTATTCGTGCCATCCAGGATAGTGCGTGATCTAGGGAATTGATTCACGAGGGATGAATGCTGGGGATTCCGTCTAGCAGTGATGTACGCCATTCCAGGCATGTTATGGAAGAACCAACACCGAAAAGCGTTTATAGTTTGGCCTGATACCACTTAAAGCCCTATTTACGCTCGTAAAATCATTTTAACCGGGGCAGAGAAAATGGGGTGGAAGGTGTGAACAGCGAGGGGGTTGGGGCGAGAGGGACGAAAGGTTAGCCAGTACAGCCTATCAGCTAACGCGGGGGGACAGGAGTGCAACCAAACACGTGGACGCAGAGCATAATACAGAGAGAGAGAGAGAGGGAGAGAATGATCCAGCTCAGGCAAATCGTCAGTCCAACCCGAATCTGAAATAAAAAAGCATGCCTGAATACCCCTAGGCATTGACGGCCAGTCCGGCACCTCCGGCAGCGACTCTCGCGGCTCCTCCAGCAACCCGCTGCTCTTCGGCTTAGGCGGCACCGGGGGTCAGGGTGGCTTCAGCCTCACGAACGCCTCCGTCATCAATAGCACCAACGCTGGTGGCGCCGGCGCCGGCTGGCTCAGCGCCGGCCGCGTCACCGAGTTGCCACCGCGCAGCGTGGACGGCGTCGGCGGCGCCAGTCGCGTTGGTGGTTGGACCGGCGGTCGCGGCGGCGGCCTCAACTCCGGCGCCGTTGGCGGCTTCGGTGGAGGCGGCGGCGCCGGGCAGAATCCCGGAGGGGGCGGCGGCGGCGGCGGCGGCTACAGCGGCGGTGGCGCCGGCGCTGGCAGCCATCACGCTGGAGGCGGTGGCGGCTCCTTCTGTGGTGGTGGCGGCAGCTGCGAATTCGGCGTGGTCGGCGAAGGCGGACCGCAACGCCAACTGCCTGGCCGCGTTGACATCCAGCTGCTGCGACTGCCACCCGACGGCTGCGCCTAATTGATGTGCAATGAACTACTAAAAGTAGAAAGAACAGAACGAGGCTTTTACGCCCCCATGGCTGTTTCCCGGCACAACTGACGAACAAAATTTCAAAACGTACATGTACACCAAAAATTTATATTTTCGAGCGGTAAGTTATATTTAAACCCTAGTAGATTACTGCATTACGATAAAAATTTTAACGCATATGTATCTTCACTGAAAAATGTTTTGCTTCTTTTGAGACTAACAACCAGTGCCATGGCTTTTAATAAAAAATATTAGGCTTATAAATGACTTTAATAATTACCGTCATTATACTGTCTTTTAAACAAAACATATAATTTACATGTGTATGTCCTGCATTACTGTCGATTGCGCTGACTCCTGAAGCGCGTTCAGTCACACTAAATACGGCAGGCATAGACACACATACAGGCCAGCACACAGGCGGGGTTGCCCTCATGGGCATAAATTGCGCAACTGGCTTATAGCCCAACCAATTCGTGCACAAGGCCCCAAATTAATGTGACCCTGCACACGAAACCGCGCTAGGGAAAATAGCCAACCTACAACGCGGGGTCGAACCTGGACCATGCAGTGGCACACAAAGCAGACGCGCTAGACCGCCGAGAAACTCACCCCCTTGACTGTTGGCGGAAATAAACCTAGGCTTGATCTGTCAATACAGCAAAGGCCGAAACCCATCAAATACTTTGTGATAGAGTTGGCTAGAGCCATAAAATATTTTTTACTGTGTGAATTAGGAACTGTTGCGTACGGGTTAAAATAATTCGTGGTTCCATTTTTGATTTTTTAGTATAGCCTTGATTTTAAGATTGGACCATAGAATCCTAGTAACCTAATCCTATCCAGCCTAATCCAATCCTAATCCAAAACGTTTGATCCTATTCTATTATAGGATTTGACGTTAATGCAAGGACTCCTTAATTAGTAGTCCTTGTATTGAGATTCTAATGTAAACAGTGAGCCTCTTCATCATGTTGCTGGTTCGAAAAACCGAACCGGTTCGAAGCTCTTCATATCGATGGTTCCGTTTTTCGAACGCGGTTCGGAACCAGGTTCTGGTTCTGGAATATGGTTCGAGAATATTTCTCGAACCGACTCAGAATAATTAGTTTGAGGACCACTTTTTACGTTTTTAAATGTATGTAAAGATTGTAATGCACTCTTTCTATTCGATGCTCTTCATTTTCCTATCGATTCTGGTTCTGGAATCAGAATTATTCTGGTTCTAGAACCTATTTTCGTGAAGAGGCTTAGTTTACCGTTTCTTATTAAAACAAAGCGTAGTTTTTGTTTTAGTTATTGCCTATCTAGTTTGTTTCATGCTCCAATTATTAGCAAAAGACTTACTTACTGATAACGGTAAATAAAAATCATAACCTTATAATACATCATTTTCTTAGAACTACACCGAATTAAATCAGCAATTTCCACGTTTTTTAAAGAAAAGGAAGACAAATCATAGAACTTTTCGTAAATTAGAGCTTTAGATATAGTATTCATACCCCACTTGGTTCAATAGAATAGAAAATGGCGGGTAACTCAGGCATGGAGCAGCTTATTCTAATAATGAATAAGTTGCAAGATGCGTGTTCATCATCAGGGACAGCACACAAATTTGATCTGCCGCAGATAGCTGTGGTTGGCAGTCAAAGTGCAGGAAAAAGCAGCGTGTTAGAGAATTTTGTTGGCAAGTAAGTAACATGTATAAAATATTTAAATCTTTAGTAGGTTTAGGGCCTGTTTGGGATCTAAATGCAAGTTTTTTAGACAAGTTGTATAAAAGTTTTTATGGGCCTATCTTTTTAATTTGCTTTTTTAGTTTATAATGGAGTGCATGGCTGTGGTGCAATAGGCCTAGGGCCTAGCTATATTATATATCGTTTCATAATCCATTTTATAGTTTTCTTTAAAAAAAGTGCTGATTAGAAAATTTCATTCATTTATATACATGGCCTGCATAGTCAAGGATAGTATTGTTGGCATTCCTTTGGTTCACAATCACCTTGATTTCTGCATTTCAGTTCACAATCATCCATGTCTCTATGCCATTTCAGCACCAAAATGACGAAGTAGAATCACACTATTGAGAACTCTCATTAATTTATTGAAGTTTATCAAAAGTGACTGTATTGTTTGTCACATATATATGCATTCACTTTGGTTTGTGATCATTTGCAAATAGTTGTCCTCATTGGAATGATTGCAAACCAAAGCTGGGCATACATTAAAGTCCAACACTCCTAAATAAAGAGGCAATGGCAAAAGAATTTTAATATACATAGCTTTAGTTCACTATTATTTAAGTAGGGTTGCTCTGTTAATGATTGAAAAGCAAAGGTGAGGTGAAGTGCAGAAGCACCTTAGACAGTGCCTTTTTTGATTACATGAATATTTAAATACAATATGATGCAAATATATACAATATGAAATGTAAGAATGGGATATGAATACCATTTGTTAGCTCATTGCAAGCTATGCATGGTCACTCCTAGCTATATATACCTTTTTGCAATCTAGTTGGCCAAAACTGCGATCAATTTGGCCCACATGAAAAGCGTAGAGACGAAAATCACTCTCCTAAGTTTTGCTCAGCTCAGATAAGGTTTTTCCATAGACAAAGTTGTCTAGCTGTGACCAAGTTGGCTTAAACTGCTATCAATTTGGCCCAGGTCTCTATGTCAGTGCCAAAGGAAAAGTTTTGACATGGCCCAGAGAGGTCCATACAGAAAAGTTTCCACACAGGATCGCCATCGGTTGATTCAAGCATTTGAGAATGGGGATGACTGGCAGCATCTGGGTCGGCTGATGGGCATCGCTAGAAAAACAGTAAGAAACATCGTAGGAACGTTCGCAGCCACTGGTCGTACTGAACCTCTGCCTCGAGGAGGTGACAAGCGCAAGTCGTTGACCGACGCCATGCTCGACAGCATTTGCGCATACATTGGAGGCAATCCAACAGCGACTCTGCAGCAGATGAAGAGCCATCTCATCCTAGAGTTTCCAAATGCTCCAAATGTGGACCTCACGACCATAAGCCGCGCAATTGATGGCCGCCTAATCACCCTCAAGCTGGTCAGGCTGGTGCCGCAGAATTGGAATGAAGAGGTCACGAAGGAGGCTCGAAGGATGCACATTGAGTGGCTGTTGGAGGACGGGAGCCAGAAGCACCTGCTGTACATGGACGAGTTCGGAGTGAACTTGTGGACCTCACGCACTCAAGGCTGAGCTGCACGGGGTGAACGGGCGGTTGCCATTGTAAATGGACAACGCGGAAGAAATCTCAGCATTTGCTTGGCGATTTCTCAGGAGATTGGCCTGGTTCACTTTGCTCTGGTGGAGGGAGGCGTCCGCAATGAACACTTCTGCCCATTTCTGTCCAAAGTTGACCAGCTGGTGGGAGGCGATTTCGTGATCCTCTTTGACGGAGCTCGGGCTCACCTCAATGCCCCCACAATGTCAGATGGACACGACTTCCGGTTCCTGCCACCATATTCGCCATTCATCAATCTGGCTGAACGAGCAGGATCCGCTCTGAAGGCAGCAGTGAAGCAGAGAGTGCAGACACCTGCCATACAGCGTGAGGTCGCGGACAGACACCTGGCACAAGCTGCGGGTGTAACAATGGACCAGCATCGAATGGCTGTCCTTAAGCGCGAAGTCGAGGCGTCCATGGATGTCATCACCCAGCACAAGTGCATTCAGTGGTGCAACCAAAACCAGATGTACTTTCAACGATGCTTACAGCAGGATGACATCCTTGATTGACTGACTAATGACATGTATGCTGCAGACAAGTTCTTCAGTGCTGCCAGTGACACCCGCTTACAGCCGCCTTTGATGTTTGTTGCCATTTTTTGCGCTTGCTAACATTTATATTGGTTAAAGTCTGCTCATCAGCATGAATTGGGTTCAATATGTACAGTTGGTAGGCATGTTTATCGTTTCTTGCACTGTTTACTTAATGAAAATCCTTCAATACAATGCAACTGATTGCTAAGTTTACTGCTGGCCAATTTGATCGCAGTTTGTGCCAATTTGATTGCAGTTTGCGGCAGATTCTATGGTGAAATCTGGGCCACTCTGTGCTTTTTTGTCTATCCCAGGCTGGCCAAATTGATCGCAGTTTTGGCCAACTAGATTGCAAAAAGATATATTATCTTTGGTATATGATCATTTGCATATTCCTGTCCCCTTTGAATGATCACAAACCAAAGCTAGGTAACTATTTTTTAGATTTATTGCTAAACTCTGGGCTGGGTTTATTTTTTGTGCTATAGGGATGCTATAGCATCTTGACTTTGAAAATCGCATCCTGAAATTTGATATAGGATGCAATTTTGCATCCTGATTTTTTTTATTCTTTACAATAAAATACCTATTTAATAAGTCTTTTAAAAAATTGCATCCCAAACCCTGAAATCGTATCCTAAAATTAAGAACATGATGTGAATTTGCATCCTGTGCCTAGCAAAAAAATAAACTCAAACTCTGGGGATAAAAATATTGTGCTATTCATCTTCCTAGCTTTGGTTTGTTATCATTTAAGAGGGACAGGGATATGCAAATGATCATATACCAAAGGTGATATATAGGAGCAGTGTAGCTTCCAGTGTCAGACAGTTGTCTATTTATTCGACTGTCATTATAATTGACTAGTCTGGAAATGTTGCCACTTTTGAGTTTCCATTCCTTTTGATGGTGACTGCACCTTATTTTAATGGTAATCACAATCTTCTGGAATCATTGTGAACCAAAGGAATGCCATTTAAAGAATCCATAATCTAATCCATATTTTTTTGCTTGTTTATTGGTTTAGCTAATCTTAGGTCTATTGACAATTACTAGTATTCAGAAAAAAATCTGATTCTAGATTATCTAAATGCATAATAGAAATATGAAATTTTATCATATTATAAACAAGACTTGAAATTCTATAATGTCTAACTTTGTTAAGAATTTAAGCCAGACTATCAAAATGCTTTTAAAGGCTTAAGAAATCATTCAAGGAAAGAAAAGAAAACCTTACTTTATGTAAAAAAACTAAAGCATCACTAATTTGCATTTTATTTTAATGACTCAAAGACTTTAATGTGTGCAAACTTAATTTTTTAGGGCCTAAAGAGACTAAATTTGAAGTAAATTTATATAAAGATATTTCTCAATACAAATCAGACACCATGACATCTTTGTCTTTTAGGGACTTTCTACCACGAGGTTCTGGTATAGTTACAAGACGACCGCTGATCCTCCAGCTCTTATACAACCCGTCAGGTCAGTTCAGTTGTTATTTCATTGTTACTTTCTGCTAAAATCAGATGCACAAATTATTGGATTAATCTATTGCAAACTAAAAAACCGCCGACTTTGACCTGGCAGCCGAGTACGCCGAGTTTGGTCACCAGCGCGGCCGAAAGCACACCAACTTCGATGAGGTCCGCCAGGAGATCGACGCCGAGACCGACCGCCTCACCGGCCGGAACAAGGGCATCTCCAACGTGCCCATCATGCTGCGCGTGTACAGCCCGCACGTGCTCAATTTGACCTTAGTTGACCTGCCCGGCCTGACCAAAGTGGCCGTCGGGGACCAGCCGCCCGATATAGAGGTGCAGATTCGCAACATGATTCTGGAGTTCATCACTAAGGAGAACTGCCTCATCCTGGCCGTCAGTCCGGCCAATTCCGATCTGGCCAACTCCGACGCGCTTAAAATTGCTAAAGAGGTTCGCCGCTTGCTGTGTGGTCTCTGTGCGCATTTTGTA
Organism: Macrostomum cliftonense; assembly: GCA_950096795.1. Classification (NCBI taxonomy): domain Eukaryota; kingdom Metazoa; phylum Platyhelminthes; family Macrostomidae; genus Macrostomum; species Macrostomum cliftonense. The sequence goes on along the minus strand of CATNEM010000280.1, from coordinate 595,605 downwards.
CATTTTGTGTTTGTTTTATCTTCAACCACCTGTCTGTCTCTGCCCGCCCAGGTGGATCCCACCGGCACTCGAACTATTGGCGTCATCACCAAGCTGGATCTCATGGACCAGGGCACCGATGCCAGGGAGGTCCTGGAGAACAAGCTGCTGCCTCTGCGCCGCGGCTACATCGGCGTGGTCAACAGGTCGCAGAAGGACATCGAGGGTGAGGCTGCGGCTTAGCTTCATCCGCGTTGGCATCCTCTCGCCTTTTATGTGCCTGTCAATCTCTACCCTTACCTGTTTTCCAGCCTGACCCACCTGTCTCCCAGTCTGACCCACCTGTCTCCCAGTCTGACCCACCTGTCTCCCAGTCTGACCCAACTGTCTCCCAGTCTGATCCACCTGTCTCCCAGTCTGACCCACCTGTCTCCCAGTCTGACCCACCTGTCTCCCAGTCTGACCCACCTGTCTCCCAGTCTGACCCACCTGTCTCCCAGTCTGACCCACTTTTCTCCCAGCCCCCCCGCTGCATCATACTATCCAAATGCCAATCCTCTACCCGAACCACGCAGGCCGCAAGGACATCAAGGCTGCGATGGCGGCCGAGCGCAAATTCTTTCTGTCGCATCCCGCCTACCGGCACATGGCCGAGCGCATGGGCACACCCTACCTGCAGCGCTGCCTCAACCAGCAGCTCACCAACCACATCCGGGAGACGCTGCCGTCGCTGCGAAGCGAATTGCAAAGCAAAATGCTAGCGTTGGAGAAGGACTACAGGGCGTACGCCAATTTTAGCCCAGATGATCCCACCATCAAGACCAAAGCCATGATGACGTAAGTTCTCTTTGGCTCCAGCCATGATGACGTAAGTTCTCTTTGGCTCCAGGGATTGCCGCCCTGCCCCCCTGATGCTTCAGCGCATTGCCACCCCTGCCCCCTGATGCTTCAGTGCATTGCCGCCCCTGCCCCCCTGATGCTTCAGCGCATTGCCGCCCCTGCCCCCTGATGCTTCAGCGCATTGCCGCCCCTGCCCCCCTGATGCTTCAGCGCATTGCCGCCCCTGCCCCCCTGATGCTTCAGTGCATTGCCGCCCCTGCCCCCTGATGCTTCAGCGCATTGCCGCCCCTGCCCCCCTGATGCTTCAGCGCATTGCCGCCCCTGCCCCCCTGATGCTTCAGTGCATTGCCGCCCCTGCCCCCCTGATGCTTCAGCGCATTGCCGCCCCTGCCCCCCTGATGCTTCAGTGCATTGCCGCCCCTGCCCCCTGATGCTTCAGCGCATTGCCGCCCCTGCCCCCTGATGCTTCAGCGCATTGCCGCCCCTGCCCCCTGATGCTTCAGCGCATTGCCGCCCCTGCCCCCTGATGCTTCAGCGCATTGCCGCCCCTGCCCCCTGATGCTTCAGCGCATTGCCGCCCCTGCCCCCCTGATTGTTCAGCTCATCGCCACCCCTGACTCCCCATCCCGCAGGATGATCAACCAGTTCACCGATGATTTCACTCAGTCAATCGAGGGCTCCGGCGAAGTCAGCACCAAGGAGCTGTCCGGGGGCGCCAGAATCAATCGAATCTTTCACGAGCGATTCATGTACATGCTGCACCAGGTGAGCCTGTTCTATTGTACTTTATTTGGCCAATTTTTTTCATCTGGACGTCTTCAAGCCCTTTCTGCTTCTGTTGTAACACAGTTTAATCCTTTTAAAATTTTTCGGATTAACGCTTTCCCAATTCATAGGCGTCCGTATTTGTGGGACTGCATGCTAAACAGCGAGTAGGTTGGCCGCCTGTTCGTTTGAGGCTGTTTGCTTGACTGTTTTTTAACAAATAAAATAAACTTAGCGACTGCAAGTTTGCTTCTACAGCCACTGCTAGGCAACTAACACTACTGACTTATAGATAAATATTTGTAGTAATGTTTTTGTATATTGATAAATAGATTAGTTGACTGACTGGAAGATAAATATATCAAGATGGGTGTATAGTTAGATAGATAGATAGTTAGATAGATAGATAGATAGATAGATAGATAGATAGATAGATAGATAGATAGATAGATAGATAGATAGATAGATAGATAGATAGACAGACAGATAGATAGATAGATAAATAGATAGATAGATAGATAGATAGATAGATAGACAGACAGATAGATAGATAGATAGATAGATAGATAGATAGATAGATAGATAGATAGATAGATAGATAGATAGATAGATAAATAGATAGATAAATAGATAGATAGACAGACAGACAGATCAGCACCTACGCTACAAGTACGAGAATGGATATATGCTTTGATGATTAGGCAACCAAATAGCTGACTGAAAAAAATTTAAGAAAAAAATTTCTAAAAATATCTCTTACTAAGTCTACTTAACTTAGCTACTTAACATAATGTTTGGTTGTGCTTATTTAATTCGTATTTTAATGTGGGCACAGCGACAAGCGTTTTACGACGGCACAGCCTGGGTTTCATTATGTGTGTTTCTTGAAAAGGCACAATTTTTTTATAAAACTAACCATCATAGAGGGATAGAGCTTCGCTTTGCTTTCATTAGCCCAGTAATTGAATTAATATAGAACGGCGCGCATTCAGCACTGACGCGACCCATTTGTCTCTCCACCACTCGCAGACCGAGTCGGACGAGCGCGAGCTGCGCAAGGAGATCAGCTACACAATTCGCAATGTGCACGGCATCAGGTTGGTACTTTTTTCCCCTATGTGGGAGATTTGCTGTCTGCCTCTTGTTAGGATCGATTTCCCCCCTTCCTCTGACACCAACTGTGAATCCAAACCAATCACAATATTCGAAATCCCCTTTCCCTAGAACGGGCCTGTTCACTCCCGACATGGCCTTCGAGCGGATCGTCAAGCAGCAGATCATGCGGCTGAAGGAGCCGACGCTCAAATGCGTGGACATGGTGGTTGAGGAGCTGATCAACGTGGTGCACAAGTGCACCCAGCGGATGGCCAGCTATCCCCGGCTGCGCGAGGCAGTCGAGAGCATCGTCACGAACAGGATCCGGGAGCAGGAGACGCGGGCCAAGTCGCAGCTGATGCTGCTGGTGGACATTCAGCTGGCCTACATGAACACCAACCACGAGGACTTTATCGGCTTTGCCAAGTGAGGCCTAACAGTTTGATTCAACTGCCAAGTCGATTGCCGTATCGCGCTTGCAATTGTTTAGTTAATTTGATCTCTTCAATTTCAGCGCACAGCAACGCACCGAGAGCACCAGAAAAGAGCGAGTGGCCAATCAGGTATTCCTGAGCTAAAAGGGAAATGGGATCAAGGCTGTTGAAGATGTGGGATTCCCGAGCTGAAGGGAAATGGGATCAAGGCTGTTGAAGACGAGGGATTCCCGAGCTGAAGGGAAATGGGATCAAGGCTGTTGAAGACGAGGGATTCCCGAGCTGAAGGGAAATGGGATCAAGGCTGTTGAAGACGAGGGATTCCCGAGCTGAAGGGAAATGGGATCAAGGCTGTTGAAAATAAGGGATTCCCGAGCTGAAGAGAAACAGGATCAAGGCTGTTAAAAATGAGGAAATTCACGTGCTGAAGGGAAATGGGATCAAGGCTGTTGAAGATGTGGGATTCCCGAGCTGAAGGGAAATGGGATCAAGGCTGTTAAAAATGAGGAAATTCACGTGCTGAAGGGAAATGGGATCAAGGCTGTTGAAGATGTGGGATTCCCGAGCTGAAGGGAAATGGGATCAAGGCTGTTGAAGATGTGGGATTCCTGAGCTGAAGGGAAATGGGATCAAGGCTGTTGGAGATGTGGGATTCCCGAGCTGAAGAGAAACGGGATCAAGGCTGTTAAAAATGAGGGATTCCCGAGCTGAAGGGAAATGGGATCAAGGCTGTTGAAAATGAGGGATTCCCGAGCTGAAGGGAAATGGGATCAAGGCTGTTGAAGACGAGGGATTCCCGAGCTGAAGGGAAATGGGATCAAGGCTGTTGAAGATGTGGGATTCCCGAGCTGAAGGGAAATGGGATCAAGGCTGTTGAAGATGTGGGATTCCTGAGCTGAAGGGAAATGGGATCAAGGCTGTTGAAGATTTGGAATACCTGAGCTGAAGGGAAATCAAATGGGATCAAGGCTGTTGAGGATGTGGGATTCCCGAGCTGAAGAGAAACGGGATCAAGGCTGTTAAAAATGAGGGATTCCCGAGCTGAAGGGAAATGGGATCAAGGCTGTTGAAAATGAGGGATTCCCGAGCTGAAGGGAAATGGGATCAAGGCTGTTGAAGACGAGGGATTCCCGAGCTGAAGGGAAATGGGATCAAGGCTGTTGAAGATGTGGGATTCCCGAGCTGAAGGGAAATGGGATCAAGGCTGTTGAAGATGTGGGATTCCCGAGCTGAAGGGAAATTGGATCAAGGCTGTTGAAAATGAGGGATTCCCGAGCTGAAGGGAAATGGGATCAAGGCTGTTGAAGACGAGGGATTCCCGAGCTGAAGGGAAATGGGATCAAGGCTGTTGAAAATGAGGGATTCCCGAGCTGAAGGGAAATGGGATCAAGGCTGTTGAAGACGAGGGATTCCCGAGCTGAAGGGAAATGGGATCAAGGCTGTTGAAGATGTGGGATTCCCGAGCTGAAGGGAAATGGGATCAAGGCTGTTGAAGATGAGGGATTCCTGAGCTGAAGCGAGTTTAGGAGGAATAAAAAATTCTGAGTTAACAAAAAGGTTAAAACAATAAGGAAATATTTAGTGACACAGTGTCCTACTGTTGCAAAAATGCACTAGCAAACTGCGCGCATTTTTTTCGCCGCAAATGTACTTTTATTTATCTTGGCCGTCAGTAGAGCAGTAAAGTATGAATTAAAGCTAGTTTCAGTTTACCGTTCTTATCTTTCTGAGCTCGCTGCCCTCTTAGCGATCGTTACTGCGAACCGACAAATGTCGGACTGACTTTTCTCTTGTTCAGAATTTTATTTATGGTATTTCACCCACCTCTCGACATTTAGGTTATCCGCAAGGGCTACCTGACTCTCACCAATGTGTCAATCATGCGCGGCGGCTCCAAGGAGTGCTGGTTCGTGCTTACCGCCGAGTCGCTAATGTGGTTCAAGGATGAGGAGGTTGGTTTTATTTATTAATTGACCCACTGGCTTACTGATCGACCCACTGACTCATTTGTTGACTCATAGACTTATTGATTAACCCTGACTGATTGATCGACCCACTGACTTATTGATCGACCCACTGACTCATTTGTTTACTCATAGACTTATTGATTGAGTCACTGACTTATTGATTGACCCACTGACTCATTTGTTTACTCATAGACTTATTGATTGAGTCACTGACTTATTGATCGACCCACTGACTCATTTGTTTACTCATAGACTTATTGATTGAGTCACTGACTTATTGATTGAGTCACTGACTTATTGATTGAGTCACTGACTTATTGATTGAGTCACTGACTTATTGATTGAGTCACTGACTTATTGATTGAGTCACTGACTTATTGATTGAGTCACTGACTTATTGATTGAGTCACTGACTTATTGATTGAGTCACTGACTTATTGATTGAGTCACTGACTTATTGATTGAGTCACTGACTTATTGATTGACCCACTGACTCATTTGTTTACTCATAGACTTATTGATTGAGTCACTGACTTATTGATTGAGTCACTGACTTATTGATTGAGTCACTGACTTATTGATTGAGTCACTGACTTATTGATTGAGTCACTGACTTATTGATTGAGTCACTGACTTATTGATTGAGTCACTGACTTATTGATTGAGTCACTGACTTATTGATCGACCCACTGACTCATTTGTTTACTCATAGACTTATTGATTGAGTCACTGACTTATTGATTGAGTCACTGACTTATTGATTGAGTCACTGACTTATTGATTGAGTCACTGACTTATTGATTGAGTCACTGACTTATGATTGACCCACTGACTGATTGTTCGACCCACTGACTTATTGATTGAGTCACTGACTTATTGATTGAGTCACTGACTTATTGATCGACCCACTGACTCATTTGTTTACTCATAGACTTATTGATTGAGTCACTGACTTATTGATTGAGTCACTGACTTATTGATTGAGTCACTGACTTATTGATTGAGTCACTGACTTATTGATTAAGTCACTGACTTATGATTGACCCACTGACTGATTGTTCGACCCACTGACTTATTGATTGAGTCACTGACTTATGATTGACCCACTGACTGATTGTTCGACCCACTGACTCATTTGTTGACTCATAGACTTATTGATTGACCCTCCGACTTATTGATCGACCCTCTGACTTATTGATCGACCCTCTGACTTATTGATCGACCCACTGACACACTAATTGATTAATTTAATTAAATAGTTTTGCTATAATTTAATATAATATAATTTTTTGCCATAATTTAATTCTTGTTTGCTAATCTCACCCGCAGGAACGCGAGAAAAAGTACCAGCTGCCTCTTGACGGCCTGAAAATTCGCGACGGCGAGTCTCGCGGCCTGTTCGGCAAGAAGAACGTCTTCATGCTGTTCCACTCGGAGGGCCGGTCAGTGACTGATATCCCCAATCATAACCGAAATCCCTATTCTCAAATCCCATATTCGATATCCCCATTCCCATATCCCATAACCGATATCCATATTCCCAAATCCCATAACCGATATCCCTATTCCCAAATCCCATTACCGATATCCCTATTAGCTATCCTTATTCCCTAAATCAATTAGCAATATCCCTATTGGGGGTAATATTTTACTGATTTCGCTATTCCCTTATTTTTATGGCCTCCTTTCTCAGCTGTTTTTATTCGATGTCACAGTGAAATCCCACAATCCCCTGTTGTCGGCATATCACAGTTTAAAGCAATCAGTGAGAACTTCATGCAGACTGATTTCGACCCCAACCCCTCCTCCTAGCAACACGTACAAAGACTACAAGACGCTGGAGCTGGCGGCCGAATCTGCCGACGAAGTGGACAGCTGGAAGGCGTCATTCCTTAGGGCTGGCGTCTATCCGGAGAGGGAGACTCGCGAGACGGAGGAGGTGAATGTCGGGAGGCTATTTGGGGAGGGGGGTAATTTGCTACATGGTTATTTTAAAGGTTTTTACTTCATTTTAAGAAACCAGGGCGCCAGATAGACGACAGGGCGCCAGATAGACACCGAGGCGCCAGATAGACGACGGGGCGCCAGATAGACACCAGGGCGCCAGATAGACACCGGGGCGCCAGATAGACACCGGGGCGCCAGATAGACACCGAGGCGCCAGATAGACGACGGGGCGCCAGATAGACACCGGGGCGCCAGATCGACACCAGGGCGCCAGATAGACACTAGCAATGTAGAAATCAGGGTTTCATATAGGCTAGCGCCAGATAGACACCGGGTTGCAAGATAGACAGACGCTTGGGCGCCAGACGGCATCAGAGCGCCAGATAGACAAAAGGGCCTTATCTTTCAGTTTAAACCGTATATCAGAAATGAAGCAAGCCAGAGTAACCCATAGTTGCTAAGCAATCGTCTCAGGAGCTCGCCGACGAAGACGCTGATTTCAACGGTAGCGGCGGAGATCGTCACCGGCCTGACGGCATTCGCGATCGCCAAGTTGAAATCATTCGCAGCCTGGTCAGCAGCTACTTTCAGATCTGCGTCTCCGAGCACAAAGACCTATTCCCCAAGACTATTGTGCACCTGCTGGTTAACTGTGTACGGATTGGGGATTTAGAGTGGCGCCTTGCGGGATGGGGCTTCCTGATTTTCAATTGATTAATTGCCTAGCAACTGCTTAACTATTGATTTTTTGATTGATTGATTGATTGATTGATTGATTGATTGGTTTGATTTGACCTGTTCCCCTACCCCGCCCGCCCAGCCGGACCAGGACTCGGGCAGCACGGACCCGCAGATGGAGCGCCAAGTGGAGACCATACGCAACCTGGTTGAGTCGTACATGAAAATTGTGGACAAAACTCAGCGAGACATTGTGCCAAAGACTGTCATCCACATTGTCGTTAATGAGGTAATCCCAGCGCTTGCCCAGTCGGTTGTGGTCTCTCTATGTCAAATCAAAAGATAATTTTTTGCTGAATTGTAAATGTAAATTGATAAGAGATTTTTGGCACTTAAATCGGCGTTTTAATTTGACTCGCTACTGGGATTTTTCTTAATGCTTGTCTTTTATCCTGCCCCGACCTTGAAGTCCCTTTAGATTCGCGCCTTGCCACTGCAGCCCCTGACTAACACAATTTGACCAATCAAATCCACCTCTGCCTCTGATTATAGTGAAAGTAGCCCCAATGTACACCCAGCCATTAACAATCCCAGTGTACACTCAGCCATAAGCAGCCGCTCTACCCCAATGTACACTCAGCCATAAGCAGCCGCTCTACCCCAATGTACACTCAGCCATAAGCAGCCGCTCTACCCCAATGTACACTCAGCCATAAGCAGCCGCTCTACCCCAATGTACACCCAGCCATTAACAACCCCTCTCCCTCCACTGAGGTACACTAAGCCATAAGCAGCCCCTCCGCCCCAATGTACGCTTAGCCATAAGCAGCCCTTTTACCCCAGTGTACACTCAGCCATGAACGGCCCCCGCATCCCATGTAAACCAAGCGATGAGCTGAACTTCTTTTCCTGTGTGCATTCTGACTCCACCTCTCTCTCCCCGCAGCTGAAAGACTTCCTGAAGTCCACCATGCTGGCCCAGCTGTACGGCAGCTACGACCAAAGCCAACTCATGGAGGAGTCACCCGAGGAGGCTCAGCGCCGCGAAGAGACTCTGCGGATTTACAAGGCTACCAAAGAGGCCCTGCAGATCCTCAGCGACGTGTCCGCCAACACAACGCACACGCCGACCCCGCCGCCAGTGAAGGACGACTGGATTCAGCCGGAGCCGCCGCAGCACCAGCCGCCGCCTGTGCACGGCCGCCGGACCCCTGTTGGCGGCGGTGGCGGCGGCGGCGGCCCGCAGTCCCAGCCGCCCATGCCGCCGCCTAACCGGCCGGCCGTGCCATCGCGCCCGGCGCCATCGGTGCCGCGTCCTGGCGGCGCCGGCGCCCCCGGCGGTCAGCTGCCTCCGCCTATGGTGCCGCAGTGAGTGCTCAGAGTTGGGGCGCAAACTTTCTGTTTTCTTTGCATTTTCGCTTGTCTGTTACTCTGTCTGTTTGTCTGTCTGTCTGTCTGTCTGTCCGGTCTGTCTGTCCGGTCTGTCTGTCTGTCTGTCCGGTCTGTCTGTCTGTCTGTCTGTCCGGTCTGTCTGTCTGTCTGTCCGTCTGTCTGTCTGTCCGGTCTGTCCGTCTGTCTGTTTTTCTGTCTGTCTATCTGTCCGTCTCTGTCTGTCTGTCTGTTTTTCTGTCTGTCTATCTGTCCGTCTCTGTCTGTCTGTCTAACTGTCTGTTTGTTTTTCTGTCTGTCCGGTCTGTTTGTCTGTCTGTCTGTCTGTCCGTTTGTCTGTCTGTCTGTTTTTCTGTCTGTCTATCTGTCCGTCTCTGTCTGTCTGTCTAACTGTCTGTTTGTTTTTCTGTCTGTCCGGTCTGTTTGTCTGTCTGTCTGTCTGTCCGTTTGTCTGTCTGTCTGTTTTTCTGTCTGTCTATCTGTCCGTCTCTGTCTGTCTGTCTAACTGTCTGTTTGTTTTTCTGTCTGTCCGGTCTGTTTGTCTGTCTGTCTGTCTGTCTGTCTGTCTGTCTGTCTGTCTGTCTGTCTGTCTGTGTGACAAGCAATTTTTTTATCGTACGCAAAAATTTTTCCCACGATAAATATGCTTACCTTTAGCGTTCCTTTCTGTTTCCTTTTGTTATTAAATTGCATTCTTGCCCTAACAGACGCCGATCAAAGTCTCCAGCGCCCGAGTAAGTTTTTTTTCCCAGCCTGCTTTCCTTCACTGTCGTCGTTGACTCCGTGGTTCATGTCGCCCCCCCCCCCCACTCGGCGTTGAAGTCTCTGTACTGCGTCTCGCTTTGTTCTGTTTTTTGGCTTTTTCAAAGATTGCTTCCGCCTTGTCCTACTTACAGTAGGCCAGTAGGCGTGTCGCTAACTGTCTATTAATAGCTACAGTATGAAACTGCGCTTGCGCCTCAGGAAGCCGCTACTCCAGCAGCAGCGGTCCGTCTCCATTGGGGCTGTTAGCAGCGAAGCCGCTGCCGCCGCCGCTGCGGCCGCCTCCTACCAAGCTGCTCAGCTGTTCCAGTCGTAAGGCTGAAGTCGTTAGTTCGAATCTGTCGAACTTCTTCCACAGAAAAATTTTTCTTCCTAAACCCCGGAAACGGATATTTGCTATTTTAGTCGGCTGCTCCAGATCTCATTAACTAATGCCGTAAAATTGCATCCCAAACTCTTTTGGGAACTAAATTAACACTTCTCCGCCTAAGCCGTACTGAAAGGCCATCCTAAACTCTCATAAATTGGGCAATTATAAACTCCCCTCCTAAATTTTGTCGTTCTAAACGCCCCTCCTAAATTGGGCAATTCTAAAATTCCCTCCTAAATTGGGTCATTCTAAACTCTCCTAAATTGGGTCATTCTAAACTCTCCTAAATTGGGTCATTCTAAACTCTCCTCCTAAATTGGGTCATTCCAAACTCCCTCCTAAATCGGGCGATTCTAAAATCCCCTCCTAAATCGGGCAATTCTAAAATCCCCTCCTAAATTGGGTCATTCTAAACTCTCCTAAATTGGGTCATTCTAAACTCTCCTCCTAAATTGGGTCATTCTAAACTCTCCTCCTAAATTGGGTCATTCCAAACTCCCTCCTAAATCGGGCGATTCTAAAATCCCCTCCTAAATCGGGCAATTCTAAAATCCCCTCCTAAATTGGGTCATTCTAAACTCTCCTAAATTGGGTCATTCTAAACTCTCCTCCTAAATTGGGTCATTCTAAACTCTCCTCCTAAATTGGGTCATTCTAAACTCTCCTCCTAAATTGGGTCATTCTAAACTCTCCTCCTAAATTGGGTCATTCCAAACTCCCTCCTAAATCGGGCCATTCTAAAATCCCCTCCTAAATCGGGCAATTCTAAAATCCCCTCCTAAATCGGGCAATTCTAAAATCCCCACCTAAATCGGGCAATTCTAAAATCCCCTCCTAAATCGGGCAATTCTAAAATCCCCTCCTAAATCGGGCAATTCTAAAATCCCCACCTAAATCGGGCAATTCTAAAATCCCCTCCTAAATCGGGCAATTCTAAAATCCCCACCTAAATCGGGCAATTCTAAAATCCCCTCCTAAATCGGGCAATTCTAAAATCCCCACCTAAATCGGGCAATTCTAAAATCCCCACCTAAATCGGGCAATTCTAAAATCCCCTCCTAAATTGGGCAATTCTAAAATCCCCACCTAAATCGGGCAATTCTAAAATCCCCTCCTAAATCGGGCAATTCTAAAATCCCCTACTTAATCGGGCAATTCTAAAATCCCCACCTAAATCGGGCAATTCTAAAATCCCCTCCTAAATTGGGCAATTCTAAAATCCCCACCTAAATCGGGCAATTCTAAACTCTCCTCCTAAATTGGGTTATTTTAAACCCCCCTGCTAAATTGGGCAGTTCTAAACTCCCCTCCTAAACTGGGCAATTCTAAACTTCGTCTTTGACCAGGGCACGCCAAAATCAAATCAAATGCAAACCTCCATGGCTCAAAGAACTCCCATCATAAAAAAATATACAATTGGGAAAATTTCCTAGGCCCTAAAAACTTCTTCCCGTGGGTAATTTGGCCTATCTCGCTTTGAATTTGAAACGGATTTTGTGCTCACTTTTGCTGAGTTTCCTGTAAACCAGCAATCGTTTTTAGGACCTTCTATAAGTCCTCTATAATGTTTAATAGAGATCGGAAACTTTTTAAAGAAATTATTAAGGAAATTTGGTCAAAATTCGTTGCTTGCTACTTTATTCTTATCAAGCTGGAATTTTCTTGGTTAGAAAATGCTAACAAAGCAACCAAAAATTTTTATCGACCCTGCGCACCAATGCAAAAAATGCAAAAATCTACAGGCGCGCCATGAATGACAGTCACGGACTGCCTCCGCCCCTGCTGCCAGCGTAAGTAGAGTGTGAAACCTGGCTTGAGCTTGCGGCCTTTTTTTAGTATTGTCCTTGTTTATTCATTATGCTTTTGCTTCCTATGTTCTCGTATTGCATGTTTCATTTTAGCCGCATTAGTTTTTAATTATCCAGGTTAATAAACAGTTTATGGCTTCGTGTATTGTTTTTTCGTTATTTTACTTTTTAACAGATTCTTAAGTTGTTACGGCTGTCAACCTCCCAGATCCTCAGGTTGCTAAGGCCGCCACCCTCCCAGATCCTCAGGTTGCTAAGGCCGCCACCCTCCCAGATCCTCAGGTTGCTAAGGCCGCCACCCTCCCAGATCCTCAGGTTGCTAAGGCCGCCACCCTCCCAGATCCTCAGGTTGCTAAAGCCGACACCCTCCCAGATCCTCAGGTTGCTGAGGCCGCCGCCCTCCCAGATCCTCAGGTTGCTGAGGCCGCCAACCTTCCAGATCCTCAGGTTGCTAAGGCCGCCACCCTGCCAGATCCTCAGGTTGCCAAGGCCGCCACCCTCCCAGATCCTCAGGTTGCTAAAGCCGACACCCTCCCAGATCCTCAGGTTGCTGAGGCCGCCGCCCTCCCAGATCCTCAGGTTGCTGAGGCCGCCAACCTTCCAGATCCTCAGGTTGCTAAGGCCGCCACCCTCCCAGATCCTCAGGTTGCTAAGGCCGACACCCTCCCAGATCCTCAGGTTGCTAAGGCCGACACCCTCCCAGATCCTCAGGTTTTTTGGACCCAACCGTCACTATTTATCAGTAAGAATATAAGAATATGCAATACTGTGCTAGCCTACAATTTTTTCATATTCCAATGCATGTTTTGTGTTCAGGCATAAGTGATTTTATTATTTTTGCACTTTTCTTTTGTCAACACCGTTATTAACTCACTATTCAGATTGATGTCTAAGCTAGCAGGTGAGCTGCTCAGTAATGCTGCCTCGCTCCACCAAATCCCCAAATCCCGCAGGCGCCCAACTGCGGGCACGCCTCCGATCCCTTCCCGGCCAAACATGGGCTAAACGGCTTCTTAATCGGGACATTCACCATAGCAACGAGATGAATATGAGAAGAAAAACAACTTCTGTTTTCATTGACTCTTGCTGAAAAATATGTTACGTCATATCCGGCCAATTTGATGAATAATTAATTGCTTGCTTGATAGTTGAATTTTCCTAATTAATCAGTATATAATTGCTACTTTCTTCTTTTGTCCAGATATGTTCTAGAGAAACTTTTGCTCTTGGCGCCATGTCTGTTTGATTGCAGGCACGAGTTGATTGTCACAAATTTGATTATTTGTAGAGCAAAGGGAATAATTAAACCTGCTTATATTCCCTGTTTATTTAATTAATAAAAGCGAACTCGGATAGCTATTGCAATTACCATGCTTCTTTTTCATAGTTAGACCATTCTATTTTCGCATCTTAAGCAGAAGCAATGTTCTCGTTTAAACAAATTAATTTGTTTATTTAACTAAATTAATGTCTCCAAAATGCTAAGAATCTACATTAGAGCAGCTTTTAAATTCTCAGCTGTAGGTAAGTTAAGCGGACAATGTACGTCAGCTGCAGATAGTTTAGCGGACAATGTACATCAGCGGCAGATAGTTTAGGGGACAATGTACATTCTCAGCAGCAGGATAGTTAAGCGGACAATGTACATTCTCAGCAGCAGGATAGTTAAGCGGACAATGTTCATTCTCAGCAGCAGGATAGTTAAGCGGACAATGTTCATTCTCAGCAGCAGGATAGTTTACTTAAAATAATCAGTTTCGATATTGATTAAATGTTTGTTGCGTTGTCTTGAAAATTTATTAATCTAATGATTTGCAACGTGTAATATTATCGGCAATCAGAGCAGTTACCGGGCTTTATTTGCGCGCCACTTATTTTTTGCCAGTTTTGTATTATATGCCTATTATTCCAATCTTCGTTGTCAACGTCTCCACGATAAGTAAATTCCGTATGCACCAGCAATTTGCTCGCCAGCACTATGTTGATCGATGTTGCGGTAAACAACTTCATGCATCTTCTTGTGCAGCAGCATTTTGATTTAATCTCATTTAAATAGGAGATACGCACACTGCTACTAATTTGAAAAGTACACTGACAGCCTACTGGCTAATAGTGCAGTTAGTAGGCGCGCGCTGGACTTGTAACCATGGCTTGCATACTTACTCATTTTCGCTATCATACTTTCGCTATGATACTATGATTTGATGTTGTCCGCAAATGTGATTAAGGCTTTAAACTAATCATTCTGCACCTCAAAAAACAATCACTTCTTCGTTAATTTCGTCTCGCACTCGTTCTAAAGGTGTTGTCGCTAATTTTCACTTATGGTTTTAGCAAGCGGATCGTTGCTATAACAGTAGGTGCGAAATTTTATTAATATTAATTCGCTGTGATTTTGGTATCGCTATGATAATTATAGCTTACCTGTTAACGTAAAACAGCGTATTTACTGCTACATTTACCATGATAATAAATTGTTGATTTTTCTAGCGCACTTTTAGCGCATGTTGTGTAAATTATGTTTCGGCGCACAACTTAACTCCTATGTTTGTTAAAGTATTTATTGCTTCTCTTTCAACTCCTTTGTCAATCGTTAAATTTGAGTAATTTACCGTATGCAGATGCAGATACACAGATTTAAAGCGTACAAAAAAATCAAGATAAAAATGAAAAATGCACTCGTAGTAACTTATAGTTATTTGTATTCTGCTACAACATTCGTTTTAAGCTTAAATTGAAATTCAAAACGTTCTGTTTTAACACGGGTTTGTTTTCATAAAATTTGGTGGGTGTGTGCAAAGGGGTGCAGATCACTTCGGCGAAAGACTTTTTGGCGAACGGTCACATGCATCGGCAAAGACATTTCGGCGAATTATACCTTGGCATTGCTTAGACTGCAACGAGTCAACTTAAAATAATAATTATATAAAGAAGAGGATAAGGCCTCTAACGTTTGTTATAACAGTCACACAATTGTTGCGGTTGCGGCCTGCGGGGGTCGTTCTCATCTTAAATCTCAGTGGATTGCAGTGAAACAAATACCATAGAGAAAAATGTAAAATAAAATGAGTATAAAGCAAGTAAATAAATAAGTTGTTTTCATTTTGCTTATACAATTTACGGTGCCCTTCGCTTTAACGTATGAATGGAAAAGTTGAATTCCGTATATTCGGAAACGCAACGAGTTTGTCACTATATACATGTATATCTAATTTCAGGATATAATACGAGCTACAATGATTTTAGGTCGACTAAGCAATGCCAGTATAATTCGCCGAAATGCCTTTGCCGATGTGACCGTTCGCCGAAGCGTCTTTCGCCAAAAAGTATTTTCGCCGAAGTGACTGTAAGCCGTGTATAGCAAGCTGTTAGCTCAATCGTAAAGGTACGCGCATATTTGTTAATCTAAAGACAATCTCGAATTCTAATTGAGGCTCTAAATTAATGCTTACTGCTGCTCCTCAAAAATAGCCGCTTCATGACTTCCTTTCAGGCTAACATTCTTGTTTTAAAACATTACTACTTTGATTGTCTTTAGGCCTAGTATATAAATGCTATTTCACACGAAGACGTTTGACTTCTATCCACGAAGAAAACAGAAGAATCCTAGTGATCCTAATTTATGCATGGTGCTTTATTTGTAGTAAACGCAAGCAATCAGGAATTTCTAAAAAGCTTCAATTCGATTTTCGTGCTTCGGGGACCTAAACTTTAAAGTACATAAAGTTCTTAGACTCAGATTCAATTACGGAATGATTAATAGCCAGAGAAAATTCTAGAAGGTTATGATAATAAGTGAAAAATGTTACCTATGCATTACCGCTTTAAAGCAACTATATTGATTCTCAAATTTACAGGTATGCTATATTTTAACTTTATGCATATTCTTTTAGTAGTAAACTTTGTTTAGAATAGCATTAGATAACAAAATTTAAACGTATAAACGTTTCGTCAGACTTTCCACATCGTTACTTTTCCCTACAAAGTCAACTCTAGAGAAGTTTTTAATTACAGTATTTTGCAGTGTGTTACAGAGTTTAATTTGCTTAGAATATGTATTCGCTGAAGGCAATTAACTATATGCAGCGGACAATTCAGGCGACTTCAAAATTGTCTCCTTTCTCCGCCACGGTAAGCATCCCTGCTGTAGTTTTATCCTGCAAAGCCGATGTTTTTTAAAGGTTGCAATTTCGCTATTAAATGATTTAATTTTAAGTAAAATTGGCCTTGTTGTAAATAATTAATTTTTTTAACTGTAAAAAGTGATTAACTGTAGAGAAACTTTCAAAATTCAAAGTACTCTACAGAAACTTCAAATGATTGGAAATTTTGTGAATCACAAAATTACTTTAACAGGACCTAGGCCTAGCTATGACTATTTTTAATGTAATGTGGGATGAGTCAGCAGCCAGGTAACTATAGATGCTGATGGATTTGGCCATATAAATTTTTTAAGTTGGCTTATTTTATTTTTTTTAATTTATGCTTTTGTTATTATGCTAGTTGCCTATGTTTTTGAATCTATGGTAGTATGGATAGAGACTATAGGTTAAAGTGGGTACAGACTAAAATGTCAAATAGATACAGAAATAGATTATATCTCAATAGTGTATAGCCTAGAACTCATTCTGCAGACCTATTTAATATTATAAAAATTTGTAAATTCTCTAATGCCTGCTTGGTTAAAAATTTTTTGATTAAATCAATGAATTTAAGACATCTTATTAGTTTTAATAAGAGGGTGAAATTTGAGTTTTTCAAGTGAAGCATTATAAGAAAATTCATTATCCACATCATTTCATATTTTTGTTAGCATTACTAAAGTGAACTATGCTATGTATAAAAAATGAATTGTATACAAACTACCCTGCTTTTTTACTGTAAACTATATATGTTGAATGCCTTGTGTGCATTAAAAATTTTAGAAAGGCTTTCTTGCATATTGTTTTTAGCCCTTTTGCTAATTTTTTAGATTAGGCCTTAGTTAATCTAGTAAAAAATTTATTGAAACTTGTAGTAATAGTAGGAGATTTTGAAAAGTTAAATATCAAGTGCTTGCATTAAAAAAACTCATTAATATTATCCAATTTACTTTGTGTTACCAGGTTTTAAAGTAAGTAAAAAATATTTTAAGTAGATATTTTTTCTATTAGGAATAAAATAGTTGTTGGTCACAAACCATATTGTGGATGGTTATTGGTGTATGCTGGAAGGAAAAACACAAAAATTTAAAATGTATGCCAAAAATCCTAAAATGTATGCCAAAGGAGCAAAAAAAGGTCTCGCAAACTCTTCTCATGCCAATATTTAATCTCAAAATTTGTATGCCAATTTCTCAAAAGTGTAAGAAATTTCCAGCATATACCTCTCCTTCCACAATATAGGTCACAAAATAATATACTTTATATTTTTTGCTTCTCTATATCACATACAAAAATTTAAACTCAAAGTAAATATGATAGAAAAATAAAGTATTAAAAATCATGAAAGAATTGTATTTATAATAATAGATAGTTATATTATCATATTATTTTAGCCTTTAAAGTAAATAATTACAAATTTTAATTATAACAAATAACAATTGCATAGCCACTATTGCCATCATTGTGGTTATAAACCCATTTATATAATATAAATTTTGTACTTTAAATATAGCCTATATTTGCATCTCTATTGGTAGCCAATAATTCAAGTGCACTAAATACCCCTATTAAGCATACCATATTATAGGCCCATTGCCACTGCAAATTTTCAATACAATATTAACTAAATAGATGACAAGGCATTAGTTAAGTACTTGGTCATTGTTAATTTATCACTTATTTAATTTTAATATTTAAAGTAATATTGTATATACTATTAATAAGTTTTTATTTTTGATAACAAGTATATTTGTATATGTGCTATCACTCTAGCAGAACTTTAGACATTTTTGACATTGAATTGTACTGAGGCAATAATTCTAGACTTATTGCTGTAGCACTATTTTTATTTTATACAAATAGAATATGCAAGTGTTTTATTTATAGTTCAATAAAAGTAAAATAAGCTATTAAAACACTCTATTTTATTTTTCATGGATCTAAACCTTTCACTCATTTTTTATTTTGCTTAGGCATGTAAAAAAGTTGCAAATACAATCTTTGCTATTCATAGTTTTATCATCGTACTTCTATTATTAAACCTACTCCAAAAGTACACAACAGCAATCAAAGTGAGCATATTAATTCTTAAAATGCTCCAAAATTATGACAAAAGCAGTGTGAATTAATTACCTTTAAATTTATTATCTTCTAATTCCATGCATATCTGGCAGCATTTAATTTATATGAATACTTATATTAATATTTGACTTATTTTCCCTGATCCTTCCTGCCCTTGTTTAGCGCTGCCTGTCTGATGGCAAGGTCAAGGGTCACGTGATCGGCATCGATCTGGGCACCACCAACTCGTGCGTCGCCGTCATGGAAGGCAAGCAGGCCAAAGTGCTGGAGAACGCCGAGGGCGCCCGGACGACCCCGTCAGTGGTGGCCTTCACCAGCAGCGGCGAGCGCCTGGTTGGCGCCCCGGCCAAGCGCCAGGCCGTCACCAACTCGCAGAACACCCTGTCAGCCACCAAGCGTCTGATTGGCCGCCGCTTCGAGGACGCCGAGGTGCAGAAGGATATTAAGAATGTCAGCTTCAAGATTGTTCGCGCATCGAACGGCGACGCGTGGGTTGAGGCCCAGGGCAAGGCCTACAGCCCCAGCCAGATCGGTGCCTTCGTGCTCATCAAGATGAAGGAGACCGCCGGTTAGTTACTATAGGATCAAGGCGTGTAGGATTTTTATTGTATGACGTCACTATAGTGACCTTTCCTGTCATCCCTTAATGTCATTTATTCCGACTCATTCCCTACTGCGCACATGATGAAAGCTATTTTACACGTACATTGACGTCGTGCAAACAGCTTAGGCTGCTGCTCTGGTGACTGATTTATTGAACTCTCTCACTGAGGTTGCGTGGAGTCATATCGAATATTAAATCTTCTCCTTGTATTAGGCTCAAAGAGATTTAACCACAATCCAGATAAACAATTAATTCCGCATTTGTACTTTTGCAGAGAGCTACCTGGGCACCTCAGTGAAGAATGCCGTCATCACTGTGCCCGCCTACTTCAACGACTCGCAGCGTCAGGTAAGTCCGAGATCCCCGTGCTTCCTCGCCGCTACTTTTTAGCTGTCTATTAAGATTGAAAAATAGATTAAGATATGATGCTGAATATTTTTCGTCGCTCAGCCTACTATTAGTAGCCAATGATGACATCATAATTTACTGATCCTTTTCTGACTTTAACTTGAAATTCATATTCCGAAAGTTCCTAATAATTTGCTACAAAGTTTTCCTCTAACTTGTTGCTAGGCAACCAAAGACGCCGGTCAAATCGCCGGCCTCAACACTCTGCGCGTCATCAACGAGCCGACCGCTGCGGCCCTCGCCTACGGCATGGACAAGACCGAGGACAAAATCATCGCCGTGTACGACCTCGGCGGCGGCACCTTCGATATTTCCATTCTGGAGATTCAGAAGGGCGTCTTCGAGGTGAAGTCAACCAACGGCGACACTTTCCTTGGCGGAGAGGATTTCGACAACGCCCTGCTGCGCTTCCTGTCCGCAGAGTTCAAGCGTGACGTGAGTACCGTTGCCTGGCGCTCTGTGTGGGGCGCCCCACCTTCCCCTGATTCCTCAGTGCCGGTGCCGCTGCCATAGCAACAATGACAAGCTCATGATGTGTAAAATATTTTTCGTCGCTCAGGCCAGAGGGAACGAGCTGAATAAAACCAGCCCCCCTCCCGGTCAGTGATGAGCAATAAATTTGTCTGAGACAGCTTGCTCATTAATGCGATAGGCGAGTCTTAGCCGCGCATATGATGGAAACTATTGTCTGTATCCGAGAATACTTTAATGCGGATAATCAGTATTTTGAACTCTCTCTCTGAAGGCGCAAGCACGGGTTATGTTTACTAAGAACTCACTATCGTTAATGGGGATTGACAATGCCCTAGCAACCATGTCTCCAATTGGCTTTCAGACCGGCATCGACATCACCAAGGACAACATGGCCCTGCAGCGGCTGCGCGAGGCCGCAGAGAAGGCCAAAATCGAGCTGTCCTCGTCCCTGCAGACGGACATCAACCTGCCCTACCTCACCATGGACGCCAGCGGGCCCAAGCACATGAACCTGAAGCTGTCCCGCTCCAAGTTCGAGAGCCTGGTCGACGATCTGATCAAGCGAACTGTGGCGCCTTGCGAGAAGGCCATGAAAGACGCCGAGGTGAAGAAATCGGACATCGGCGACGTGCTGCTGGTTGGCGGCATGACCCGCATGCCCAAGGTGCAGTCCACCGTGCAGGACCTGTTTGGCCGCCAGCCCAGCAAGTCGGTCAATCCGGACGAGGCTGTTGCTATCGGAGCTGCCATTCAGGTGCGAGTCCGCTTTGGGGCGATTCAATGGGCAGTGTGGAGGCATTCGTAATTAATTTAAGGCCTAAGAAACCCAGCAAAGTAATTTTCGCTACATATCGTCCTTACGTAGGCAAAGACGAGGCCGTCAATTATATTAAAATTATGATGACAAAATTAATGCGGTTACCATAATAAGATAAGGCTCTGAGCTTTATTTTGCGGATTAAAACTAGAACTCTCTCGCTGATGTGTCTGTCAGATCGATAGTTGCCCCCTAGCAACACCATCTTCGACTTCATCGCTCACCCGTTCCGACTTGTTCCTGCAGGGCGGTGTCCTCGCCGGTGACGTCACTGACGTCCTTCTGCTGGACGTGACGCCCCTGTCGCTGGGCATCGAGACCCTCGGCGGCGTCTTCACCCGCCTGATCGGCCGCAACACCACCATCCCGACCAAGAAGTCGCAGGTGTTTTCCACCGCGGCCGACGGCCAGACCCAGGTTGAGATCAAGGTGTACCAGGGCGAGCGCGAGATGGCCGCCGACAACAAGCTGCTGGGCCAGTTCAGCCTGGTGGGCATCCCGCCCGCTCCCCGGGGAGTGCCGCAGATCGAGGTTAGTAACTGCTGAACCTGATTCCTCCTATCTGTCTCTGATCTGCCTGCATTAATTCTCCCAGTGTGCTCAACTGTGCCCACCTGAATCTGCCTGCCCCAGATCAGTGTGTGCACCTGAGTCTGCCTGTCCCAGATCAGTGTGTGCACCTGAGTCTGCCTGCCCCAGATCAGTGTGTGCACCTGAGTCTGCCTGCCCCAGATCAGTGTGTGCACCTGAGTCTGCCTGCCCCAGATCAGTGTGTGCACCTGAGTCTGCCTGCCCCAGATCAGTGTGTGCACCTGAGTCTGCCTGTCCCAGATCAGTGTGTGCACCTGAGTCTGCCTGTCCCAGATCAGTGTGTGCACCTGAACTCAATGTCTGCCTCTCCAGGTGATCTTCGACATCGACGCCAACGGCATCGTGAACGTGTCGGCCCGCGACAAGGGCACCGGCCGGGAGCAGCAGATTGTCATCCAGTCCAGCGGCGGCCTCAGCAAGGACGAGATCGAGAAGATGGTGCGCAACGCCGAGCAGTACGCCGCCGCTGACAAGGAGCGCCGCGAGACCGTCGAGGTGGTCAACCAGGCCGAGGGCATCATCCACGACACGGAGACCAAGATGGAGGAGTTCCGCAGCCAGCTGCCGCAGGAGGAGTACAACAAGCTCAAGGAGCTCATTGACGCCCTGCGCAACCGGCTGGCCAACAAAGACCAGGAGACGGCCGCCAGCATCAAGACCGCCACCAACGAGCTGCAGCAGGCCAGCCTGAAGCTGTTCGAGATGGCCTACAAGAAGATGGCCAGCGAGCGCGAGGGCGGCAGCGGCCAGAGCCAGCAGAAGGAGCAGCAGAAGGACGGCGACCAGTCGGACAGCTCCTCCGATAGCGGACGCAAGGAGAGCAGCTAAGATTTGATTCTGTCCGAGTTTAGCTATCCACTGATCACTCAATTTTCATACTATTGTCACGCCCCGTCTGCGGCCTGAACTTGAGCGTCCTACTCTACTCACAGTAGTGTGGGCCGGGTTTTTTTTCTATCATTTAATTATTAAACAAGCCAGGGTCGGCAAGGCTTTTCGTACCATAGATTAACAAACTAAATGCTATAAAGTGCTAGTTTCCAGGGCGGTATTACCCGTAGTGTTACAATTGTAGCAAAGTTCTCCGCGCACTTGTCTCCGTTTCATTAATTAAATAGCTATGCCTCCCATCTTGTTGGCTATTAACAGTTACTGACTAGTAGGTTAACTCGCACTGTTCAGCTTGAAAATTAATTTTTGCGGCTTAGTAAACTGATGAATAAAGTTCGTTTTTTTGTCTCCATGCTATTCTGTAACGCTGTTTTGCAATTGAAATTGAAAGTCCTTTTTTGTTATTGAAATTATTAAGCTACTATTTTTGCACCCATTGAGTTCTCCCTTCGTGTGTGTTTTTATTATTATTCCAGACAGTCCCTAGCTGATTAGGGATTTGACAGCTCGATGATCCTTGTTTGAATTAGTTAGAAATCAGGTTAGGCCCCTCCCAAGCCTGCGAGACCCAGCTTAGAATTGAACTGTCCGCCCGCCTTGATGAGCGTGTAGTTAGTTAGCCACAACTGAAGCTAAATTAAGTACTAATATAATAATATCATTTTTGGTCGTAATTTCAACCACCAGCATTATCTTTTTCCAACCCGTTGTGAAATTGAATTGAAACTCTCGATTTGAGCAGCATTTTGATCGACAATTTGCTCCGATTTGCGGGGATAATCCGGTTTGATTGGCCTGGCCTTGCTTGTCTTGCTCATTTTTTATTGTTGGCTTTAATGGCCAAAGTCCCAGTCCCGATCCTCAGTCTTCATGCTGATCCCAAGAGAGAGAGTCCCAGTCCCGATCCTGAGTCTTCATGCTGATCCCAAGAGAGAGTCCCAGTCCCGATCCTGAGTCTTCATGCTGATCCCAAGAGAGAGTCCCAGTCCCGATCCTGAGTCTTCATGCTGATCCCAAGAGAGAGAGTCCCAGTCCCGATCCTGAGTCTTCATGCTGATCCCAAGAGAGAGTCCCAGTCCCGATCCTGAGTCTTCATGCTGATCCCAAGAGAGAGTCCCAGTCCTGATCCTGAGTCTTCATGCTGATCCCAAGCGAGAGTCCCAGTCCTGATCCTGAGTCTTCATGCTGATCCCAAGCGAGAGTCCCAGTCCTGATCCTGAGTCTTCATGCTGATCCCAAGAGAGAGAGTCCCAGTACTGGTCCTGAGTCTTCATGCTGATCCCAAGCGAGAGTCCCAGTCCTGATCCTGAGTCTTCATGCTGATCCTAAGAGAGAGAGTCCCAGTACTGGTCCTGAGTCTTCATGCTGATCCCAAGAGAGAGAGTCCCAGTACTGGTCCTGAGTCTTCATGCTGATCCCAAGAGAGAGTCCCAGTCCCGATCCTGAGTCTTCATGCTGATCCCAAGAGAGAGAGTCCCAGTCCCGATCCTGAGTCTTCATGCTGATCCCAAGAGAGAGTCCCAGTCCCGATCCTGAGTCTTCATGCTGATCCCAAGAGAGAGTCCCAGTCCTGATCCTGAGTCTTCATGCTGATCCCAAGCGAGAGTCCCAGTCCTGATCCTGAGTCTTCATGCTGATCCCAAGCGAGAGTCCCAGTCCTGATCCTGAGTCTTCATGCTGATCCCAAGAGAGAGAGTCCCAGTACTGGTCCTGAGTCTTCATGCTGATCCCAAGCGAGAGTCCCAGTCCTGATCCTGAGTCTTCATGCTGATCCTAAGAGAGAGAGTCCCAGTACTGGTCCTGAGTCTTCATGCTGATCCCAAGAGAGAGAGTCCCAGTACTGGTCCTGAGTCTTCATGCTGATCCCAAGAGAGAGTCCCAGTCCCGATCCTGAGTCTCTATCCTGATCCCAAAAGCCCCAGTCTCGATCCTGAGTGTTTATCCTAATAAGGCAGCCTCAGCAACAGGGCGAACAACTGCATCTCACTGTGGCTATGAGACAGATTCTAGTCCTATTAAGTTCTATTAAAAAATCAAAGTTTAAACCTTAGTCTGGCTGCATTTGCTGAGCAAGGTAAATAAATACCCTGTGCAGTCTCTTCAACTGGACAGAGGGCCAGTTATAAAACCAACAAAGGGGCAGCCGCAGCAACCGGCCAAATATTTGCATCTGGCTCTGCTCCCCGCCTGGCTTGGCCACGGCTATCTGGCCCTGTCAGTCAGCGCCAAGAATAACTCAGCTATCTGACTTGTTGACTAGCGAGTCTGCACTGGCAGCCCCCGTGTGCGCACTGTGACTGCTCTGATATTGAAAAGCAATTAAGAAGGCCCGGCCTTTCACCAACCCACCCTGCGGCCTTCCGTCTCTAGCTTTTTTTGCCTTTTCTCTGCGTTGGCGAGGCCGTCACTTCAGTATCTGAGCAGGTTTATCTGGCGGTTGCCTAGCAACTCTGCCGCCAGTCCCGGGCTGAATAAAATGCGAACTGGCCTCAAGCGGTCAGCTATGCTCTCCGACAGCTTTTACCGCCTGCCTGCCTGCTCCAGCGATGGCTTTGTCCTTCAGGTCTGGTGGCCGCGGCCGGGCGCCCTCAATAGCGCCGGGCAGCTCGAGTCTGCGCATGATGATCGACACCGAGGATCCGCTGTTTCCCGGCATGAAGAAGCTCAAAATTCAGGGCAGAAACTTGACGGCCGTGCCGCCTGAGCTGTTCAACTTGGCCGAGCTAGAGGTGCTGGACATGAGCCCGGAGCGGGAGGCCTGTCTGTACTATAAGCTCGCTGACGTGCCCACCGCCATCTGTGAGCGCCGGTGTCTTGAATTACAGTCTAGTCGGATGGGGTTAAGGAGGGGTTTCGATGACCCACTAAAAGACACAGAAGGGGCTTCGATGACCCACTAAAAGAGACAGGAGGGGCTTCGATGACCCACTAAAAGACACAGAAGGGGCTTCGATGACCCACTAAAAGACATAGAAGGGGCTTCGATGACCCACTAAAAGACACAGAAGGGTCTTCGATGACCCACTGAAAGAGACAGGAGGGGCTTCGATGACCCACTGAAGACACAAGACACCGCGATGACTCAATAAAAGAGACAGAAAGGGCTTCAATGATGCGCTTGAAGAGACCAAGAAACGCTCGATGACTCACTGCTTCGGTGACCCCAATAAATACACGAGGTATCACTCACCCGCTAAGTTCCCAATCTTTAATCTTTTGCCCTCGCAGGCAAGCTGAAGAACCTCCGCATCCTGCTGCTGGACACGAACGACCTGGCCAAGGTGCCCGGCGAGATCGGACTGCTGGAGAACCTCGAACGCCTGGCGCTCAGCAACAACTGGCTGAGCAGCCTGCCCCCGGAGATCGGTGACCTGGCCCAGCTGAAGAGCATCCACTTGGCCAACAACAAGTTCGTGCACTTCCCGGCCGCTATCCTGCGCTGCACCCAGCTGGAGTTCCTTGACATCTCCGACAACATGCTGCAGAAGGTGCCGAAAGCCATTCGACGGCTCACCAACCTGGAGACGCTGATGGTGTTTAGCAATCAGCTGCGGGGGCTGCCTGACGAGATTTGCGATTTGGTGAGCCTCGAAATCTTTGCTAGAATCATATCTCCCTGAGAATCTTCCCTTTATCTCCCTGAGAATCTTCCCATCATCTCCCTGAGAATTGTCCCTTCATCTCCCTGAGAATCGTCCCTTCATCTCCCTGAGAATCGTCCCTTCATCTCCCTGAGAATCGTCCCTTCATCTCCCTGAGAATTGTCCCTTCATCTCCCTGAGAATCGTCCCTTCATCTCCCTGAGAATTGTCCCTTCATCTCCCTGAGAATCGTCCCTTCATCTCCCTGAGAATCGTCCCTTCATCTCCCTGAGAATCGTCCCTTCATCTCCCTGAGAATCGTTCCTTCATCTCCCTGAGAATCGTCCCTTCATCTCCCTGAGAATCGTCCATTCATCTCCCTGAGAATCGTCCCTTCATCTCCCTGAGAATCTTCCCATCATCTCCCTGAGAATCGTCCCATCATCTCCCTGAGAATCGTCCCTTCATCTCCCTGAGAATCGTCCCTTCATCTCCCTGAGAATCGTCCCTTCATCTCCCTGAGAATCGTCCCTTCATCTCCCTGAGAATCGTTCCTTCATCTCCCTGAGAATCGTCCCTTCATCTCCCTGAGAATCGTCCATTCATCTCCCTGAGAATCGTCCCTTCATCTCCCTGAGAATCTTCCCATCATCTCCCTGAGAATCGTCCCATCATCTCCCTGAGAATCGTCCCTTCATCTCCCTGAGAATCGTCCCTTCATCTCCCTGAGAATCGTCCCTTCATCTCCCTGAGAATCGTCCCTTCATCTCCCTGAGAATCGCCCCTTTATCTCCCTGAGAGTCGTCCCATCATCTCCCTGAGAATCGTTCCTTCATCTCCCTGAGAATCGTCCCTTCATCTCCCTGAGAATCGTCCCTTCATCTCCCTGAGAATCGTCCCTTCATCTCCCTGAGAATCGTCCCTTCATCTCCCTGAGAATCGTCCCTTCATCTCCCTGAGAATCGTTCCTTCATCTCCCTGAGAATCGTCCCTTCATCTCCCTGAGAATCGTCCCTTCATTTTACTGAGAATCGTCCCTTCATCTCCCTGAGAATCGTCCCTTCATTTTACTGAGAATCGTCCCTTCATCTCCCTGAGAATCGTCCCTTCATCTCCCTGAGAATTGTCCCTTCATCTCCCTGAGAATCATTTCCTCATCTCCCTGAGAATCGTCCCTTTATCTCCCTGAGAATCGTCCCTTTATCTCCCTGAGAATCGTCCCTTCATCTCCCTGAGAATCGTTCCTTCATCTCCCTGAGAATCATCCCTCAATCTCCCCGAGAATAGTCCCTTCATTTTACTGAGAATCGTCCCTTCATCGCCCTGAGAATTGCCCCTTCATTTTACTGAGAATTGTCCCTTCATCTCCCTGAGAATCATTTCCTCATCTCCCTCCACATAATCTCACTGGTAGTTTTGCTTCGACTAACCAAAAATTTGTTCTTTTATTCGAACCGTAATGGCATTTCGAACCATGCTACCTTCAGTAGAGCTGCGGACATTTTTGCTCCTGAATAATCAATTGGCAGGTTCAGCTTCGCTGCGTGTGGCTCGGCTTCAACAAGGTGACCAACCTGCCCAAGAACTTCGGCCGGCTGAAGCTGCTGGACTGGTCCTGGCACTACACCTCCACCATTCTGAACGAGAACCCGCTGGTGCACCCGCCGCTGGAGATCTGCAAGCAGGGCGCCGACGAGATCGAGCGCTACTTCGCCATGCTGGGCAGCAGCGCCGACCGGATGCTGTACAGGCAGGAGGACGACACCGCCGAGGATCTGCAGGCCATGGGCCCGGAGGCGGAGGCCTACCTGGCAACCGGCCGGCCGCCTGCTGTTACCATGGGAACCGCGGCCCAGTCGACTCCGTCAACGCAGCGATCGCAGCAGCCGCAGCAGCAGCAGCCGATGTCGCTGGACATCAATCCGGCAGCTGTGAGGCTGCTCAGGCGGGGATCAACCTCGGATCCCAGCTTCTTGCAGCAGCTGCAGGGCGCCAGCTAGACTGCGGCCTGACTCTGGGGTCAGTGCGGGACTCGTGGGTCAGGTTGGGACTCGGTGGGTCAGTGCGGGACTCGGTGGGTCAGGTTGGGACTCGGTGGGTCAGTTCGGGACTCGGTGGGTCAGTGTAGGACTCGGTAGGTCAGTGCAGGACTCGGTGGGTCAGTGTAAGTCTCGTTGGATCAGGTTGGACCCAGCGGGTCAGTTTGGGACCCATTTGGGTCAGCGCGGGACCTTTTGGGTCCGTGCGGGACTCGGGTTAGCATCCCTCGTAATTTCTAAACTTTTAGGGTACAAATTTGCGCATCCCGTGTAAATTATTGAAATTTTAAACTCTCATTTTTCTATTTATTCCGATTTTTCTAAGAAATGCGTATACAGGACTGTGATTGAAACAGCTTGACCTTACGTGTCTCGACAATGCAGTACTGTAGTTAGAACATTTTGTTCCGAGATTTTTTTGTTGCTGACCTGTAACCATGCTATTTTTTACGTTTAGCTTCATGATTATTGTAGAGAAAATCTGCACTCAAATTTATGTTTCGCTTATGTACGAGCGTACATTTGATAATAAAATGGCTCTAAGGAATCCATAGGACCGTAAGCTCACTATTGTCCTATGCGCAGTACAGTTCAATGTTTTCTACATACAGCCAACTAGCAGCAGTGAGTCACGTGTATTTTTAGTTTTTAATAAGCTATTTGGTTCAGCGTTTGAAGTAAACAAGTTTTCTACTTGTGGACCCATTATTTCAGCCACATGGCGTGACTTCAAACTCTTGCAAAATTTAACTATAGCTGCAATATAGTGCTTAGCTCTACTGTACAGGCAGATAATGCACAAGTGAACTTGCGAACGCATTCAACAAAATTGCTGTATAAACTTTGAGTGCAATCTGTTGTTTGTCTGTCTGCATACAGTTTGACTGCGAATCGCTCTGTATATCTGCAAACGATGGAATGTCTCCATGGACTGAGTGGTAAGCTTGCATTGCAGAACATTTTGTCTGCAGATATTTGGATAAAATAAAATTTCTGGGAGAAATGCTGATAGAAATGATTAAAATTATATTTTTTTAACAATAATTAAATTCTGAACCGAGAGTTCTTAGGCCAAGGAAGCGGGTGTGGGAGGTCGGCAGATGATTTAAAAGGCAGGGAGAGGGTTTGGGAGGTCGGCAGAGGATTTGAAAGGGAGGGAGCGGGTGTGAAATGAATTTGAAAGGAATGGAGTTAATTATAAATTTCAAATTCGTACTTCGTACTAAATAAATTAGTAAGAACTAGAATTAGACAATTAGATTAAATCTGTGATAGCATCTTCTTTGAAAGTCTTCTTCTGTAAACATTCTGAAGAAATTAACAAGCGTGTGCACACAACGTGTTTCAAACGTCACGTTTGAAATTAGCAACGAGCTACTGATGTATTTTAGCGACCAAAGCGGCACAAATTTGGTGCCACATTTTTGCTTGCAGACTCGCTAGCTGAACTCGAAGCCAAGATGTCGATTGACTGTTGGGTTTCTGAGCTGCCGAGTTTCTGTTGCCCAGACTGCATTCAAATGTTGCAGCCGTCCGCGGCCAGACGCTTCTGGAAGCAGTGGAACCGCAGCGCCACCGAGCAGTCGCTTACCGCCTCGAGGTTCCGATTTGCCCGGCACCTGCTGCTGGTGGCGCTGGTTGCCGGGGCGTTGTCGGGCGCGCGCTGCGACAGCCCGAGCTCCGGCCAGCTGCTGCTGGGCCTCCTCACCCTGGAGCTCCTGCTGTCCGGCGCCCTCGGATTGGCCTGGCGACGCCACCTGCTGCTGCTGCTGACGCGAAGTCTGGCTCCAGGCGCTGATGGCGGCGGCAGCGGCAGCGGCAAATCATCTGTCAGGCTGACGCCGGTTCGCCTGCAGCGACGATTCCGCCTGCTGGCCGCCCTGCTGCTCACCGCGCCTGTCGGCGGAGCCGCGGCCACCAAGGTGGACACCGCCGCCTGCCAGGACGACGAAGACGACGAACAGCCGGGCCAGGTCGGCGACTCTCTGCTGCGGCTGCGGCGACGGGCGAGGCAGGCGGTCGCAATCGGGGCGGCGGCTTCGCTGGCGGCGCTGGTGTTGGTGGCCAATCCGGGAGGCGGCGGCGGCGTCCCCGCTGCGCAGCCGCTGCTGCTCGAAGCTCCAGTTGAGGACGGACCCGGCGGCGACACGGCTGATCTCCTGGCGGACTTGCTGGAGGATCCCAGACTCCTTCGTCGAGCTGATGAGGCCAGGCTGCCTGCCTTGGAGTTGGGCGGTGCAGCTGGGCTGCTGAGGAGCTTTCAGAGCTGATAAGAGGAGGAGGAGCGATT
Organism: Macrostomum cliftonense; assembly: GCA_950096795.1. NCBI lineage: Eukaryota > Metazoa > Platyhelminthes > Macrostomidae > Macrostomum > Macrostomum cliftonense. The sequence goes on along the minus strand of CATNEM010000280.1, from coordinate 565,652 downwards.
CGGATCCAGATTTTTTTCCTACTGGATTGCTCTGTTTTTTTAATTATTTCTTTGATATCCAGCCAACTTTATCGTTTCCACTTCATCGTGTTATTTTCTACTTATAACTAAGTAGCCATTTAATGGCATGATAACATTTTTTAACGCAAAGAAACAGGCAAGGTTTGATTTCAGTTCATGATCGTAAATCTTAAAAGTTTTAGTGACACAAAAGATTTTTTTATTTCTTTTTTTGGGGATGTAAAATGTTATTACTTTTTTGGCCAGAAAATTATTTACTCTACATATCGGAAAGTTAATCCAGCTTCGTCAAACCAATATGCATGATTCTTCTACGTTAGTTTTAAGTGTACAACTTAATGTACACTTGGGATGCCAACTGACGCATCTGGTAGCTTTTTTATATTGCGTATTTTTATGTCTACAACGCTCTTTTTGTTGCTGAGCTGAACGGGGCTCCTTTTCCTTAACTTTTTATAACTTTGGGGTCATTGTTTTGTTGTTGTTTAAAATTGAGGCTTTAAAGCCGCGCCTCAGCCTATCGAAGGGCTAATACGCAAATAATTGTTTCAAATTGACTTAGAGGAGGAGTTGTAGCCTAATGGCTAGGGCGCCGGCCTTAGGAGCGGAAGGTCGTGGGTTCGAGTCCTGGCTCTAGGAGACAATTTGTGCCCTTGAGCAAGGCACTTGCATCCCAGCCAGCTGAGATCGGGCACCAGTTTGAGCTGGGTAAATTTGGAGTGGGTGTTGCGGCCCCATCCAGCCCGTCAGGCTGAAAGCTGTACACAGCCCTCGGATGCGCAACGCAACTGGCTGCGGCTGTGCCGTGGGCTGTACATCTGGTCGATAGGTCGGATGTCTAAAGTTATTGATTTATTTTAAATTGAAAGCTAGTTATTTGACAAAGTATGCTTCTCTATGAATTTTTTTCTTCCGCAAACAGAAGCCGGTAAATTCCTTAAAAAGATTCAACAATAACTCCTTTAAATATTCTTTACTACAGATTACTGTACAAAATAAGGAAAGCTGTTCTATTGTAGTACAAGCGTACATTTGCTTTCTAAGGAAACAAAAATTTTATTAATCTAATTTTTGTTAAAAATCTAAAAATCTACTTTATAAATCATGCGAGCCCATGAGTCTTCAGTCAACCTGGCAGGCGGCCCGCGGACTCCAGCCACGCATAGCTGTCAATCACAGCAGGACCCCCCCAACTCAACGCCAGGTGTCCTTTGCGACCTGTCAGCCAGCCGAGAGGTGACGAAATTCGCACCTCCGCGGGACCCCGCTAAGCCACTCGAAATTCGCAGCAAGTTTTTTATCTCTCACGATTTTTCGGCTCATCTTCGATTGCAATTGACAAAATTTGTCACTCACTTGTCGATTAGGCGTGGACTCGCGACTGGAAATCCGCGCCTGTCACTGATTTGATGGGTTTGACAGCTCGGTCGCAGCCAATCAGCGAGCAGCTTCACTGTCCGCTTCCGTCACCACTTAAAGCTGGGGATGTCAATCCGACAACCTGCATAAATATGCAACTCCGATCGGCCTGACTAAATTGATTTCAACTCTGCAAATTCGGCTGCACATTCCCTGAGTACCAATGGACTGCTTTGAGACTCAAGACCGACAGCTGGTTGTTGAGCAGAATGTGAATTCCAGAGACTCTGCGTACGTCAGGAATGAAGCTCAGTTCTTTCACAGGTAAGCTTTGCTTCAATCTGTTCTGTTCCATGGTTCTGTCTGACTGTCTGTCAGTGTGTCTGTCTGTCTGTCAGTGTGTCTGTCTGTCTGACTGTCTGTCTGTCTGTCAGTGTGTCTGTCTGTCTGTCTGTCTGTCTGTCTGTCTGTCTGTCAGTGTGTCTGTCTGTCAGTGTGTCTGTCTGTCTGGCTGTCTGTTTGTCTGTCTGTCTGTCTGACTGTCTGTCTGTCTGACTGTCTGTCTGTCTGTCAGTGTGTCTGTCTGTCTGACTGTCTGTCTGTCTGTCAGTGTGTCTGTCTGTCTGTCTGTCTGTCTGTCTGTCTGTCTGTCTGTCTGTCTGTCTGTCTGTCTGTCTGTCTGTTTGTCTGTCTGTCTGTCTGTCAGCCTGTCAAGTGCAATCGATCCCGAACTCCCCACTCCAGTCGCCGCCCAGTCCCTCGAGCGGCAGCCCCGCTGACTCCGCGCCTCGGCCATCCGCTGCGACGCTACAGACGGGCGGAGCTCACCGACTCGCTCGAAGCTCGGCCGTCACCTCCTCAGCCGCAGTCAGAGAGGCGGCAGCGGCAGCTTCGGCCGCCCTGCATCGCCACGAATCCGCGCTGTCGCCGAAGCCTTCGCGGAAGCAGCGGCGAAGTCGGCGGGCAGCAGCGGCAGCGTCAGCGGCTGCCTCCCGTGGCGCCCGTGCCGCTGCCGCCGGCGCTGCTCGACTCGTCCGCTGCCTCGACGCCGGGAGCCGCCTTGTGCGGTGACGCCACGCCGCCGTCGAGTCCCGGGCGGCTGGCCTCGACCAGTCGCCGTCGCCGTCCCGCCATCAAGCGGCTCGCCGATCGCCTTCGCCGAGCTCGTCGAGGCTTGTCGTTGAAGTCCGCCGAGGTGGCGGCTGCGGCATCTCCGAAACTGTTCAAGCGCCGCAGCGGCTCTTCGAAGCGTCTGGACGGCTATCCGACTGCGTTGCTACGCGACCTTGTTGCCATGGAGACGCCGAAAAGGCAATAGTTCTAATATCATTTGCTTTTATTAGATTTTTATTTGGATTTTATCAATAATCTGTTTGACGAACTAAGATATCCACTTAGAGAAAATCCCCCGTGCTTGTTTTGTTCATTCTGCTTTGCCAAGTTACATCACACTCATATTTAATGTAAGAAACAGCATAATATGTAGTTTATACCTGTTTTCATTATATATACATTTGTTTTAGCAGTGCGAAATCAATAATATAAATAAAATTACTTGAAAAACTATTTTTGCCACTATTAACGAAACATTGTTTGCAGAGATTTTCTGGGCCAAAATAGTATAAAACTGGGTTTTTACAATGATAGCTCGTATGTAAAAAGATAATAAATGAATCATTTTATCACAAAAATAGTGTAATAATTCAAACGCAATTAATGACGCAGATTGGCTGTTCGGGGGAGCGGACGGGCTGTCAAGGGAGCGGACTGGCTGTCAGGGAAGCGGGTTAGCTGTCGGGGGAGCGGACTGGCTGTCAGGGGAGCGGATTGTCTGTCAGGGGAGCGGATTGTCTGTCAGGGGAGCGGATTGTCTGTCAGGGGAGCGGACTGGCTATCAGGGGAGCGGACTGGCTATCAGGGGAGCGGATTGGCTGTCAGGGGAGCGGACTGGCTATCAGGGGAGCGGATTGGCTGTCAGGGGAGCGGACTGGCTATCAGGAGAGCACTCTGGCTGTCAGGGTAGCGGATTAGCTATCAGGGAAGCGGGTTGGCTGTCAAGGGAGCGGACTGGCTGTCAGGGTAGCGGACTGGCTGTCAGGGGAGCGGATTAGCTAGCTCGTATCAGGGAAGCGGGTTGGCTGTCAAGGGAGCGGACTGGCTGTCAGGGTAGCGGACTCGCTGTCAGGGGAGCGGATTGGCTATCAGGGTAGCGGACTGGCTGTCAGGGGAGCGGATTGGCTGTTAGGGGAGCGGACTCGCTGTCAGGGGAGCGGATTGGCTGTCAGGGGAGCTGTTTGGCTGTTAGGGGAGCGGATTGGCTGTTGGGGAGCGGACTCGCTTTCAGGGGAGCGGATTGGCTGTTAGGGGAGCGGTTTGGCTGTCAGGGGAGTGGATTGGCTTCTTTCTACACCAGGCTGGCCTCAGACCGGCAGATCACGAGCTGCTGCCGGATCTCAACGCTCTCGCCTCGCGGCGGGTAGTCGAGCTTGTAGGTCATCGAGCCGCCGCCGGCACCGTCTGAGCTGCCTGCCGACACGCCGGCTGAGCCGCTGCTCGTTGGTGCCGCTCCATCGCCGCCTCCAGCACTGTCTGTCTGAGTTCCAGCACCCCTTGTCTGCTGCTGCTGCTGCTGCTGCTGCTGCTGCTGCTGCTGCTGCTGCTGCTGCTGCTGCTGCTGCTGCTGCTGCTGCTGCTGCTGCTGCTGCAGATTCTCATTATTCAACTGGCTGGCATTGGCCATGAGCTCCGTGATCTCGCCCTCAGCTCGGCCTTCATTCCTGGCGGCGACCCGAATCAGCTCACTGATCAAGGAGGTTTGAGTCTGGATGAAGCTGACCAGCTGCTCGGCGCGCTCGCTGCTCAAATTGCTTGCCCGCAGCGTCCTGACGGCGGAGTCGATGGCCGGTCCGAGGTCGCCAAGCGCTTCGACATCCGCCTGGCTGTTGGAGAGCCGGTCCGGGTGAGGCTGTCTTGGCGCTGGAGCTGAATCGAGGAGTCATTGACAAAGCTGCTTCGGGCTGCCGAAGTGTCTGGCTGTGACGTCAGGCTGACTGATTGACAGCTCGTGGCCGGCTCCTTCTCGCTGGCTTTTTGCTGACTGCGGCAGCTCAGCAGTTTTGTGGCGACCACCCCAGCGGCCACAGCAACCAGCTGCTTGACTAGATTGACTAGCTGCATCGAGATGTTGTCAAAGAGCGGACAGAAGCTCTGCAGACGGTCTAGAAGCTGCGGGACCAGGGCAAGCCTATGGCATAATGGGCAGCTGTAATTCTTGCCAAAACTCTCAAGTTAAATGCACTATAGAGATTTTTATTGGCGAAATCAAAGCGGTTGAAAAATACGTGAACTTTTAATGATATGAGAACTGGTGTATAATTAAACAATTTAATTTACAATCTGCTCAGTCCTGACGGACCGCGCCACTTGAATATTCCCAGCTCAAACTGGTCCTCGATCTCAGCTAAACTGAAGCAATGCGGAATAAAGTGCCCTGCTCTAGGACTCAAATAGTATCTTAGGCCAACCATCGGGCTCGAACGCACGACCTCTCCGTCCTAAGACGGATGGCCCAAGCTCTAGGCTGCAACTCCTTTTGTCGAAAAATCCGGGCGTCTTATACATAATTCATGGAATACAAAGATTTTTAAAGTAAAATTTTTATTTCCGACTTCTTTTTTTTCGACCAGAAACAGAAAATATTGAATCCCAAATTAATTTGGGTAGCTGGGCAGCCAAAAATAGCAATTATATAGTGCTAGCCTATGCTAAAAAAAGCAAAATTGCAAACAACGTCATTGCAGCAACTTGACTTTTAGAACGGCGATATCTCTTGACGGAAAGCTCGTCACTATGACAACTGAGCCACAAAAGGATCTGCTTTGCAATTTTGCAGTTCGCATCGAACCGAAAGCTCACCTGCAGCAAAAGCATTGCTAGAAGTATCGGCCATAGTAACTCATTGGCCACACTCAGCAGAGGCAGAACATTGCGACAGAAATTCAGCCAACAGACGACAGGCCACTTTGCCGATGGGGCCTCACTCAGGCATTTGACATTCTAAAAGTACAATTGCGAGCATTGAAATCCATTTAAAGAATATCAAATTATTAAATGATTTATCATTCATAGCAAAACACGCTGACCTCTACAGTTTGACGATTGCTGACGGCATTTCTGCACTTTACAGTGGGGCAGTCAGGCTGTAGAGTCATTTGCAGCAGGAAACTGAGCTGAGATTGCAGTCTATTCTGTCAGCAAAGTTTTGCCTGACAA